>OX387317.1:4267315-4639815 GCA_947562085.1 Eudonia lacustrata | reverse complement strand
TATTATTTAAATAACCACTTGATGAATCAAAAATGTAGTCAAGCAATTTGTAGTTTATCCATTGATGATTGTTTAGACAAAATCAGAGGTACAATAATTTAGATAAACTATAAGAAATCTACTAAACGCCACCACTCGTTTTCATGATCTTTGCCCAACTTTAAATGATATTGTAGAAAAAACTATAGCGTGTTATGAATTTATGGTTCTGACAAATTGTAAACACGTTCCCTATGATACTAAATATATATTTTGTTAATTTAATACGATAGTATTTTCAATTATATTTACTTAACCGTAACTGCATTTTTGGCATTTTTTGGTCGGCCCACCCTTAATGTGTAGAGTGAGACTGGGAGAGGATTTTTATTTTTTGTTGTAGGGGAGACCCGTACAAAACCGTATACCGAGGTAAAACCGTACAGTATAGCTACTCGTATGTCCGTTATTATTTGAAATTTTCCGCGTATTTGCCGGTCACACCTAGTAGAAGCCTAGTAGTCAATAGGATCAATCTGTCAATAGACACTTGTCGCCACAGGCACGAGCGTTAACAAATAATCAAAAAAATATTGTTTTTAGGTGTTTTTATCTAATTTTTATGATATCAAAAGTTTTATTATTGAACATACTATGATAAATAGGTAAGTGCAATGTTATTTACTTACGTGAAACTAAATAGTATATAATTATTTAATTGTCTACAATGTTTTGGGGCCGGATCCCATTCCTTTAAAAAGTGGATGATATGTTGTTTATGGTCAGTTACCATTTATTACCGACCAGTACACGGTTTTGACCCGCAAACAATTTGTTATTATTAAATGTTTTAAGCTTAGTTTAGTTAGTTTTTAAGCTTAGCAATTTTATTTTATTTAACATTAATTTAACTTAATTTTATGTCACCAAACTTTCGTTTAACCTAATTTTAATTACTTTGTTATTTGGTAAGTTAAAGGTAAATGCTGCGCACTTTTGTAATTGGGCACGGATATACCTTATTAATTGTACATTAATGTATTTTTATATGTTTTCTATCTGTTGTCTGTAATTGTGCCTTAAATAAAAAATAAAAAATAAAATAAAAAATAATTAATAAAATTTTTGTTCATAAGTTTTTCTTAAAATACCACGAAATTATTAAAGATGTAGTAACCGACAAAGCTGGGACTCTGAATATTTATTTAAACATAATATTTGTTTATATTGTCACGAAAAATATGGCTCAAGTCGAGCAAATGAGTATTGGGTGCAGTGCATTACTAGTAAAGGATGGGCACACTAAGGCTGTACTGGCTGGGATGAAGACGAGTTGGATAATTTCGAATGTTTCGGTTACCTAGGTTCAAGTTAGATCCTAAGGGGCAATATCGTATATATAGTATACGGTTTTGCTCACCCCCCGGGGAAAATCGTAATTTACAGAGGTTAAGTTTATGTTCCTAAACATTTTTTAAAAATAAGAATTAAGTATAACTTTTAGTTTTTTAACGTAGTGTAGGCCGCCCTCTGACTAGGTGGAACGACGATCTTCGAAAGGTGGCTGGCAAGAGCTGGATGAGAGTAGCCGCGGATCGTGCTCGGTGGCGTGCACAAGGAGAGGCCTATGTCCAGCAGTGGACGTGGGTAGGCTGATGATGATAACAACTTTTTGTTAATTACTGTAGCCAATGAGAATCTTTAATAAATAAGTTAATTATGAATATGTAACTTTCATTTATTTCGATTTTATGTTTGTTCTTAGCTATACGGCTTTGACCCGGTCTCTACCTATACTTATTTTTATTTACACATTTTCTACAATTGTTTTGAAAAAAGTTTATATACTGGTAATGTCATGTATAAACATGTACCTAATGATTTATTGTTTCATATTTTTTACAAGAATTACTCTAAATTTTTACTTTTTATTTTCAAGTGCTAATTGCTGCACTGAAGCTAAATTTAATATTTATAAAATTTACAAAATACAGTGAAAAAAAAAAAAATTAAACGCCTACCCGACCCAGCCAGGAATCGAACCTGGGTCTTCCGCAATCCGGGCGGCTGCACTGACCGCTATGCTACCGGGAAGGCTGACGTAGACGCTGAATTTTGTCACTGCTTTTGTTATTTTTAGAGTGCTAAGCGGCACAGCGCGCCATCTATCCAACGGTCATTGTCATTGGGTCGGGTAGGCGTTTAATTTTTTCACTGTATTTTGCAAATTTTATAAATATTTAAGAATTACTCTTTTATAACATAACCAGCCGTCACCCGCCCGCTTCGCTGTGCGAATATAATGGATCAATGAATGTTAATCAAAATAATTATTAGGTTTACCAACATTATACCAAAGCCTATCATTTGCATAATCGCATGTTTTTACTACATACAAATTTTCATTAAGATCGGTCAAACCGTTTTTGAGTTAAGACTGGACATACAGACTGACAGAGAGACAAAAATTTCAAAAATCGTAATATTGGTATCATTGAGTCATAAAATGAAGAATATAAATCCCAAAATTTGTCAGAAAAATTGCAAGTACACACATTATATAGTAGTATAGATAAGAGAGTAATTGCCAGTGGCAGAAACGAATCGCCGGCACAAGTGACTCCAAGTAGACTTGTCTGCCCTACGCTAGAGTGTAATTTAGAGCTGAGCGCGAGGTGAGAGTGCAAGGCACCTGCGACAAAGTGCGCGTGGAACCCCGCAGCACCAAAGCCGTGATGTAAGCTATAATTTTTACGTGCATGCTTGTTTGCTCGTTTGCATGCTAGCTTGCCTGCAGGCTTGCTTGCACGCTTGTTTACATGCTGACTTGCGTGCGTCTCTAATAACTGAGAGTGAACTCGATGAAACTTTTTTCGATGGAATGAAACATCGTTGATTGGTTAACATGTGAATTAAAGAAAAATATATAAAAAAGTGTAGAATATAGTTTTCTTTGAAATGAAATTCGGAAAATTCACACAGAATGTTTGTTTTGAGTGTGAGTGAAATTTTGAGTGTTAAACACCCCAAAAAGTGACATTTATACTTTTTGTATGCTTCTTAATAAATTGTAGTTACCATTCAACACATCCCTATTGCTTATCAGGACAAAACATTATACGTCCTGTAGTTACGAATATTTATAACTTTTAACTCACGATCTATAACATCGGAACGTTGCACTGGACGCTAAATGATAGAAATCTGAGAAAGAAAAATATTATTATATATTACAAAGGTTGCTAAGTTATTTAAAATTTATTATAGGTATATTTAATCTTGTTAAAACTTTTTTTTTATATTTAGATATATATTATATTATTTTATTTCTTGTTTTTTCACTTACTTAATGAAAAGATAAAGCAAATCCATATGCTACCAAAAGGAGACGCCATGTTGTCGGATGTGCGAGTGCTTCGAAATCGGAAATGTATTTCTATTTAATATATATAAATTTGTGTACACAGATGGTTCCTCGTTGGTACTGGTAACAAACAATAATGTAATGACGCTAATATAGTCTTATGCAACATAACAATGTGGGTAAACTCGTTAGGAAAAGTGTTACAAAATAATTTGTAAGAATTACACCACCCCATCTCTTCCCGTGGGTGTCGTAGAAGGCGACTATGGGACCATTCAAGAGGATGGGCAGCAGCGTCTCTCTGTGATTATTCTCACCTTACTGCGATCGCCAACCCGCCTGCCAAACGTGACGATTATGGCAAATTCCCTTCAAAATGATTTATCCTTGAGGGAGGCCTTTGTCCAGCAGTGGACGTCTTTTTGGCTGAGATGATGATGATGATGATGATGACCTATGAATTTAATAGGTACTTTTTTATAAGTAAGCACTTTTAGCAGAATGGTAGTGATTATGGATGGGTCTTGCTGATTGACGGCATTATTATTATCAAATTACCTAATTTGAAGCTTACAACTAGTAATCGATAACGTGTGCTAGTACGGAAATTGACAAAGATATATCGAAGCGAAGATGGTTTAGCTACTTACAAGGTGAGATTTGCATATCTGTCTACAGTCAGTATCGAATTGAACGTACATAAGTGATAAAAGCATTTAACAAACCTTACTAATATGTAATTAATAAGGTTTGTTTGTTTTTTAAGTGACACTGTCAATATTTTTTAATTCCATCACAAAAACTAATTTAAGAGACTTCATTTTACTTAAAGAGCAAGAGCTGGATGAGAGTAGCCGCGGATCGTGCTCGGTGGCGTGCACTTGGAGAGGCCTATGTCCAGCAGTGGGCTAGTATAGTCTGATGATGATGATTTTACATGGGTGTACCGTCCGTAAGTGAAAAGTTTAATATATTTTATTTGAAATGTCTTCGTCCATATTTATTTGATGCCGCGCGGCCATACTAATTTTGCATGGGAATTTAACGTGTTCATTTTAATAATAATAATTTAAAAAACCGCTCGATAAATCGAAAATGTGAGACGGACGATTTGTAGTTTAGACAATTGGTGATTGTTTAGGCAAAATCAGAGGTACAATATTTTAGATAAACTATAAGATATCAACTAAACGCCGCCACTCGTTTTCATGATTTTTGCCCAACTTTAGATGATATTGTAGAAAAAACCATAGTGTGTTATGAATTTATGGATCCGACTAATTGTAAACACGTTCTCTTTGATACTAAATATATATTTTGTTTATTTTACGATATTATTTTCAATTATATCAACTTAACAGTGACTGCATTTTTGGCATTTTTTGGTCGGCGCACCCTTTAATGTGATTAGATTTTTCTGGCCATTTAGTGTGTTTCGATGAATATGATGGCGACTATACGTATTTTACTTAAATATGATTAGATCTTTCTGGCTATGTAGTGTGGTTCGATGAATATGATGGCGACTATACGTATTTTTAACCGACTTCAAAAAAAGGAGGAGGTTATCAATTCGACTGTATTTTTTTTTTTTTAATGTTTGTTACCTTAGAACTTTTGACTGAGTGAACCGATTTTGATGATTTTTTCTTTATTTGAAAGCTGGTGCTTCCCGTGTGGTCCCATTTTAATTTGGTCCAGTTCTGATGATGGGAACCTCAAGGAATTGAGGGAACTCCTTGAATATTGTAGGCATACCTATCGCGATTTTGGTATTTTCAGAAATAATTCAAGCATTTGCATTCAGAAAGTATAATTTGATGAAGTGTAACTGATGAAAAAGACCACAGATTGCCATCGGAACTCCTCAATGATAAGTATTTCACGAGTGGCGATAAAATATCTCGATTAAGATAGTTAAGCGACTATGACGAAGCAAAAGAAGACAGGCACCGGAACACAGTTTTTGATTTCCTACTTTGAGATAGGCGATTCTCGTTTTCAAAAAAAAATCAAAATTCAAAATCATTTCTTCAGTTTAGGCTACAAATAGCTCTTATGAACGTCATTTTAAGCCATCGGTTCGTAAGACTATCTACTCTGGGCGGGAGATCTTGTACTGAGAAGAACCGGCAAGAAACTCAGCAAGTGTCCAGCTCTTTTCTCCCTTACAGCGTCATAAATATTGGAAAATGCCCTATCATAAAGGACACTTTCCATCACAAATAAAAACACAAAATGTAAAGGACAATCACAACATGTAAAAAAACAAAAAAAATAAAAAATAACTAAATAAAATATTTAAGTCTGCAAAAACATAATTTACCAGTTTAATTTTTTACAATATCATACAGTACTAGTAAAAGTCAAAAAAACTATAGTTAATAATAATAAAAATAAAACTAATTGTAATGTTCAATGCAACGCTATTTTGTTATCTGCAGGACACTATTTATATGTAGTATTATGTATATGTTTTTTATTATAGCCAGGCTGTTTTATCTTCTAAATATTCTTTGACTGTATAATAACCTTTTTTAAGTAAAGAAGACTTTACATGTTTTTCAAACTTATCTAAAGGTAAATCTAGTACAGTATTTGGTATTTTATTGTAATAGTGTATACCTTGAAAGAACCAAGCACCTTTTGTAACCTGAACAGTGGCATTACAAGTTTTGACTTATTTCTAGTATTAAAATTGTGTACATCACTGTGTTTAGCAAATGAATTGATATTACAACGTACAAGAACTATACAATTATAAATAAATTGAGACGCCACTGTCAAGACATCAATTTCTTTAAAAAGATTTCTTAAAGAAGTTCGTGAACCTAGTCTATAGATTGTTCTTACTGCTCGTTTCTGTAAAATGAATATAGTTTCAATATCAGCCGCTGTTCCCCACAGTAAGACGACACTACGACATGACACTATGAAAATAACTAAAGTAAACTGTTCTAGCAGTTTCAACGTCTGTTAACTGCCTTATTTTTCTAATGGCATAAGCAGCAGAACTGAGTTTGCCGGCCAATTTCAAAATGTGAGGATTCCATTGAAGTTTTGAGTCAAGGGTTATACCTAAGAAAACTGTTGAGTCTACCAAATCTAATCGATCACCGTTTATTCTTATATCGGTTGGTTCATTTTTGACATTTGGTAATTTAAAATTAATACATTTTGTTTTTTAGCATTAAGCTGCAAATTATTAATAGTAAACCAACTGAGTACATCAGAGAGTGCTTTGTTTACATCGTCGTAATTATTCTTACACCTACTTACATTAAAAATGAGTGAAGTATCATCTGCAAATAATACGATTTCACAGAAGTTCTCTACAAAGAATGGCAAGTCATTAATATAAATCAAAAACAGAAAAGGACCAAGAATGGACCCTTGTGGAACTCCCATTTTTACATGAGAACCAGATGATTTAGTTCCATTAATATCGACAGTTTGTGTTCGAGAGCTAAGATACGACTGAATTAAATTTAGTGCGAAATCTTTGAGACCGTAGTAATTTAGCTTCATCACCAGAGTTTTGTGCTCAACGCAATCGAAAGCCTTGGACAAGTCGCAAAACACTCCAAGGGCGTTTTGAGACTTCTCCCAGGCATCAAATATATGTTTTAATAGAGCAACACCTGCATCAGTAGTAGTTTTCTTCGCTTGTCTCATTTAAACGGCGCTGTCTCATACGAGCAGCGTGTTTAGTAGGTCTACCCATATACGCTTTATTAAATAGATCGAAACGAATCACTAAAAAGCGAGAAATAAACAAAAATTTTAACAAAAAAAAAACCGACTCCAAAAAATTTGACTGATAAAATTGCACTAAAAAGTAAAAAATAAGCGTTAGACTTATATAGACAATAACTTTATTAAGAAAAAATATAGGTACAATTATTGTTACTTTTGGAGTCGGTGCCAGCCAAGGTAACTTTAACATAAACATTTAACGACATACTATATTATAATCATAATAGTACATTCAATCTTATGCATGAAATTTTGACTACAAACGCGGACTGGCACCGGCTTCAAAAACTTCGTTGGCTGGCACCGGCCCCAAAAATAACAATAATTGTACCTATATTTTTTCTTAATAAAGTTATTATCTATATGTATAAGTCTAACGCTTATTTTTTACTTTTTAGTGCAATTTTATCAGTTAAATTTTTTGGAGTCGGTTTTTTTTTACTTAAATATGATTAGATCTTTCTGGCTATGTAGTGTGGTTTTTGGGAGCGGCGAGAAACCTAAAGAAGGAACCACCCCCCCCCCCCCCCCCCCCCTCCAACCCAAGCCGTGTAAAACGAAACACCGTCAGAGGTTTTCTAGAGGAAATGGCATCATACACTAGTTCATGTCCCCGTTCCCTCTAGATTCTAGGGGTTCGGACGTATAGTATAGTATAACGTATAGTCGCCCGATCAGATCCGAACCCACAGAACACAAGGTGTGTTCTGTGGGTTCGGATCTGATCGGGCGACTATACGTTAGTCAAGTACGTAAATCAATAACGGATCCAAGGCTTATAATAAGCTGTTAAAACCTCTTACTAATTCTAGGTTATGTTATTTGTCCATCCTAACAGGGTTATGTAGGTCATCACATTTATTTTAACCCTATGTATTATGTGAAAGTAATACTGTAACCTTAGATGAATGATTGGTCTCGCTGCGGTCGAGCGCAGCGAGACCAATCAATTATCTAAGACTGTATGTGCATTACTTATATAAAATTGTAGCACACCATAATAATTGTAGACATAATCAACGTAGGAAACAAACAGTGTACACATATAAAGTTCCGATGTCTGTTACTAGATGGCGCTGCGCGGTACTGTCCTGAATCAAGGTATCGTTTCGTTTTCCCGATACCATAAATAGCGGGTTTGACTTTTTGTTTGTTTTGTTGATTAACACTAGCTATTGCACTGGACTTTGTGCTTAGACCAGCTTTCGCTATCGGTCTGAGCCGAGCCTAGTCTTTGGCCGGTTTATTCGCCAATAGCTTTACCTGCCTGTTGTACTGTATGTACCGTTGGTTGGAAATAACGACATTCGATCATTTTCCTTCTTTTCTTCCGAATCGTCGTACCCGGGAACCTCGCCCATTACATTGGCGCCGCAACTTGGGGCATCCTTACACATCGCCCATTACATTGGCGCCGCAACTTGTGGCATCCTTACAAATCGCGCATTACAAAATGTAATAAAGATAATGTAATAAATAAATAAATAAAAATACTTTTTTTCTTGATGAAAAACGTTAAAAGAAAGAAAGAAGTTTTAAAAAAGTTCTTGAACTGAGAATGTCAAAATGAATGATTTATTATTTTCATTAACTGAAACTGGATTTGTAGTTTCCGAGACACCTTTATCGTACTTACTGATTATTTAAAATTAATTCTGCTTCAATGTCATAGAAATTCTCGTTTTCGTTAACGTTATCAAATGGCGAATGAAACTCGTACTAATCGCTCTGAGTGCGTATTTTCTTTACCATTCAATCAAAATTTGTGTGGTATTGGAGCAACGCCCTCCTAGAGACAAAGAGATGAGATGCCTATTTCACCATAAGAATTCACGTTGTCGTTAACGTAATCGAATGGTAAGACAAAAAGATAAAAATAAACCGGCGATCTGTGCGCTGGGCGCTTTAGTAGCTTATAACAAGATATGTGCTAATGTAGCGACTGTTTGTGCGTTAGGTCTGTACAGACAAATATTATACATATACTTACCTACCTACAAAAACACAAATGTTGAAAAAATTTCCACGAGCAGGGTTTGAACCTGCACCCTTCTGACATACCGGGTCAGGTGCTCTTCCAATTGAGCTATCGTGGTTCTAACCAGCCCGCCGAAATTATTCAACACTATTTACTTTTTACTTTGAAAGCCAAAGGCGCCCATTCAATGTTAACAACTACCGTCATTAACATCCGATCATAATATTTTTACAACATTTGTGTTTTTGTAATTTGTTCGCAACAAAATTTGCGTTAAAAATTATATAAACATTTATAAATAGCTTGCCTACTTCTTAACTGATCTTTAGTATTTGTAAAAATATTATGATCGGATGTTAATGACGGTAGTTGTTAACATTGAATGGGCGCCTTTGGCTTTCAAAGTAAAAAGTAAATAGTGTTGAATAATTTCGGCGGGCTGGTTAGAACCACGATAGCTCAATTGGAAGAGCACCTGACCCGGTATGTCTGAAGGGTGCAGGTTCAAACCCTGCTCGTGGAAATTTTTTCAACATTTGTGTTTTTGTAATTTGTTCGCAACTAAATTTGCGTTAAAAATTATATAAACACTTACCTACCTATATTAGATAATTAATTTTTATTCCTCAGTGTTTCGTTCCTTTCATTCTTTTGCCCCACGACAACGCTCTAGAAAAGTATAAGTTGCATCGTTATTTTTTTTAACCTTTTTACCGCCAACAACTTCTATAGAAGTTCGAGATTTCCGTGCCGTCCACGCCAGCACTTCTATAGAAGTTCTTCTTTGTACCTACTTTATTAAAATACATTTATACGTTGGCGTACAGCGGGACATCGCGTGCAGGATAGGTGGGCGGTGAAAAGGTTAAATAGGTACATTCTTCAACGGCGTAAAGTGTTCATTAGTAACCATCGGTTGTCGACCAAAGCCTCTAAATATAAGTATATATTTAATATATCAATGTTGCTCTCGTTACTTGCTTTTAAGAGTTGTAATCTTTGGCTCCTCTCGCCTCGTAGATCTGCGTCCTTGTAAGTGACACGTTGTAGAAAAATAAGCATTATTCGTGGTTGCAGAAACCAGCAAAAAGACCCTGAGAAAAGCTTGCAAGAAACTGTAGGCTTTGAAAGTGTTTATAACTCTACTGAAGCCCATTTTCACCGATGACCGTTTAGTATAAAAGCGACGTTACAATTTTACTCACATAAATCTTAGGTGCAAAATAATCGTTGGTAAGTATATAAGCTGGTTATATGGTGATATATGGTAAGATTTAAGTGTTGTTTTCTGTTACGCTCAAAAAGATAAGACCAAATAAAGTAATTGCTGCTGAAAACATCCTTAAGTTATTTGGACTTTCATATGACGAAAACGACCAATTGGTATGGCATTGAAGCAGCGTCTCCTCTCATACAAATTTTCGTTTTCGTTTTCGTAATCGAATTAATACGGATAGTAAACAAAACTCACAATAGCAGCGGCCCTGCTGTAAAAATACGACTATAATAAATACTGATGCGCTCGAATGTATCGAATCTATTGTGACCAGTTGAAACATATTTTTGGGTTTTCTTACTTTGTTTGTTCAAGTTGTCAATTGGCTTCAAGGACAAGGCGAGCACCTCAGAATAATTAATAACTAAAGCTATAGAAACCGGACTAAAATAGCAACACTCATACATCAGTTCGTACTATTTTAACTAATGAACCTAAGTGATGTATTGGAAAGAGATCGATTGTCCCTTTTCTTTCGTTTTTTTGAAGGTGTCACCAGATTTGTGACGTCATATTTGAGGTAATGTAGTGAGTGACTTTATATAGGACTCAAAGATTTTTTTTGATCACCGATTATCTGATGACCGTTTGACATAACAATACAAAAAATAAAAACTAAGTGTCAACCATTTGTCGCACTCCAACCTCCTTTTCTAGCCATAAGATAGAACGGAACTAAACATAGTTGCACGATTTTTATTTTAGCCATCATTCTATAGCTTTAGTTATTGTTCTGAGGCGAGCACAGTCGGAATCTCGCGCAAAGCTGCGCTCGGACTGTACCGAGCTGTCCCGAGATTCCATGTCCGTGAGAGGTTGTCTATGTGTTCGTTGCTCGAGCGATTTTATTTTAGATTTTATTTTATTTGGGGTACGAATCAAAATACAAGGCAAATGACGTTTGCGCTTTTCTCCAAATGGGAAGCAAACATGTCTTATTGCTCATACCGATAACAAAATGTTGTTTCCCATTTTGTTTTCACAAAAGTCAGACTAATGAGACACGCGACGCTTCTTGGCGGGAAAGTGAAGAGTCATGCCGGTATGTCGAATATTAATGTGAAATAATGGTGGACTATTAACCGTTAAGTTTTCGTAAGTGCGCATGAGTTTTGGAAATGAAACAAAACAGTGCAACTTCACTTTTCAAATTCTCTTAAGAAGTCTGCCCGAGGACTTTAAAGCCCCAAATCTTTAGGTACTGAGATACTTGAGGGGTTGGAGAGTATATCATTTCTCACTTCTCATTTCTATTATTATTAATCATCACTACAAGAAGGAAATATTGTTTATTTATTTATTACTTGTTAGAAAAATTACTTTGACACTGGCTAAATGTGCTAATCGCACGAAGCCATCAACTAAAGAAAAAAAAATGAGACACGCTTTAAGACCTTCTAAAACAGCACTGGTGCCACTTTATCAATGGTTCGCTAACTATTTGTCCACAACAATGTACTGAAACAACATGGATTGAAAACCAAACACGAGTAAATGCTAGATCAAAATACCGACAAATAAGTAATGGAGTTCCCCAAGGTAGCATCTTGGGGCCATTACTATTCATTCTTTATGTCAACGATCTTCCCGATATAACTAAAAATTATTGCTTTTTATTTGCAGATGACACTGCACACTTCTATTTAAATACAAAAATATCGATCAACTTGAATATGACATTAATAAAACACTTTGCGACATAATTAATTAGATGAATAAAAATGACCTCAAAATCAATATATTAAAAACTAAAGCTATACAATTTCATATATTCAAAGCAAAAACACTTAATATTGACATACACTACAATAATAATAAAGTTGACATCATGGACAGCACAGTATTCATAAATATAAATTAAGATGAACAGTTGGAAAAAGCACATAGATACAGTCTGCACTAAAGTGAACAAGTTTATATTTGCACTAAATAGAAACAAAAATATTGCGTCATCCCAAGTAGTTTTACAAGCGTACCACGGATACGTTTCTTCTTTACTGCGTTACGGCATAGTAATGTGGGTTAACAGCGTAGGTTTTGAAAGAGCTTTTATATCACAAAAAAAATGTATTTGCGCCTTATGCAGGATAAAAAAGAAGAATCTTGTAAACCCTTATTTCAAAATCATAGAATATTACCTCTACCGTGAATGTATATACTAGAAATATGTCTGTTAGTAAGGAAACACCCAGAATACTTTACAAAATGTAACACTAGTGTGTTCGTAGTGTAGAGGAAATATACGAGATTCGAGAACGAATAAATTGGCCATACCTAAATGTAAATTAAGTTTATTTCAAAGAAATGCTTACTATATGGCTATCACAATATTTAATAAACTATCGTTGGACGTTATTGGTCAGCCACTAAACAAAAATGTATTTAAAAAAAGTTATTTCAATGGCTCTTACAGCACAACTTTTACTCCATTAGTGAGTACATGAATAAAAAAATATAATTATAGTCTGTTTATTTTTAATTACTTCATTGCAATATTTATTGACAAATTGTAGTACCAAGATTAATAATTTGTACTTCTATTGACATTTCATTATATAATTATTAAATTAAAAAGTTGCATATATGTAGGTATGTTGTATATAAAATTTTATACTGTATTGACATTTGCATGCCTGCAAAATTAAGGCAGAATATTGTTGACCCTGCTCAACATTGTCGCTCATCTCAATGTACTGTATACAATATTGTGCAAATAAATGTTTGACTTTGACTTTATATCCTAAGTTGCCGGAATCTGAATTCACTTGACAAAGAGCAACTCCACGATGACATTAAATTTAATTAAAATATTTATTTTTAAACCTGGTCTTTACACTGACATCATTGTCTTCGGAAAATTATGATTGCGGTCACGTGTCCTCCATCGATCGTCGTGTGGATTATTTTAAACATTTGTTTTCACTACGGACGGGGCGTTAGGTAAAGGTGCGTCACACAAAAGCTAAGACATTCGCGCCGACCACGCTCGTACATGGCCAGCATACTGGATTAGATGACTTCGGAAGGCGGGGTCATTCTAGACGTAGTGTAAGGTCTCATGGGAACTGACCTGGCAAGGTCGCCATGCAACGTTGGGAGTAGCGAAAGCAATTCAAACAACCTAACCCTTTCACAGTCGGAGGGATGTATACTCCCACCGCATTTTGAACTTTATGTAATTGAGATAGGATTGAAAACCAATAAAATATTCAAAAAATTTCTGTCTGTTCTAGAGTTAAAGAGTTCACTTAGTATTTTTTGTTAGAGAGTTTGCTGATTTCTTCAAACAGCATTTTCAGCGTCTCCTAACTTTTTTGGAAACTTAAAGGGTTCCAAGCCGTATGAAAAGAAGCACCGTCAGATGTCTTCTAGAGGGAGTGACATCACGCCCTAGTGTTTGCGGATCGTGTCCCCGGATCGGATCGGAGTGCATTATACGCTTGCACGCCATAGACAGGCAGGGCTGAGGTCTGGTATATTCGCGGTCCATCATTTTATATTTTTACTAGCTCACCCGGCGGACTTCGTACCACTTTAACAGTTTCTATGACAACAAAACAAACAAAAAAAGGAACATTGTGTATTGGTAAATAAAAATTGTAAATAAAAAAGGTTTGGGGTGGACCACCCTTATCACTGGGTATAAAAAATAGATTACAACCGATTGTCAGACCTATTACCGTATATACATATTAAAAAAATCACAAAAATCGATCGATTCGTTTCGGAGGAGTATGGCAACTAACATGTGACACGAGAATTTTATTTATATAGATTTTCTTTATTTACTTAATTTAAGACCAATTAAAGTTGTTACCTACATCAAAACTTAATGTCACACCCACAACATTATACACACAAAGACAAATGCACATTAGTTCATTCAAGCACAATAAAATGATTACCTACTTGACACGTGAAAGTTGTATTTAAAACTAATTAAGTTCATAAGTTTTTTTTTTAAACTATCCTGGTCACTTACATTAGAATAAATATTATTAACGTTTATTGTCGTGTTTAAGTATCCGATATATCGGCACAGTTGCATGCGCCATGATCACGGATGTACTGTACTCGGATGTACTGTACTCGGAAGTACATCCGTGATCATGGCGCATGCAACTGTGCCGATATATCGGATACTCAAACACGACAATAAACATGGTAATAATCCCGTTAATAATATTTATTCTAAGTTCATAAGATAAAACTGATCAAGTGGCAGATTACATACTACTGTGTAAAATGACTTGAGTACTAGACATTATCGCAACTGCATGCCTCAACAGATCCTAAACTTAGGTAGGACCTACTTACCTAAAAGGTGGATTATTTCAAAAGTTGAAAATGTGTTAGGAACCGGTTATAGTCACCTGCAGAACGCGACCCCAAATCACTAAGCCAATCGGATACCGCGGTGAGCACGCAGTTCCGATACAAGTTCCTACGCGTAGGAATTTAAGACAAGCCTAATCATAATAAGTACAAACTAACTTACTTAAACTTTCCTACACTCACACCAATTATCTAGCCCAAGAGAAGCTTCGTTATGAAACTCGTTAAATGGTTACTAGACAACGGATAAACATACTTAAAATACTTAAATACATATCTACTTATTATACATAGAAAACACCCAGACCCGAGACAATTTAGAAAAACAATAATTTCTAAATTGACCTGATCGGGGATTGAACCCGGGACCTCAGAGATGGCGACACCATCAAAACCGGTGTACAAACCACTCGACCAAGGAGGTCGTCAAGGTATATTTTTATTTCGGATAAATTCCATAGACTGTTAGTAATTACAATAAACCTTAAACACTAATGTAAGTTACAAACAAAATGTACATTAAACATTAAGACAAACGACCTTCTTGGCGCATTGGATACAGGGTATGACCACCCACCGTTAGAGGACAGTGTCACACGATAAGGACATAAGGAGACTGAATGGTGAATGACTTCTTGGCGGGAAAGTAAAGAGTCATGTCTGCGGTTTTGTTTTATTTTCTAAAATTTGTGTTATGTCGAATATTAATGTGAAATAATGGTGGATTATTTACCGTTAAGTGTTCGTGAGTGTGCATGAGTGTTGGCAAATGAAACAAAACAGTGCAACGTCACTTTTCAAATTCTCTCAAGAAGTCCGCGTGAGGACTTACATCCGTATTATAAACAAGCTATTACTATTGATTATTAAGATTTTGATTATTAAGCTATTACCAATGATCCAGACGCAGCAATTTGGCAAGGCTCAAAAGAGAATTCGAGAATTTAATTAGGGTTTTTTTTATTATATAAAACAGTTGTTAGTGTAATATTTTTTTAACAAACTGTCAAAATATAAAACAGTTAAACTAAACCAATAGGTATTTATAGGTATTATAATGAGCGCAATTTTCGCTGAATCTCACAAACATTTATATATATTGTTTTCTAAAGTTTACGCTAACACTACACATTGAAATAAAACAACTTTTACAGATCTACTCGCGTTTATTTTACACATTACTTATTTAATGTATATCTATCTATTTTTATACTAAATTAGTTTTATGTGTCCCGGAACTCCTGGGCCAATTTAAGCTATGTTGGAAGGTCCACGTGTTTAAATACACTGGACAGCAAAAATAACATTTAGAAAAACCGCGATATCTCCCAAAGTTATTTACATAGATCCCTCGTATAAATAATATGTTATAGGCAGATTTGTGACGCTTATTATACATATTAAAAGAGGTTGCATTTGAACAAGTTACAGCTTAAAAAAAGAAATTCCGATTTTTGAAAAATATTAAAATTCTAATTTTTAGAATAGAAAATTTTCTTGCTTTTGTTTCAAACCGAGCTGTCATCATAAACAGTTTTTTTGGCTGGTCACAGTATTTTGTGCATCAACATGCACCAACATGTCGTTATCTACTGAAGAATGTACACGAATTATCACCATGGTACAAGAAGGAAGGAGTCAGCGGAGTACTGCTAGAACAGTGGTGTATCTTTATCCACGGTCCAAAGAGTACTCCAGCAATTTCAAGAAACCGGCATGAACATCAGGAGACCAGGGAATGGCAGGCCAAGGTGTACAACTACACGAGAAGACCGATTCATCGTGAGCACTATGTTAAGAACATCTCACGGCTGTTCAGGTCCGAAATAGCCTTCAAGAAATTCACCACAACAATGTAAGCTCTGACACGATCCGGCGGCGACTTCGGGAAGCTGATATAAAGCCTTATAGGCCAGCAAATGGCTCTAAATTGCTCAGAAAACATCGAGTTGCCAGGTTGCGGTTTGCTCGAGAACACGTCCGATGGACAGATGAAGATTGGTCCAGGGTTATGTTTTCCGATGAGTCAAGATTTTGTTTGTTCGCACACGATGGGAGACGAAGAGTATATAGGCGACCAAATGAACGTTATCGTCAAGCGTGTTTTGAGGAAAAGGTGCCATTCGGTGGAGGATCAATAATGGTTTGGGCTGGGATATCTTCAGAAGATCGTACGGAGTTAGTAATTATAGAAAACGGTTCTCTGACAGCTCCCAAATATGTAGGGGAGATTTTAAATGAGCATGCTGGTCCTTTCTTGGTGAATATGGGCGCAAATTCCATTTTTATGGACGATAATGCGCGACCACATACAGCACATTTGGTCAACTCGTATATTCAAGACGTCGGTATCACCCGCATGGAGTGGCCAGCTCGCAGCCCAGACTTAAATCCCATAGAGCATTTATGGGACGAGCTCGGGAGATGCGTTAAGCAACGCTCTCCAGCTGCAGCTAACTTACGTGAGTTAAGAAGTGCGCTAGTAGAAGAATGGTCAAACATAGACCAAAACCGTATTAGAAATTTGATTTACAGCATGCCACATCGTCTTAATGAAGCGATACGGGCTCGTGGAGGAAATACAAGATATTAAATTTACAGAAAAGCTTTCATTTTGCAGATTAACTGGGTTGTATATTTTTGTTGTCAAAAGTTAGAAGTGTTTTTTTTTTGTATTTTTTAGTACTTAAATAAAATTATACAGTTTACAAACGTGTTATGTATTTTCTTTTATGTATAAGTCAGTCATCTATAACATACTACAGTTTCACTAGTTTGTGTTGTGTAGTTAAGAAACTATCACACTTTTTATAAGCGACCCGGAATTTTTGCGGCCCAGTGTAGTTTATTTTGTAAAACCTTCGATAAATATTTAGAGCACACCTGACACAATTGAAATAATTTAAGAATATTTTTAAATTTTAATAGCAAATGTGTAGATAGTTGACTATTCCTTGAAGTGACAACTAATAATGAAGCCCTTACTTAAAATGAAGGGCATCGCCGCGCCGCAGCCATTCAACATTCACAATATACTTTCCATTTCTCACGGTGAAGTTCTCAAACCAATTAACAAGGTACTTACTAAGATAAGCACCTACACCCGGCGCCCTTTAAATCTCAAAATCCTCTTTATCGCGCCGGTTTCCTTGTATCATTTCAAGCCTATCCAACAGACGCAAACTCCCGCGCATTGTAGTAACAAGCAGTGGAGTGCGCAGACGCAGTCGCATCGACCACGCGCAGGCGTTCGTAGTACGGGCACGCGGCGTGACGAAATTGGCGCGAAAATCATAATTTGACACAAAAAAAAGAGTTCACGAAAACAAAAAAACATGTGGAAATTGTTGTTAACTACAATAGTTCTAACAAGTTAGTAACTTCTGTGTTAATATTTAATATAAACTTTTTTAATAGTACTATGAAAACTTTTAAGTATATAATACCGCAAAACACTTACTTTGCAATATAAGTGTACATGACTGTGATGTACAGCAAATCGTTATAATAAAATCTCTTTAATTGTTGACAAATAATAAATATATCGTATTCAACGGAGCAGCCGCGATAATCTAAAGCAATATAAAGCAAGGTTAGACATTAATGTTTATCATGTCTCAACGAAAATAATAAACGAAGTAATAAAATTACAGATGTATTTCGACTAAGCCATTCCGCCTACCTGCGATGTTACGAGGGGTAAGTTTTTACTTTGGTCTTTTTTTTAATAGTTATATTTTTTATTACCTATTAATGGCCTGGTGTATATTGCACATTTAGCCATTGTTAAAATTAGAAAAAGAAATTGCAAAATACTCAAGGTCGATAATATATAATTTACTTAGTACGAGTCGAAACGTCGTCGCACTGTCTGTCTATAAAACAATGCCTGTTTAAAAAAAAGACATAACTTAACGCCATCGATTATAAATCATAACGAGGAATGATAGACGCTGAATGATAGAATGTTATTCCCCGAAAACCCAAGGTGGTGGTTTTGGTAAAGTTGTGGGACTTCACCGAGACCGCAGAAGCCTGCGTTCTTGAGAGAAATTGAAAAGTGACATTGCACTGTTGTTTCTTTATTTTTGCTAACACTCATTGCACGTTTAACACTTGACGCTGGATAACCCACTGTAGTTTTACATTATTATTCGGCAAAACATCGCTTTAAGAAAATAAAACTAATCTCAAACATGAGTCACTTTCTCGCCAAGAACCTCATTATAATCATACTACGATAATTATCAATAATATACCTACGTCGTATTTGAATCCTCCAGTGAACTTGACATTGAAAATTCTCAAACGGTGTGTACCTAAACAAATACATTGTAAATAATGCAAATATGATAATGATTCATAAACGCGTCTTTGTATGCAAATAAAATCGCACCCCTGAAAAGTTTTTTTCTTTCAATTGGTTTTAAAAAGAATTGTTATTTAATAAATAGGTCACGAATAAAAAGTGATACCTTGTGAAAAATAATATTTTTTACCTGTATCAACCTTGGCAGATCTAAAATGTTTATTTGAAAGTGATCAAAATAATAGCTTTACACGTTACTGCTTTAAACGAAACTAACAACAATAGAGTTTTAATTGTTTGCCGGTCACCGGTGACCGCCATAGCTGTTTTCTACAGTTTACGTGAAATTAACAATTTGAAATGAATTTTTTTTTATGTTTTACTCGATTTAACACTGTGACTCTATAAAAAGTTTAAAATTATTATAAGTTAGTAAGTAAGTATAATAAATTTTGACGTTATTTCATTTCCGTTTCTGTGATAAAACTAATGTAATGTTATCGGTCTTACGATGTCAAAAAAAAGACCGGTGATGATACTCTCAAAAAAATATATTTTAAAGTCTGCCTGTGGAAATAGGCCCAAGCACCGTTGAAGAATTAATATTTAATCGTAACATTTAGAAATGCATGTACCTCAATTAAAATAAATTTATGTGATCGTTAATTAATTATTTTGTAATGCCAAATCTTTTGAGCTACTAAAAGCTTAGTTCATTGGGTTCATCAAATTTTAGCTTTAAAATTGTTTATTGGTATGTATATGTTAGTTTATAAGGTCCTCGTATGGGCCTGTTATTTTGTAACTTTAAATTGTTGCCTGAAAATAAACGAATTTATTGTTATTATTTAATGTCCATAAGTTAAAGATTGACAAGACGATCGGCAATAGATCGGTATAACGCATGGCTAGTTTATGCATAAAGTAGGATATTTTATATTTATATGTAAAATATACCTTTTTTATATTGGCACTGTATCGCATCTGGCAATAAGAATTAACTATAGCATGTTAATAATAATATTGTGTTAAAATTGCTATTAAAAGGAACATAACTCAACCGAACTAAAAAAACAGAGAATAATAAATAGCAAATTAAAAACTAATTACCTATAAATAAAAGATGTCCTCCGACTGTGGGCTCATGGGAACGGTCCCAAGAACGCTGGCAACATTGCTATTTATTATTATTTTATAAATTTTAATTGCATGAGTGAATTTTATTATTGTATTGAATTTAATAAATTATGTTTAATTTATCTAATCTTCTAAGCGTCTTGGATGTAAATCTGTAAGCTACAAGAAATTTAAACAAATAAATGATAAATGCGTAGAGCCAAAAATGTTTTTGTACGCACATAAGTAAATCATCAAAATTATGTATGAGCCATATCTGGCGACGCGGCCTCTATAACAATCACATTGCTTTAATTAAAAAGTTTATAAGTGACTCATAACTCTTTTGTACGACAAATTAAGATCCAGGAAGCGTGTAGTGTTTCATTATTTACTTATTATTGCTTCAATTAAAAAGTATTTTAATAAGTGTCTATAACTCTTTTGTATGATAAAAAAGACCAAGGAAGAGTGCAGTACTTCATTAATTTATAATTTCTCCGCGTTCTCTTTACCCTTTAGTGGCGTCATATCATTGGAAAGACGTTCTTATAAATGACATTGACATTATGAGGAATGCGGAATTTAATGTATTGCTAGTGTTAATAATAAGTATAGTCCATAGTAAATGACATCTTTAATATCAACAATCTATATCAATATAATATCTGGTTCGATAAAAGGGTTAAATTTTAGTAGCTTCCCGTCCTCAGACCACCTGTTTTAACTTAGAAGTGTTTGGTTCGATTCCCAACGAGCCGCCGCTTATCATCTATAATCTAAACAATTGTTTATATTCTGCCTGACCATTTTTTTAGAGATTTTGCTGATTGCCTCAGTCGGCTTTTACAGCTTCAACGGACTTTTTTGAGGGCTGCGAGAAACTTAAGAAGCCGTGTGAAACGAATCACCGGAGGTTTTCTGTAGGAAATGAAATGAATGAAATGAAATGAAAACAAAATGAATTTGAATTAAATGAAATTAAATTAAATTAAATTAAATGAATGAAATGAAATGGTTCCCTACTAGATTCTCCGAGGGATTCGGATCAGATTGGGAGCTCTGCCTGATCAGCTACAACCATTATATCTAAGTCCGCAAGATCAATATTAGTAGCGTTGTTGTGTTCCGGCAGCTAGACAAGCCAGTGCCTTTTTAGTTGAAGATCCCGGTTGAAGAGCGATTCCACTTTCAACCGTATCTTTTTTTGAACTGCGAATAAATGCGTTGCATTACATACTCGCGAATTTGGGGCAACCCACGAGTTAAAGTGGGGATCTCTCCCCTGCTCCCTGACCAACTCCTCGAACTTGACGGGGCGTATCCACTAAAAACGCAGTACCATCGGAGGTGATCCGAGATACGAACTGCACTCAGGGTGCCACCCCACAGCCTAATGGTCACCTAACATCAGGTGAGATGGCGGGTAACCATTAATGCCTATTCATAACCAAAATATAGTGGTCTTGACCTTCACTGAAGGCGTGAACGGCAAGAGAAAATGGTCAGGAGAAAAGAGGTCTGCATTATTCGTTCATGCACTTGCGTATGCGTAATGTGGGTATTCTATTATACCATTGTATTTACAAATCGATAGTTTTGGTATTCGGGTGTATATCGTTTGACATCGTTATCGGTTGATATTAAGGTATTTAATGATAGGTCCTTACCTATGAAATTGACGTTTTTTTCTGACTTATTAAAAGGTCTAAATCTAAAAGTCAATACCGGTTGTTAATATTATTATACACCTTTAATTAGGACTATGTTACTTAGGCTTCAGTAATAACAATGATTATTAATTTTGTGTCTTTATCGCCCAATATATTTTTTAAATTGACTACTTTTTATGTTCGCGGAATTGTCTTTTTGTTTCACTGTAGATTTGAAGAGACTTGATTTTTTTCTTTTTAATGTCTGCTATATTTAGCTAGTGAAATAAACACACTACTCTACAATTTTTATAGTGTTAACATAAACAGATGCTAAGAAAATAACGAAAGATTAGTATGAAAAATAAAATTTTATAAAAATCTTCATACAAAACGTCAATTTCATAGGTAAGGACATAATAATAAAATAATTTGTTCAGTGAACTTCTGACTTCTTCTGAGTGAACATCAATAAATCTATTTATCTTTCATTCCTTTCATTTAACTGGATTCATCATACACTATTCTAATCATTTACACTTTACTCAATTACTTCATTCATCGTTCACTCCATTCATTCCTAAATTCACCTTTCTTGACACTAACAAAAAACCGATAACCCTGTAAACATTAGGTAACGACAATAATATTGCTACACCGATTCTATTACTGTAACAGAGGCACGCTTCAAGGCCACAAAACCAGATTTTCGGCACACTTTACGTTCCGTAACGGTAATCGCCGGTAATCGAACTGGTCACTATTCCCGCACCACTTTTACGCCTATACGATATAGCAATAATACCGGTTTTTTGTTGATAACACACTTTTGGGATTGTTACAATAACAGAATGGAATATTTATTTTTGTTTCGCAATTAAGAGGTTTTCTTTAAAATGATTTATGGTAAACATATGGGTGCCTGTGTGCCTATAGTGCGAGATTTATTTTAACATTTTTCTGTTCTAGTTCATTCTCTTTGCCATTTGATGACGTTATTATGATTATATTCGATGATTGTAATTTGGTTAATAAGATGGATCTTCCTCTTCGAGTATCTTCTGAAAGCTCTTCAGCAAAATCCGAACTGGTTATAAATTCAATAATATAGTTTAAACAAAATTTGAAGTTAAGTTTTTTGTTGTAATTTATTTTAATTGTTTATAGTTTTGACGTCGATAAGCGCCAGTGTAGGCTTTTATTGTCAGAGTCAAAGGCATTGTATCAGCACTTCTTAAACACAAACGAGATTAATTAAAATTGTGATCAAATGATGAATAAAACTAGCTTAAGGCACCCTGTTGAATGATGAATACAACTAACTTAAGGCACCCTGTTGAATGATGAATACAACTAGCTTAAGGCACCCTGTTGAATGATGAATACAACTAACTTAAGGCACCCTGTTGAATGATGAATACAACTAGCTTAAGGCACCCTGTTGAATGATGAATACAACTAGCTTAAGGTACCCTGTTAAATGATGAATACAACTAGCTTAAGGTACCCTGTTGAATGATGAATACAACTATCTTAAGGCACCCTGTTGAATGATGAATACAACTAGCTTAAGGTACCCTGTTGAATGATGAATACAACTAGCTTAAGGCACCCTGTTGAATGATGAATACAACTAGCTTAAGGTACCCTGTTGAATGATGAATACAACTATCTTAAGGCACCCTGTTGAATGATGAATACAACTAGCTTAAGGTACCCTGTTGAATGATGAATACAACTAGCTTAAGGTACCCTGTTGAATGATGAATACAACTATCTTAAGGCACCCTGTTGAATGATGAATACAACTAGCTTAAGGTACCCTGTTGAATGATGAATACAACTAGCTTAAGGCACCCTGTTGAATGATGAATACAACTAGCTTAAGGCACCCTGTTGAATGATGAATACAACTAGCTTAAGGTACCCTGTTGAATGATGAATACAACTATCTTAAGGCACCCTGTTGAATGATGAATACAACTAGCTTAAGGTACCCTGTTGAATGATAAATACAACTAGCTTAAGTCACCCTGTTGAATGATGAATACAACTATCTTAAGGCACCCTGTTGAATGATTAATACAACTAGCTTAAGGTACCCTGTTGAATGATGAATACAACTAGCTTAAGGCACCCTGTTGAATGATGAATACAACTAGCTTAAGGTACCCTGTTGAATGATGAATACAACTAGCTTAAGGTACCCTGTTGAATGATGAATACAACTATCTTAAGACACCCTGTTGAATGATGAATACAACTAGCTTAAGGTTCCCTGTTGAATGATAAATACAACTAGCTTAAGTCACCCTGTTGAATGATGAATACAACTAGCTTAAGGTACCTTGTTGAATGATGAATACAACTATCTTAGGGCACCCTGTTGAATGATGAATACAACTAGCTTAAGGTACCCTGTTGAATGATGAATACAACTAGCTTAAGGCACCCTGTTGAATGATGAATACAACTAGCTTAAGGTACCCTGTTGAATGATGAATACAACTAGCTTAAGGCACCCTGTTGAATGATAAATACAACTAGCTTAAGGTACCCTGTTGAATGATGAATACAACTAGCTTAAGGCACCCTGTTGAATGATGAATACAACTAGCTTAAAGTACCCTGTTGAATGATGAATACAACTAGCTTAAGGTACCCTGTTGAATGATGAATACAACTATCTTAAGGCACCCTGTTGAATGATGAATACAACTAGCATAAGGCACCCTGTTGAATGATGAATACAACTAGCTTAATGCACCCTATTTTTTATCTGTAATTGCTCTAATAACCGCCACACAGACGTTCGTTAAACATTCTCGTTGACCATCGTCGACACTAAACTAGCACAGTAATACAGCTATCACTTACGATAACGTATTGCGTCGTCGGTTAGTTATTTATTCAGGCTAAGTATTTCACAAACTGTTTTTAAGAGGCCTATTACATTTTGACCGTGATTTTTGCATAAAATGCCCAACTTCGGCTTTCTTGTTCAGAGAAACTGAAGCCCCTAGACAATTTTAACTTATTGTATGGTGGAGAGTAGTTATTAGTATAATTTGTAGCGGTCTCGCTTTCTGCAATTTTACCCTTATCTATTTATATAAAGCCAAAACTCCGAAGCTAGTTTTCAATTAAATACGCTGACGGCAATTTTCAAGTTCATGGATTGAGCTACTTTACTAAGCAAACGAAATCAAAAATTTATAATAATAAATTATACACTTTTTTTGAACGATAAAAAATTATTAAACTTCAAAAAAATGTAATTACAACTGCACAAAATGCTACTTTTGCGATGCGTCGGCCGCTCGTAGTACTGAGAAAGCGCGAGCGCGCGCATTTTGTGATAGTCCTCATAAGTAAAATTTGCATATACTACGCCTTGGTGGCCGGGTAGTAAGATACTCGACCTGGAATCATAGGTTCAATTCCCAGGTCGGGAAAAGGTGTCTCGAATTTTTCGGTGCACAGCGTCAGGTATGTAATAGTTAACATAAATCCGCATTTGACAAACGTGGCGGACGATATTATGAAGTAAATAATACCTATCCATTAATTGTAGCAAAGACTAGATTTAAGCGTTGTAGGCCTTTGTCCACATTTAGAACAATATAAAGCTATAAGAATAAAAATGAGAAACATTGATTGACCTGCACAATTACAAATACCGCCTCTGTTCATTTATACCGCCTGTGTGGTCTAGTGGTTAAGACCACCGGGTTCGATTCCCAGCAGGGGGTACATGTACTCGATTTGGTTGGTGGTAGGACTTGTTTGTCCGCCTGGCTAGCTACCACCATCTTATCTAAACATGTCGCCATAACATCAATGCTTGTAGCATTGTTGTGTTCCGGCAGCTAGAAATAAGATAAGCCAGTGCCTCAGTAGTCCCGGGTTAAGTGCGCTTCCATCATCACTTAACATCAGGTGAGATCAAGGCACTGTGCTTACCCGTAAATATAAAAAAATACAAACAGGATACACGGAATAAAGAACACGACAGCCATAAAACAACCAACACAACGAACAGTTTCAACATTTAAGTTTAATATATTTAATTTAGATATTAAACGACAAAAAAAAGGTAACTATACTTTTGAATACTTATTCAAAAGTACAGTTACCTTTTTTTTGTCGTACTGTTCGTTATGTTGGTTGTTTTATGGCAGTCGTGTTCTTTATTCCGTGTATCCTGTTTGTATTTTTTTATATTTACGGGTAAGCACAGTACCTTGATCTCACCTTTTTTGAAATTCAGACTCTATAATTCGGAAGTAAGTACTTCCGAATTATAGAGCCTGAATTTAAAAATCCCGAAAACCAGTTCTTGTGTTTAATATAGGTATTAAATTTTCATAAACTACAAATTGCATATAATTTGTTATTTTTTTATGTGTTAATATAGGGTCCTTAATGTGAGTAGAAAATTTATGTGGCATTGAAACGCGCGAATAGTGGCGAACGAGGATAGTTAAAATTTTACCATAGGTACATCTCTAATTATGGCAAAACTCACACAGTAGGGCGAATTTTAAATATCACCAATGATGTCGAAATAAAAGTAACATGAAATACAATAAGAAATATAATATTTTTTGCTAAATTAAAAATTTGATTATTAGGATAAGTATCGGTCAAGAATTTTCAGAGTCAAAAATAAGTTACCAGTGCCCTTGAAGTTACAGTGTCCTTGAATAAGAGAATAAGGAGCATTTGTAATTGGTATTCATTAGTGTGATAACTAATCACCGGCACCCGTTCAAAAAGCCTCCACCGGGCACCGAGGTAGATCAATGCTATAACTCTTGACTTATTGACGTAATTGGCTATAAGGTCCGCGGTGGTTGCACGTCACAACTTGTTGTTGTATTCTTTGTTCGATGATTGACGTACACACGGCGGCAGATCAACCTACCCAAAACTGTCAAATTTCTACAATTAATTTAGAACTTTATCGTTTGGTTATAAGAATCAATATTCATTGGAGAAATTTGACAGATTTGGGTAGGTTGATCTGCCGCCGACCGTACCTACATGATTTCTTTCATTTTTAATCACGGAAGCCACAAGTTAATATCAAAACAACTCAATGATCATTAATATTTCCACTTTTTCTTGATTGCAGCTTCTGTTAAAAAGGTAAGTACAGGTGTAAAGTCAAGTGTGTTCAAAAGTGTAGGTACATACATTAATTTAAAGGAAATTTCAATAATATAAGAAATTAGAACATTAGAACATTAGAAATTAGAATATTGCGTTTAGACCTACATTAGTTTCCATAGTACTTAAAAATAAAGAAATGTTGTCATTTTCAAGTTTAACTTTTTTAACTTAACATTCAAAATTTACTTTTATTAATTTTTTTGCTTGATTATTGCTAGCGTCAAATTAAGTTTAATTATAGTAGTTTAAAAGTAAATAGTCTACATACTATCCCGCTGCTGGGCAAACGCCTCCATCATTGAAATCAAGTCATCGATACAATTAATTATTTATTATTTATATATTTATTTATTGGCTAAACCACTACGTTTCCTATATGCGGGTTGGTGATCACAAACCCGGGATCTTCGGGTAGATATCGGGCCGATCGCTTTCCACTCGGCCGCCGGCTCTCTTATTAATTAAGCTGTTTTAATTATAAAGTGCCTCAAGACACTCCAACCACACCACACAATATAGAAGAATGAGTCCACTACTCATCATACCATTTATCTCTAAACAATCAAAAAATATTGTATTATATCATCACCAGCTTATTTTATGTCCCCACTGCTGGGGTACGAGCCTTCCCTATGATTGAATCTAGGGAGAACGGGCCATAAGCCACCACGCGGGCCCAGTGCGGATTGGTGGTTGTTAACGACTGCTAATGCAGCCGGGGTAAACGGCTTTAGATCCCTTCCGAAGCACGAAGGAGCTCGAGATGATAAGTTTTTGGTCACCCATCCGATGACCAGCCTTTGCGAAAGTTGCTTAACCTTAGCAATCGCAGACTAGGCGCGGTAACCACTGCGTCATCGAGCTCCTCCGAGAAAAATAGTTCAGTGTCGAACAAAAACACTTTCTTTCAAATGTAATACAAAAGCCTTAGATGAATGATTGGTCTCGCTGTCGAGCGTCGCGAGACCAATCATTCATCTAAGACAAAAGCGTAAAATTATACTTAACCATAATCCTTTAGTTTTGTTACAAAACCTCCTTCGGATTCGTGCCTCATGTCCTCGGGCAAGCAGTTGAGCAAGTATGGAACAGGTTTATTAAGGGTTCTATCTCCATTTAATTGCTATCTTTCGTAACAGCTTTAGCGAGAGGACATCGTGCTTGTTAAAGAGCCTATAAAGCCAATATATTACACATTTCAGTATTCCATACTTTCATAAACGTTTAAAAACTTTTAGTTGATAAAGTAATTAGGTACCCTTTTTTAAGCGCACGGAGGAATATAGGTAAGATTGTTATGTGTGCATAGTTAAAGTTTATAATTATGGATAAGGAGTGCAGAGAGGTAAAATTTATGTATTATTTGTTACATAACAATTTGTTAACCTTTTATAAATTTTATAAATTTCGCGGACGATAAATTGTGTGACGGTGCAGTGATTGGTTTATTTGTTTGTAATCTGACGGTTTAAATATAGTAAAATTATAAACCGACTGACGGCTAGAAATCATCAGTTCGTAAACATACAGAAATGTAAGCGATAGATTGTAATTTTTAGTGTCCGTTCACAATCTATCGGAAGTTAATAACTAACGGTTCGTACAATTATCCGGTGACAAACATATTGTGACTTAATTCGACCACTGAGCGACCACAAGTTCAAATGAATGTATGCGATTTAAAAAGTCTTTAAGCAAAGTTTAAAAAAATATAAATTCTGTTAAAAATGTTTTATTTGGATTTTCCCTGCTAACTTATTTGATCTCTATATTGGCAGATTAGTTTGAAAACTGTTGACTTAGAAGTAAGTATGGGATATACGTATTTGAAATATTCACTTTCTAGTGTGAGTAAAAAGTAGGTACAATAGTATAGCGATTCTTTGGATACACAAAATTTAATACCTAAACTTAAACATTTTCATTTTTAAATTTTAAATTTTGAATCATATAAGTCCCTGTACCATCAGGTAAAAACCTGCATGTCGATTCTGTGATGTTAAGTGATGATGAAGGCCGAACTCGATCATATTATGGTGAAAAAAACTAGCAGTAGACACACGCAGAAGTCGTTTGTTCTATTGTGTAGCCAGAAAATTATTGTAAGCGTTACATAAACGACAGGTTTGTTTGATAATTTATATGCCCAGTGAAATAAAACTCTATGGAGACTCGTCGGCACGGATGCAACAATTACTTTTTACATAATAATTTGCATTGTATTACGGTTAGTTACCTAGTCCGCAATCGACTTGTTTTAAAAACACGTAAAGGAGAATGCCTACCGCGTATGGACTATGTCCTGATTTCAATACTTCTGTGGTAGGTATAATAAAAATGTAGAAAACATTTTTTGTATAATTTAGTTAAGTAATGCCTGCCAAGTTTATTAAATCACTTTGTGCGATTCAGTGTTATTGAGTAAATACACTCTAGCGAATAGAGTTTTGGACAAAACAGGTGGCGACTGTTTTACTACAAAATTCTTACCTTATAATAATTTTAAATTAATAAAGGTGGAATTTTAAGATGAATAAAAGTACATTTTATTACTGCCTTAGATTATAGTTATTATGTCGTGGTTCCGAAGTGTTCAGCGACTTTTTTTTATGATCAATTTTTGTTACAATTGATACCAAGGTTTGATACCGTTACCAAATTCACGTAAATCGTTATCTAGTAAAGTATCGATATTTTTTTCGATACCAGATCCGCAAAGTTAGTTAACTTACCGGTAAAAGTGCCACCCTGTTATCCATACCAAGCATAACGTTTCATTGCTATTACCGTTATTTTCGTATGATAGAGGTAACGTTATATTATCACGGTCATTCGCATTCGCAAACTCATGATGAAAGGTTGATCAAGATATCCGTTCTCATTATGAATGAAGACATACGATCGTATCGTTAGCAAATGTCGTCGATTCACCTCCTTCATTATCAGGGCAATGGAGCTAATAATAGGTTTGAATTCTATCAATTAGCAGGTGGTTAACTTACCAAGGACATCAGTGCAGTGGAACTTATCACTACGAAATACAAGTAGGTTAGGTACTCCAATTTCACTACTATATTAAATAAAATAAAACAAAAAACCCGACTGCTAAAACAACTATATAAAAACAATAAAAAATAACTGTAAAGAGAAATAATTGAAAAGAAAAAAAACAAGCTTACGATCCCAGAATTCAATTTGAGCAATGTGGAATGCAACGTGAAATATTTCTAAATACATTGAATATTGATAGTTGTCGCAGGCGGTGACAATCACTAACCAAAGAGAGTGCGGATTTAATTGAGCTAGCCACGGCCGCTTGGTTGATGATTGACATAACCCTCCTTCTGACGCAGTCGGGTTAAAAACATACGAACAGGACCTGGATTCTGCTATTTTATAACGAAAAACCTGTGATTTGTTGGCAACAATATTTGCTCGAAGTTGTATCTAACCAAAATCATAAAGTTTGTAAATGTTTGTTTTCTAGAGACAGTTTGCTTTTGGCCTTAGACTGCGAGAAACTTAAAGGGTTCTTTAAGCCGTGTGGTGGAACATCCTCAGAGAGTTTCTAGAAGGCAATAGCATCACGGAAGCGTGTCCCTATTAGCAGTGGGCTTTTGTTACCTGTGAACTAAAATTCAAAGATGGCCGCACTAAGGTAATGCGCTTTTATTTTTCGTTATATTACATATTTGTGTTAAGGTTCTTTTTGTAGCCTCCGTTGTTACCATCTTCATGGTTTTTAGGGTTCCGTACCCAAAGGGTAAAACGGGAACCCTATTACTAAGACTCCGCTGTCCGTCCGTCCACCCGTCCGTCAGTCCGTCTGTCACCAGGCCATGAACTGTGATAGAGACAGTTGAAATTTTCACAGATGATGTATTTCTGTTGCCGCTTTAACAACAAATACTAAAAAACAGAATAAAATAAATATTTAAGGGGACTCCCATACAACAGACATGATTTTTTTTGCCGTTTTTGTAGATAATGGCGAACCCTTCGTGCGCGAGTCCGACTCGCACTTAGCCGGTTTCTTTTATATAAGAGAGTTTGCTGATTGCCCCATTTTCAGCTTCAGCTTCACCGGGCTTCTGTGAGGGCGGCGAAAAACCTAAAGGTTTCCTCAAGCCGTGTGAAACTAATCACCGACAGAGGTCTTCTAGAGTGAACGGCGCCTTACTAGATTCTCCGATCCGATCCGATCTTTATGTGGTCACAGGCACAGCAGGGAGAAAGTCAGGGATACATTAGCGTCATTGAGTTGCTCTCATCATCGGCCTATCTTAGTCCACTGCTGGACATAGGCCTCCCCTAATGAGCGCCATAGCGCCCTGTCTTCAGCTTGACGCATCCAGCATCTGCCTGCAGTCTTTCGCAGGTCATCGTCCCACCTGGCCGGAGGGCGTCCTACACTACGTTTACCGAGTCGTGGTCTCCACTCAAGAACACGTTTACCCCAGCGGTTGTCGGTTCTTCGCCAGATATGGCCAGCCCACTGCCACTTCAACTTGCTAATTCTTAGAGCTATGTCGATGACTTTGGTTCTCTGTCGGATGTATTCGTTACGAATCCTATCCTTCAGAGAAACTCCGAGCATAGCTCTATCCATTGCTCGCTGAGCGACTTTAAATTGGTGGACCAGCCCTACCGTAAGTGTCCACGTCTCAGCTCCGTAGGTCATGACGGGTAGGACGCACTGATTGAAAACTTTCGTTTTCAAGCATTGCGGCATACCGCATCCATAGATGACGAGAATACTCGACGTAGTTTCCCAAACGCTGCCCAGCCCAGCTGGATCCTCCTCTTGGCCTCCTTCTCAAAATTGTTTTTACCTAATTGAGTTGCTCTACTTCATTTCAAAGTTCAGTGTTCGCGTAAACTGTATAACAAAATATTGCCATAATTTTTAAACTGATTCGTATCGGCTGATGCGGGCGTGTGACGTCACTGTCCAGTCTTCTCTCCCATTAGTAGCCCAGTCAGTATCAATTTGTAATTAACCTCGTTACAAAAGCGTTATCGGCGTGACACGATTATTAAACAGCCGGTATTGCCACTGAGCGCCTACGCCGCCAAGTTCACCCGCGGACCTCGGGCGTGCGTGTCACGCACCAACGCAACGCATTACACTAATGCGGCCATTGAATTTTAGTATATTAGAGTAACAAACAATAGTTTACTGTCGTAAGAACACGCTTCCGTGATGTTATGCCTTCTAGAAACTTTTGATACCTTCAGTTCCTCGCCGCCTCTAAAATTCGGCTACGCTTTACAAGGCCAACGGGGGCCTATATCAATCTCTTTCTTACATAAATATGCTGTCATAAGTTTATGCAGACTATACCAGAGACGCAAAATTAATTTTGAAACGCCTTTTGGCAATTATGCGAAACTTTTATGTCGTCGCGACGTCCCGTGAAAGCATCATCGCTAGCACATAACTTGACTTTTAGAACTGAATACAGTGAAAAGTTAAAATGGGATCGCTATGAGAAATCTTGGTTAGACCCCAAAATCTTTTTTGTACTTAGAATAAACGTGGATGAACTTCTCGGCGGGAGAGTGAAAAGCCATGTTGACACTTTATTTTATGTTCTAAAATTTGTATTTTGCCGAATATTATCATAAAAAATAGTGCAGTGCTGGTAAATAAAACAAAACACCGCAATGTCACTTTTCAAATTCTCACATGAAGATCGCATTAAGTATCATATCAGTAAAGTCCCACATCTTTACTTGTAATGTAATTACAATGTAAATAAAATATACCTACATATTTAATTGTATTTTGGGGGGAATATCATATTATAACATTTATATTATCATCAACATCACTCATTATCATCTAGTATTAAACAAAGAAAATATTATAACTACAATTTCAAAAGTTTGACACTGGCTAAATGTGCATTTAGCCACTAAGGCAAAAAAGTTTCATTTTATTTTTAACAATTGCTGTTCAACAATTAAATTTATTGTTATTATTACATGTGACTCGTGGGAATGATAATAATATCTTTTATTCTAGGTCTCTAGACAACTACTTAGTGACGCCGTTAAACAGGCCGCCGTCTGCCAACTCGTCATGCATCGATCACAACCTGCCGACGGTGATCTACACCTTCGGCTATCGAGGCAAGGTGCGGGGACCCGCCACCTTGGCCCTCATGGGGGCTTACTTGGCCACCAAGAAGAGGAACGTCATTCTCCTGGACTGGGAGGAAGAGGCCCGAAGCGGTCTGCTGGGTATACCACTGGGGTACATCCTGACCGCTGTCCCTAATGCCAAAAAGGTTATTTGAAGTTTATTTAGTAGGTATCCCTATCCATTCATAGGGATGGGTCGTGCCCCAGCAGTGGCACGTGAGCTGGTGATGTTGATGTTCATCTATGGCAAAACTGCGAGTACATGAAGAAGACTGTTCTGCGATACAAAAAGACTGGCAATGCAGGTGTGGCATATACGGATACTTTCTACTTTCCAGATAGTAGGCTAGGTTTTAAACACCCCTACTTCTCCTTCTATGAAGAGCATAACTAAAACTTAGATTTTTTTTCTCATTTGTGCTACCGTCGAAATACTGAGAATTTTTTTTCTCATTTGTTCGACCGTCGAACTAATGGATCGAACAAGTGAGAACAAACCGGAGAAAGAGGGGTCTATATACCCACTAACACTGGTTTGGCAATACCCCCAGGAGCACGAATAATATACTTAGGGCTGGACATGCCGGCGTGGCATATGTATATACACACGCCTCCTCATTAGTGCCACAAACTGTCCAATGTGTAGTATGAGGTATGAAAGTACGAGAGGCATAAAAGAGAGAACTGGAATGAATGAGGAAATCAGATACAAAATAGGCTCCGATTATGTTGGAGGTGCTAGATTATTAAAAAAAAAAAAAAACTGTCCAATGTCCTCAATAGACTTTGAACTTTACGCATATGGCATATGGTTCAACATTTATTGAAGGCATGTGACTGTTTTGGATAGGTTGATGTGCAAGCGTCTGTACTTCTTATTTCCAGGTAGGTAACCAACGTTTTGAAGCGCGCCTTAGCCATTTTTGGAGTCGCTTAAGAAGTGGTCATATCGGGAGGTAGTCATATCGGGAGGTGGTCATATCGAGAAGTGGTCATATCAGGATATGGTCATATCAGGATGTGGTCATATCAGGATGTGGTCATATCAGGAAGTGGTCATCAACAACCGAAACGCTCTTTTCGTTGTATGAAGAGCGCAACCAATAGTTAACACTGCATGGGTCGTTAATTCTAGTCATCTTCCATGTCCTCTTCGGTGGCAAAGATTTTTGGAGTAAGCGCGCTGGATTCTCGGCACCCACCCATTTTGAATCAGGTAAGGACATTGGTATGGACATCCTATTAGTGTAACTGTTAGGTTTAAATCTGATCCGGTCCAAACCTTTCGGAGAATATACTACTCGTGTAGAGAACGGGGACACGCACTAATAAGTGATGCCTTTCCCTCTAAAAAACCTCTGACGGTGTTTCTTTTCACATGGCTTAAGGAACCCTTTAAGTTTCTCGCGGCCCCCAAAAAAGGTCAGTCACGCTAAAAACAGCAGCCTGGAGGCATACAGCAAACTCTCTCTAAAAAAATGTTTAATTTGAAGTGTTGTTGATTCCAGATTGGTGAGGAACTGGGCGAGTTTCTGGTGAAGATGGCCAACGCTGGTATGAACATGACGCACGTGCACCTTCTAGGCCACTCTCTTGGCGCACACATCATGGGCTACGCCGGCAGAAGGGCTCGGAAGGAGGGATACGTAGTATCACGGTAATTGCCATTAAAAACTTTGTCCTTATCATCGAGCATTGGCTGTAAACCCATTTGATAGCACTTAGAAAAAACGAAGCATTCATCACGTAATAAATAGTCCACAGTTGGGCTTAAGTCTTCCCACATGTTAAGAACGGCACAATATAAGATTGGACCGAATACGTTAAAGCAACACGAACCATTGGAATTTTTGTAGCCTATGCGAACACGGTTGACATTGGCTTGAAAGAACATTCGATGATTAGCTCAACTGTGGTGGTAGCCTAAGTAACATTAAGAAAACGATAGCAAAGTTCGAAAAGAATAAACTGTATGGGATTGACATAAGCCGCACTAAATCACGTGGTCAATCTTATGTCAATCCCATATATTTTATTCTTTTCGAACTTCGCTATCGTTTTCTTAATGTTTCTTTGGCTAAGCCTACTGGTTATAACGTCTTTTGACGTCACATGGTAGGTAATGGCCCGATCTTCTCACGCGCTATTTATTGTTCATGTAGAAAGGCCTGTACCCAGCAGTGTAGCGTTTCTAGGCCAGTGGTAAATGAGGAATTAGGACGGCTTACATAATCTACTCCTCATCGGAGACAACAGCACGTCATAGAAAGCTGGTTTTTAGTGGAGTGGAGCTGCTTAGCTGTGGTTGCTTTTAACTGGATGAGCACAATGCGTGATTGATATTTTTTGTTCTGTGTATTTTCTGTGGGCGATCCCTAGAAACAATGAACCATTCAACGTTTAATTTCAGGATTACGGGGCTGGACCCAGCGCGCGCTCTCTTCGAAGGCTCGTTCGCGGTCCAAAACGGTCTGGACCGCACCTGCGCCCGGTTCGTGGACATCGTGCATAGTGACCCAGGCGGCTACGGCACCAGCGCGTCCGTCGGCACCGTCGACATCTGGCCTAACTACGCCGGCAGTGGCGGGCGGCAGCCCGGCTGTGCCCCCGGCAGCTTCGAAACGTTTAGCTCTGAAGGTAACGCTAAAGGTAACCCTACGAGTTTTGATTACTTGTCGGAATAACGCTGACGGCCGCTGCTGTATGCTTATTTGCAGGTATGCTTTGGTTTAAATGACAAATATCGAGGGCCTTAGGAGCAGGCCACACATAAATGGCGTCGGGCGCGGACATGGCACGGACGGCTTCCTCTTCCATTCAAATTAGGACACACGGTATGTCGTAGCTCTGACGTGGTATGACGCGCCATTTCGGCGCCCGCGACTCGCTTTATTTCCATGCATTTAATATGAAATTTGAATGGAAGAGGAAGCCGCCCGTGCCATGTCCGCGCCCGGCGCCATTTATATGTGGCCTACGCCTTACCATGAAATATACGGCGCTCGCTATACACAACTACAGTAACACTGCAATAATACTGCTTTAAAGCCCATGGTATTCACCTGATTTTACTCGGGATTCGGGAAATAATATTGATAAATTTTTGAAGTGTTTTTTTTACTCACTGTTAAACAAGTGACCCACTCACTATTCTAGTAAAGTCATCTACAATCTATATTGGATCGAAGCAGCGCTGCCTTATGACAAACTTGTAAAGCTTTCTGCTTCGGTCGATGCAGATATTACAAAAATACAAATTCAAAACTTCTGCCATTTTTTATTTTAGATTTATTGCTCAGTACCTACAAGATACCTAGGCAACTAAGTGCAGACCAATAAATGTACTTCCTTTTACCATTGTTCAAAGCGAGGCTAGCATAACTTGACCTCAGATACTTTTCGCACTGAAGGTAACCTCGGTCACAAAAGTACTTACCTATTACAGTAGTTACATAAGTACGTATAAAAGTAGGTGAGTACCAATACAAATGCTGAGTGGATACCTCTTATATCAATTTGTATTTCAAATTAAACTGGTTTTTTTAAGCGTTAGTTAGTACCATACGTGGTATGACACTGAGGTAACCAAGATAATAGTAATATTAATTTACGCCATCTTTTTAATATAAATTTTATATTCGATTAAATAATTATAATGTAAGATGGTAGCCTCATGGCTGTGCGCTTGGTGTTACGCGTTGGTACCAGGACTTGGTGGATAGTCACACTGTTGGGGAAGGTCGAGCGGCACAGCTAAGCAGGTTTGTCCTGGCGCGACGTGATGCTGGCGTATCGTGTTCAGCGTGACGAAGAACCACAACGACGGTGGAAAAACAACTGATACGCCATTTTACCATGGTCAGAATAGTTAGAAAAATTGAGAAAAAAATCTAAACTTTTTCATTTAATATCAATTTTTGTTTTGATGTTCCGCACGAATACGTTTCCTATCGAACTGCGTATAAAACTGATTTTCAACCAATAGGGTTTCAGTTGTTTTTCCTCTCCACCATCGACGTGTAGTTAGCACGAAAAACACGCCAGCTATACGCCAATCTCCTCACACCAGCTGTTTGACAACGCCTTAAACAAATGATGGACGTCAAATACTGACTTAAATAACTCGGGCTTTTCCAGACCTATGCAGTCACGACCGCGCGTGGCGGTACTTCGTGGAGGCCATATCTTCGCCGACAGCTTTCGTTGCGGCATCAGCGCCCGACTACGAGAGCTGGGCCAGCAACCGACAGGTGGCAGGCACCATCTATATGGGGGACTTAACTAGTTCACGGTAACTACAATGCATTATACCATTAGCAATATTTTTATAAAGGTTTTTATTCTTTAGAGCAGGGATGGGCAACCTACAGCCCGCGGGCCATCGCCGCGCCGGCCCGTTAATGATCGAAGTCCGGCCCGCGACCATCAATATTTTTATTTCACAAAAAAATAATATTTATTGAAAAAATCCAGCAAAAACTTCAATAGCCTGGCCCGCCATAGATTTTGTTAGTAAATATTGTCACGCGAATGAAAAAGTTCGCCCATCCCTGTTTTAGAGGATCTAAGCGCCTGTGCGAATTAAATTTTCCATTTGATCAATAATGAAAACGAAAATTTGTTTGGTAAACTTATAATTCCTCGAATCAAATTCCCGTTTTCGCTAACTTGATCGATGTGTAAGGCGTGTTCATGTTAATGATAATTTAGTAGGTATCTTAATTTAACACCCAGTACCTACTTATACTGTTTAATTCCAATAAAATCATTTGGTGAACCGACGACGTGTTCTGGTAAAGGTCGCGGGTATCCGCCTGGTTCTACCTACTTACGAGTAGCACAACCGGACGTTTGTCCAGCATGTAACGTAATTTGGCTGAGATGATGAATCTTCCGAGTAAACTTATTAGAAAAGAGCTTTTGAATCGTCCTAATATATTTTACCTATCACCCATTCAGAAAGTCTTTTAGCTGTGCAGAAGAACGATAATGACCATTTAATTATTTTTAGTTAGTTATACCAGAAGCGATAATAGAACCTAATTATCATAAAAGCTCAATAATAGCATATTACGAGTATAATATATATAAATAATGTTGAATGAAAACTGTTCGGTGCTAATTAAATCACTAAATGAGTGCAAATAAGCGTAAAAACCGAGGATACATTTTTTATTGTAGGAACAAACGGTCTTCAAATCAATCTTATAAAAAAGGCTAGTCATGGTTCAAGGGTCATCGCAGTGATAAAAAAAACGTACCGAGTAATGAGCATGAATAAAAATAAGGCAAAAACTTTAAAATTTAAAAACGGAAATTTTAAGTTAATGAATTGAATTTGTATTGTCAATAATACAGCATTGAATAAGGCTTGCATAAGACCAACAAAGTAGGTGTGTCTCAGAGGAAGCTTAGATATACGAGGAGTACCTATTCACTCTAGGATTTTTTTATTGGTGACTGTACCTCCGTGATGGAAAAATATCGAGTTCATAAATTCATGGGTGCCGAATTGGCAAGGTGCCGAAACGAAATTAACCCTCCTCCTCTTGGCTTGTTCGAGATCATCTTCGAGGTCAGCTTCCTCTTCATCGCATCATCATTCGATGATGACAATGAGAATAATACAGCATAATGCGTCGCCGTGTCCATACGCCAAGCATTCAATTCCGAGTAAAAACTTGCAACAAGAATAGGAATACCAAATATCTTTATTTTGTGTCTTTTATAAATTAAAAGTATTGTCGATCATTGCTGTCGGTGGCGTTCAAGGCACGCTATCACTTGTCGATTACAGCCGACTGCGGCGCTCAAAAGGTTAACTTAGTCTAACGTCTACAAATCTTCAAAGTTCACTTAACATTAGGTGAGGAGATGAAGGCCGTGTTTACCGGTAAGGTTTAAATTAAAAACAAATATATGAATATTATTAATGTGTTTATAGAGTATTAATAATGATCTAAAGAAAGGAAAGATTATATCGTCCGTCCTCGCTTGTTCGGTCAAGTGTTGCAACAACTAAAACTGTAACAATATGCTAATATTATACACCCTGACCTTAATGTTGTAACCTAATGATCAGCACCCAAATGATTGAAACATCACATCGTCATCAAAAATATGTAAGCCTAATCCCAGTATTCTGCCGCGCAATTTATGAACGCAGTAAAGAACATGTGAACAGTTTCGAGAAAAACGCGGTCAAATTTTATTTTAGGGTGCATACAATTAAGTTAAGCAAAAATTTGCAAAACAGTCCCTTTTGAGCAAGGTCTTGGATTCTTGTAGATCGTAATGTCAGCACCTCAAATATCTAAAACAATCATAAACACAGTAAATGGTACTTATTACTGCGTTCATAAATTGTGCGGCAGTATTGTATAGGTACTAATTCGTATGGTACATTCGATCACGTTAACGATAACGAAAAATTGGTATGGCAACATTTTAACTCTCCACGTCTCTCGCCAGGGTACCCAGTGCGAGTTTCATTTGCTATACGATCAATGTATTTGTATGGCATTGAAGCAGCGCCTCCTGCATACACACACATTATACGAGACATTATACGAGACACATACATATGAGAGTTAAGATTTTGCCATACAAATTCTCGTTTTCGTTAACGTGATCGAAAAGCGAATGAAACTCACACTACACACTCAGGGTAAATAAGTCTTTCGGTGACCGAGTCACGCCCCGGCGGGCGCCGAATGTTAATTAAGCGCCCGATATCCGTAAGACCCAGGTTCAATTTCTTTGAACCTGGACCAAAACTTCGGATTTTTCGATGCAACCCTGGTTTTGTGAACACCAAACCGTATTTAATAAGCGTGGTGATAATGCCAATACCTACCCAACAGTTATAGTGATGACGATGAGTTGACTTCAATGACATTACTCGACTGAAGTCATGGCCTTATTGCCATGCAGCGAGACAGTACGAGCATAATCAAGTTTTATTTTATTTAAATTTTTAGATATTTTTGATCACAATGGTGCTTCGGTATTTTTAAACTGACTGTACTATTCTCGAGAACGACATATTTAACAGCTCTATGTTTTTTCTTCATTTGTAATCTTAAATAATACCTGAGAGTATATGTATGTATAATAATAAAGCAAAAAATGTTGTGTGGAGTGTTAGTTTTTTTTTAATGATGCTTTATTTTTCTTTTCAGTGCGCGAGGCAACTTTTTCCTCACAACCAACGCCGCACCAGTATTCGGCAAAGGAAAAGAAGGTTTAAAGCCAACTGACGATCAAGGCAGGCGCCGAAGGAACTCCACCCTCACAAAGTTGCTCAAGTACCTGAGGTGATATATAATCACCATTATGGAACGTTCTAGAAGGACTCTAAGTCTCTTTGCGACATTATTATTGTTATAAAAGTTGTATGAGATATCTTAATTGAAGTAAGACTGATATATTGTGCCACGTTTGTTGGGATAAGTGACGGGAGAACGGAAGAAACATAAGTAACTGGGAGTGAATCTTAAGCAACGTACAGACACGCAAGCATCCTAGCCTAGTCTTGAATCGCGCGTTGGCGCTATCTTGACCCTACTGAAAAGCCGCTACAAAAATGTATCCACATTTTTATGGTCGCACTGAGTAAAGATGGACAATAAAAAAGACCCGCGAATTAATACAATTTTACCAAAATCATGATACACTTTGAAACCCAATTAATTCCGATAAAGATAAAAGAGAAAGATGCTTGACGAAATCTAGTGTAAGAATCTGTTTAACAGTATCAGGGGGGGATTATTGAATCTCACAATTTGATTTTTAAGATAAATATCGGTCGAGAATTTTCTTTGACAAAAATATGTTACCGATGACCTTGTACAAGATAAAAAGGAGCACTTTGTAATTATATGATAGCGTGACCAGTACCGGATATAGTAATTCCGTGTTTTGTTCCCGTCATGTAAACGTTAATAGAAATTAGAGTAAAAGAGACAAAACACGGAATAACTATTCGAAGTTTATTCCCTGTTTATTTGTAAGGCCCTTAGCCTTATTCTGTGTTTGTCTCTTTTACTCTAGTTTGAAATGACGTTTAAATGACAAGAAAAAAACACGGAATAACTATTCGGACTTTAATCTTTCATTATTTGTAAGGTTTTAAAATTAAGTGTTTGTTTTAAGGGCCTTGTAATTAAAACAGCGTATATTGTTTTGTTGTTTGTTTTATTTTTACATAAAAATAACGAAATTAATGATAGTAATTTCAATAGGTACATCAAACGTATTAATAGGTAAAAATATATTTCTGTATCAATATGCAATTCGCAACTTTATATATCCTTTACTTTCATTACAGACAAACCCAATATCACCGAGCTATGTCAAACATTCTGTTAAATTTTAAGACCTTAGAAGTAATAAAAAAAAAATACAGTCGAATTGATAACCTCCTCCTTTTTTTGAAGTCGGTTAAAAATAGAGTTTGTTGGACTTAAGTCTTGACATTCGATTTCCAAAATTAAACCTTCCCTCGTATTAATAAACAAAGTGTAAGCTTGGATTGGAGTAGTTACTCCGTGTTTTGTTCCCGTCATGTAAACTTCATTTCATATTAGAGTAAAAAAGACAAAACACGGAGTAACTACTCCAAGCTTACAATTTGTTTATTAATAAGCCCCTAAGAGCATTATAGTATTTGGTCCTTACCTATGAAATTGACGTTTTTTTCTCACTTATTAATAGGTGTATTACTTCTAAAGGTCAATACCGTCAATCAGTTAATATTATTATACACTTTTAATTAGGACTATGTTACTTAGGCTTCAGTAATAGTATAGTATAGTAATAATCATTGTTAATCATTTTGTGTCTCTATCGCCAATTTTTTTTTTTTAATTGACTTATTTTTTGTTCGTTCACAGAATTGGCCTTTTGTTTCGTTGTAGCTTTGAAGGGACTTGATTTTTTTTTAATGTCTGTTATATTCAGCTAGTGAAACAAACACACTACTCTACAATTTTTATAGTGTTAACATAAATAGATGCTTAGAAAATTAAAAAAACATTAGTATGAAAAATATAATTTTATAAAAAATCTTCATACAAAACGTCAATTTCATAGGTAAGGACCTAAAAACTACACCCATTAAACTTTTACAGTCCCTTTAAAGATTAACCAGATTTTTTTAACAAACTAAGGATAGTGATATTAGGGATTATTGTGACTAACAGTTCTTAAGATAAAAGTAAATTAAAATCACTCTTATATTGAGAACCAAATACTAAAACTATTTATTTACAATTTCTAAAAAACTATAATCAACTTAAAACAATATAAACAAACATGTCACAACAATTAATGATGTAAAATTAAAGTAGATACCCTTAGTAATCTATGACTTAGTAAATATATAGTGGTATGTGGTACAAATGTTACAGTCAAAACTCATAACCGGTCAAAAGTACTTTGACCGATGCCCTTAGATTGTTCGTCGTCGTTTAGGCGCGCAAAAATAGGGCTTCTGACGCTTCGCCGGCCACTGCCGCGGCACGCGAGCTTCGCTCGTTCGGCTCGCGCGTCATCGTCGCAATAATAACCTAACCTTACCTTAACTGTATTATAACTTAACACCATCACACTAAGAAATGCAGTCAAAAGTACATACTTTTGATCGGTTATAAGTTTTGACTGTAACATAAACACTTAAAATTAAATACATAAATAACGAACCTTGTTATTGCTACGCAGCGCAGGCGCAGTACCGCGCTCTTACCTGTTTACCTACACTCAACGTTAGCGATGGGTAGCTCGCGAGCGAGTTGTTAAAAAGAGCTAGCTCACCTATTCTAGCTCAACGTATATCTAGCTCACTCTCGTTAAATTCATATCAGTAGATATTCATTTTAGCTCAGTGTTTCATCGGAATATATCGGAATCGAGCGGCTTGATAGACAAAGAGAGACATATGCGTTTCGAATGACGCGTATGAGCGATAGAAAGAGATGTACACAAACAAACACTGCAGTGCCTATTAGATTGGATGAGTAGAATTTTTGCGCGCGAGTGCAATATTATTATTTGGTATTGTTACCTTCCTTATGTCTGTAAAGATGTGCCCAGAAATATAGCAATTTTTTCTTGTTTCTTAAAATTTATTAACTAGGTAGGTACAACAATTAAAATTCATAAAGTTAGTGTTGAAAATAAACAACGAATTGTGACTACTACACTTTCAAAAAGCTAAATTAAACTAGGAATTAGGTATTAACTACTTATTACTTTAATCATTCTGTAGGTGTCTCACTCAAAAGTGTCAGTCGAGCGAGTCTGATCTGTACATATATAAACGACTCAAGAGTTTTCTATCTTCATGAACTACACTGAGCTAAATGAGCTACTGAGCTAGAAGAGATATATAGCTCTTGACTGGGTAAAGAGCTATATGGCTCTTATCTCTTCAAAGAGCTAAATTTCTCATGACTACTCAACGTCCGTCCCCTCCCCTTTCCGCCCGCGTCTCGCGCTATAGCGCACGGTCCGGTGGCTAGCACGAGATTTATTTTTTCGAGAGTCGCTGCTTGCCTCAGACGGCATTTTTAGCTTCACCGGGCTTTTTTGGGGGCAGCGAGAAACTTAAAGGGTTCCTCAAGCCTTGTGAAACAAATCACCTTCGGAGGTTTTCTAGAGGGAACGGCATCACGCACTAGTGCGTGTCCCCGTGCCCTACTAGATTCTCTAAGGGGTTCGGATCGGATCGGGGCACGAGAGAGATCCCCGGTCGCCGACGGGAACGGTCGGAATAAGCGAATGCTCCGCGACTCTCGTCGCGACGCTATTATTATTTTGTTTGCTGTGAAGACTGTGTTTTGTGTATTGTTTATATGTTCATTTAGCAATAAATGTTTTTTATTGTTTAGCATTACACCTAAATGCTTTAGAAGTACAGAAGTACATTAGCTTTTTAACGTGATATTCTAATGGTCTCAGTAACTTTGCAGGCAGAATCAGATGAGGTATGACTTTTTTTATGTCACTGGTAATCTTGAAATTAAAAATAAAATAACTTTTGAATTATTTACCTACTGAGGTTTGTAATTATTATTATTTTTTTTTTAATAATATACATTATTATATAATATATATATTATTTTCTTTTGTAGTTGAGAGAATTATCACTGTCACTGTTAAAATAATCACTGGGTGATATTTTTAAACTCGTGAAATAACTCTTACATTATGATATGAATTATATATGCTTTGACTATTTTGAAAGAAAATTATGTTTCAGTCATTTTGAATTTTAATATTACCAGTGACATTTTAATATCGTAACCCAGATTACGAGAGGTTATAATCTAACTTTTCCAAGTTTGTACCTATAGTTTCAAATAGAACCGTGGTGCGCGTTAAAATACCTTGCAACATAGTAATAGTGACTTTAATTATTTACAAATGCAAATTGCAGACTCATTTCAGATGTTCAATCTAAAGGTAAAACAAGCTTCGCCGGTCACATAGTCGTGGAGGCCCGAATCTGCAAATGAACAATAAAATTGTTAATGGGTAAGAAATCGTAAGTTTAAGGCGACGACGCATTGGAAATTTACGTTTCGGGGATCTTAATTTTTCCCAACAATTACAAAACATAATGAAAGTGATATTTGATGACATGATTTTTCATTTAACTGACTTCATTTTGCTAGTTGCAGAAACACGATTTGTCAACTTTTATAAACAGAGAAAAAAATATCAAAGTAACCTCTTTTAAAACATAGATTTGCATTTTACAGGCTAACCAGACCGATTTAAGCATCTAAATTTTCATAGTAGATTAGTCTTAACACACACTTCAATATTGTAGTTCATTTTTTTTTTTATAATTTGTAGTTTTAATTTGAAGGAAAAAAAAACAGTTTTTCTTATGGTACGGGGAAAACTTGGTGGGACCGGAACCCCGGCTGCCAATAGCGCACAACATCACCAAGGGAGTAATCAGCCACAGTATCACATCAGAAACCAACCAAAGATGGAGGTCCTCGAATGGTATGAGACAGTCGAAGATCTTCATCAAGGGCATGGATAAGAAAAAGACCAGCAAACTAATGGGACTCTCAAGAGAGAACATGAGGCTAGTCATAGAAATCATAACAGGACACTGTCGGCTGAACAGACATCTGACAGTGATAGGAGTGAAAACCGACCCCATATGCCCGGAATGTATGGAAAGCGAGGAGACCAGCCTCCACCTACTAGCTGAATGCCCGATGTACTCACTGATAAGATGGGAACTCTGGGGGTCGGACACACTACACATAGAGGACCTAAAGGATCTGAAGGTGGAGCAGATTTCAAGATTTACCAAAGAGAGAGAAGATTCGACGGGGCGCCGTGAAAGCTGGACTAACCTTAACTCCCTAAAAAGGGAGAACGGGGAATAGGATGAAATGGCCCGCAACAACGCAGGCTGATCGTCCGTTCGGCTGGCGACGTCCCCAAGAGAAATAATAAATAATAATAATAATAATATGGTACGGGGCGCAAACGCTCCGTATGAGATTTATTTATTGTTTTCTGAAGTTTACGCGAACACTACACATTAAAATGAAACAACTTTTACGGATCTACTCGCGTTTATTTTACACATTACTTATTTAATGTTTATCCTGACGTTTCGAACCCTTTGCAGGGACCGTGGTCACAGGGAGACTGAGGTGTTCGTCATCTCATAATTAGTTGGTAGCTTGTATACCCTCATTTAAATTTAATCAGGTGCGTTCCGTTTTACGCAGAAAGAGCTTACAGTATCTTTTGGTCTGGCAGTATGGTGTCGGGGCTGGGATTTTATATTTTGTATGATGGGATCCCAGGCTGGTGGTAGATTCCAACCATCTTCTCTATTAAAATTAGGATGTTTTTTTTAATTTCAATAGCCTCGCGTATCATCCTAGGGATGAATCGTTGTTCCCTAACGAGTATTTGTGGTTTATCAAATCTGATGTAATGGTTGGGCCCCTCTTGGGAATGGGCGCATACTGCAGACTTATTTTCGCGCCTATGAGATTTATTGTTTAGCGGTGCGCCGCCTTATCAGTTTCAGCGCGTTTATCAGTTGCCAGAGTAAATCCACTCACAAATAATGAGGAACAGTCGTCGCGGGCGCTAGGTGGGCGAGGTGCAGTAGTACCGCTTCATGGTGGCGTCGATGTCCAGCACGGCGCCGCGCACGCCCTGCGACGCCGCGCCGATCGACTCGAACGCGGTCGCCAGCCGCTCTAGCGCACGCGCCTAGTGCACGAGTGGAAGAACAACGTGTTAAAAACATCTTTAACCTTTTTACCGCCAACAACTTCTTCACCCGCCGATACCTATACTAATTAACCTTTTTACCGCCAACAACTTCTATAGAAGTTCGAGATTTTCGTGCCGTCCACGCCAGCACTTCTATGGAAGTTCTTCTTTGTACCTACTTTATTAAAATACATTTATACGTTGGCGTACAGCGAGACGGTGGGCGGTGAAAAGGTTAAATAAGTAATAGCCTTTATACAGTCCCGCTATTGGGCAATAGCCTCAAACAACATTTGAAATCAAGTCATCACTACAATTGATGGGTATTGACTGTACTAATTCATTATCAGCTCATTTTATGTCCCCACTCCTGGGGCACGAGCCTTCCCTATGATGGATAGGAAAAACGGGCCATAAACCACCACGCGGCAGGCGCGGGCCCAGTGCGGATTGATGGTTGTTAACCTTTTTACCGCCAACAACTTCTATAGAAGTTCGAGATTTTCGTGCCGTCCACGCCAGCACTTCTATAGAAGTTCTTCTTTGTACCTACTTTATTAAAATACATTTATACGTTGGCGTACAGCGGGACATCGCGTGCAGGATAGTTGGGCGGTGAAAAGGTTAAGGGGTATTCGAGTCCCAGGATATTTATTTATTTATTTATTTTATTTATTATATTGGCATACACAACAGGTAACAATCAAATAGAAGTAGAAAATAGAAATTACAACAGATTAAAACTAGATCGAGACCCAAAAAACGTGTACACACAGCATTATATAAAAATTTTGGCGCAAACATATCTACTTGTCACCACGACAGAATTAAAAATTATTAAAACAAGCAATCTACAGACTCAAATTAAAAATTAAAGACTATTAAAAACTATATAAATTATATAAATAGGTTAGGATAGGTTCCAGTAAGGGAGCATAGCAAAGTATTTAGAGTAAGTATTTAGAGTTTTAACCGCCTCTGTGGTCTAGTGGCTTAGACCACCGGTTTAGACCCAGAGGTCCCGGGTTCGATTCCCAGCGGGGGTACATGTTTGTGTACTCGGTTTGGTCGGTGGTAGGGCTTGTTTGTCCGCCTGGCTAGCTACCACCATCTTATCTAAATATGTCGCCATAACATCAATGTTGTAGCATTGTTGTGTTCCGGCAGGTAGAGATAAGATAGCCAGTGCCTCACTAGTTGAGGTTCCCGGGTGAAGTGCGCTTCCATCATTGGCCTTATCATCACTTACCATCAGGTGAGATCAAGGCACTGTGCTTACGCAATAATAAAAAAAAAAGAGTTGATATTTAAGGGAAAATTCGAATCAGTTTTCGTTTTTCATAGCATACAGACTTTTGCATAAATATATTGACATTTTTATTTAATAGAGTCGCAAAGTGAGCCTGTTTGTATGAAAATAATGGGGTAGGCGGTTAGATGTGCCCCTGAGTGTATCTACGTGTCACCACCCACTGCTGGGGCATGAGCCTTCCCTATGGATGGATAGGGAAAACGGGCCATAAACCACCACGCGGGCCCAGTGCGGGGCGGTTGTTGACGACTGCTAATGCAGCCGGGACCGACGGCTTTGCGTGCCTTCCGAAGCACGGAGGAGCTCGAGATGATAAATTTTTGGTCACCCATCCGATGACGGGCCTTTGCGAAAGTTGCTTAACCTCAGCACTCACAGACCGGGCGCATTTACCACTGCGCCATCGAGCTCCTCATCCTATCCTATCTACGTATATAAATGTTCAATTAAAAAAAATATCGGCAAAGCATTTGTTAGCGCAACGTTGGGAGTTTTTATCTAACAAATTAAGTAGTTGAGTATTCCGTGTGATGTGCACGTCCACCTTCGGCCTTCCCGTCACTTACCTACCATCAAGCGACATGAATTAAAGGAAGATAAAAACAGCGCGCTATCCCGTCGCTGTGTAAAAAAAGGCATGTTTTTTTAAATATATTTTACGGGTAAGCACAGTGCCTTGATCTCACCTGATGTAAAGTGATGATAAGGCCAATGATGGAAGCGCACTTCACCCGGGAACCTCAACTAGTGAGGCACTGGCTATCTTATCTCTACCTGCCGGAACACAACAATGCTACAAACATTGATGTTATTGCGACATATTTAGATACGATGGTGGTAGCTAGCCAGGCGGACTAAGAAGCCATACCACCAACCAAACCGAGTACACAAACATGAATCCCCCCGCTGGGAATCGAACCCGGGACCTCTGGGTCTAAACCGGTGGTCTTAGTCACTAGACCACAGAGGCAGAGGTAAATGTTACAAAATTTGATTTTTTGGAGACTGCTGTTGGCTATAAGTGGCCTTTACAAAGTCACCGGACTTGTTTGTGGGCGGCGAAAAACTTAAAGGGTTCTTCAAGCCAGATCGAAACACCGTCTGAGGGTTTAGAGGTGATGGCATCATGCAAACGTTCCCGTTCTCTACTAGACTCTCCGTGAGGTTCGCATCGGATCGGGCGAATTGGAACGTACCTGTATTTGCGACGCTTCCGCTAACCTCTCCATCGCCTGCGAGTTGGCGCTCGACGCGTTGGCTAACTGCGTCAGCGCAGTTGCTTGGTCGCCCATTACTTTTACCTTCAACACAAAAGTTTTTTCCATATAAAATTTTAGAACGAGGTTGTAGTAAAATAGTGTACGCATTCGGTACGCATTCTTTTTTATACTATTTGAAGGCGTTAAAGTAAACTACAATTTATATGGAGTTGAAGCAGCGCCACCTAGTGACGAAATTGTGTAACCAACTTGTCGATAGGTAGAGGCGCTGCTTTTGAAACAGTTTTTATTTATTTATTTAATCATTAGTCAGTATTATATGCATTTAGGGTGCCCACTGCTTAATTTTTTACTATTGTTATGCATTTAATACTGCGCCAGCAACCTCGTTCTAAAAATTAAGTTAATGTAAAAAGCAGCGATCATCTATTGACAACTTGGTTACACAGTTCGTCACTAGATGGCGCTACTTCAAAAATATACAGATTGTAGTTGACTCGTTAACTCAAACGAATATATAGTGCATGAGAGCTAATTTATAGCACTCAGGTTGCCTAGTGCTATGTGCAATTTCTATACAAACATGTTTTCGTAACAAACGATATTTTAAAATGAAACAACTTTTACTTTGTACAATAATTTATGTATTAGTTTTACTTAATGTTTATCCTGACGTTTCGAACCCTTTGCAGGGTCTGTGGTCACAGGGAGACTAATAATAATAAACGCATATAAACGCGAGTAGATCCGTAAAAGTTGTTTCATTTCAATGTGTAATGTTCGCATAAACTTTAGAAAACAATAAACAATATTTTATATAGTAAAATTCCAACTCTCATAGTTTCGTCACCAGAGTGCTCTGCTCTAATGCAAAATTTATACAAAATTATTACAAATTCTCGTTTTCGTTGTCAAATGGTGCACCTGTCACCCTGCGCTTAGCATTGCTAATGCAAAAATAAACAATTGAAACCGGTTCATACCAGTTTCTCCATAATGGCCATTTGCCGGTCCTCAGCGTTGACAGGGGGCTCCTCCAGCAGGAATGAGTCAGCCTCTAAGTCCACATGGTTTTGATCCATGCTGTCGTCGTTGAACAGTGTGTCTTCCATGAAGTGGGACTCTTGCTTCACAGATGCCCGGCGCTGTTCTGGAAAACAATCACATTTACACAAAAGATTCTAGTTACAATAGCAGACAGAGAATTTGCATCTAATATTTTTTATATAATTTTGTTCACAGTTTTTACGTAAAAATAAGCTCCCTACATACGAAAGGTCAGATTTCACCTCTCATGCTTAAACTAGGTATCAAGTAAAGAAACAAATGAAAGTAATATTTGTAGTAATTTTACACAAAACATTTTATGTCATAGAATAGATAACTAAAATATAAAGATTAAGAACAAAGGGTTACCGAAGTTGTAGCTCACAAAGTTCTAATTGAGAGCTTGCTAGATGTATGTATTCTGTCACTTACACACCTTTTGCTATGCTAGAACACTATGAATGGGTTTTTGAACTTATTCTGGTTATCAAAACTATAGCTACTATAGGCACAGATCAATAACAGTTACTTTTTAGTTTAGGGATATGGTTAAAACTACAAAAAATAACATGTAAAGTGAAGTAAACTTACTGGAGTTACTTTCGCTGGTCAGAAATAAATCATAGATTTTCTTCTCTATATTGGAACTTAAGCTATTGGGGTCCCCACCGACTGACTGCACTTTGGACCTGACTGTAGACTTTTTATCTGCCCAGTACTGTAATAAAGTACAAAAGAAGTTTAATACATTTTAGTCAAAATAAAAAGTCAAATTTTCTGAGGTGGTACGTGGTGGTCTATTAGAATAAGTAATCAAATTTTATTTTAATGATTTTAATAAGTAATTGTGTGTAGTGTTATTAAATGTAATAATGTAAATAAATTAAAAATGTAAATTTAGTCAAAATAATTGATGTTTATTAGTTTATTTCTGTACATATTTATTTTATTTATTAGCCATTTTCATCCTCTTGCATTCTGGGTATAGGCTATCTCCTTGCATTTGTGTCCATGATACATCTGCTATTTCTTTAAAGTCAAAACAATAGCATTTTATTTTTTATTTTACTTTATTCAGAAAACAATCAGTTAACTAAAATTAAAATTATGAATGATAGATTTAGAAATAGCTAGCTCACATAGAATTTTATTTACAGGAAAGCATTGGTAAATTTTAGTACAAGCAAACTGCCAGCGAACAAACTAACCACAAGGTACTATTTTATATAAACTAACTGACATTAATTTAGGTAATTAGTTCATTCGCCAGCATTTTTCAGTTCATTTCTTTGCACTAATTTGCATGATATTAATATTATATAATGCTTTTTTAATTTTTTTCATTTATATTATAAACAATATTATTTTTAAACTTATTTATTGTCCGTACATTATTATTCTAAGTGTGTGTAACACTTATTTGTTGTTTTTTACTTTACTTACTTTAACCCAAGACTTCATAGGCCTTGTGGGGCCACTGACGTTGTTCACAATCCTGGTCAGCTGGAACCAGAGTTTCTTACTCTCATCCCGACCTTCAAGTCCTCTCAGTTGACCCAGTGCCAATTGTGGATGCTTCTCCATGAAGTCTACTATGGCCACCACCTGTTCCAGGCTTGGACGCGACTGGAGACACCCAACAACTTCAATTAAATTTACAAAAGCTATTAAATTCGTTTGTTTTTCATTTGATTTTAAATAATAATTTGTTTTATTTTATAATGCTTTGCTATTTTATAAAAAAAGAGTAATTAATCACAATACCTACATTAAATACAATGATGTCTCATTATCATTACAGAAAAGGAATTACTATTTTTAACTTTAAAACAAAGCCGAAAATTAAATAAGTCTATGAAGTTAAATTAAGAAGTACCTAATTATACCGATCACACTAAAAATCTGCTTACAGGCGATAACTAATTAAGAAACCGTAGTAAAATACGATTGTGAGTTGCATGAGAGAAAACCAAGTAGAGGTTAATATCCCGAGAATTACTCGTCGTCAAGTCAAGTGAAATTCGTGTAAACTCGAAAAGAAATCTATGTGCGAGTGAGATACATACCGCGATCGAACGGTCCGTCATGGTGTATATCGCTAATGAATACACCACAAAGACATGACAATCGGATTCATGTAACTTTTATTGATACTAAGTCATACTTTATATTAACTTATCGCCAACTTGAATTTAGTTTCTACACTTTCTATGAAAACGTCGATAACAATATTACATGACATGACAACCATTAGTTGGGGCTTGGTGTTGGTAGTTTTTTTTGCATAAAGGCATAAGGATTCTACTTATACAGCCGAGTCTTAGTAATATTTCGGTAAACAATAAAATAAAATAAGTCACCAAATACGTATTTTAGCATAGTAGGTATATTTTAAGACTAATTATAAAATAAGCATTGCGCAATAACGCAAATGTTGATTTAGTTAAAAACATAATTCGCCTTCTTGAAGACTATTTATTAGGATTTTACATTCACTTCTTTTTATTTTTCCACTATGAGTGCAAGGCAGGGAGCTGACAAATGCAACGCCTCCTCGAAGGCGTTTGTAATCGCTGAGAGTACCTGAAACATTATGATATTTAAGTGTTAAATAGACCTATTGAAAATTTCAACATATTTTATTTATTTATTTATTTCTATGATAGGCAGGGAGGCAAGGCACTCATACATAGGCGGTATAACCTTGCCAAACTAATGGCAGTCATCTTCACTGAAAATAAGAGTGAATCGCTAGAGATCCCGATGGGTCGAGGTGCTAGTGAGAGAGGGAACCACAAGATAAGGTAACTGAACTCTTTATACACTTACTATTAACTGAATCATGTATTTGATTTCTTATCTCATTTTCGTTGTACACGCTGTCGGCTCTCAAGACGACTGCGGCTGCGGGGCCTTTCTCGCTGTCAGTCACCACGCAGTCTTGAACTCCTTGTACTGAACTAATCACAGTCTCCACCTCCTCTGGTGCTATCTAAGGATATTTGTATCATAATGTATGTTAGCCGTGCTTCGGAAGGCACGTAAAGCCGTTGCTGCCAGCTGCATAAGCAGTAGTAACTACCACCAATGCACTTTGAGCCAGCGTGGCCCGTTGTCCCTATTCATCCATTGAGAAAGCCTCGTGCCCTAGCAGCCGGGACAAAAAAATTGCTGACAATGGTGGTGATGGTCACAAATTAATGGCATAATGAGTCATTGTTGCTTGTTATAAATAAATAATAATATCTTAAAAATACTCATAATTTGCAAATTACAAATAAACTTACATGGTAATTTAGATATTTGAACCAAAACTTTTTCCTCTCGATAAAATAAAGCTCTTTGTCGTCGCTGCAAAAGATATCACCTGTCTGGAACCAGCCGTCAGCAGAGACACCTGCAAATATATTGTTTGGCATTTCACCATGTTTAAATGGTAATGTCTTTCTTCTGTGATATCTAGGTAGTGTAGGTGGCAAAAGACTGCAATGGACAGGGGAGAGTGGCGAGTTCTTGTATCGGAGGTTAAGACTCATTTGGGTCTCTACGCCAATGGAGTAAGTAGTAAGTAAGTAAATAAGTAGTCCCAAGTCCATACCACGCAATAAAAGCAGACACTTTGGTAGGTATATACAGAGTCACTTTTTATAACCGCCCAAACCTTCTGAGAAGACTCCCGTAATACAAACGATTCAAATGTTCCATACAAAACATCAATATTCATTCGACCAAAATGTATGGAACAGCTAAATTTTATTTTCCAGTTAGGGAGTTGATCCAATAGTATAAGAATTGTTTGTTTGTATCACGGGAGTCATCTCAGAAGGTTTAGACGGTGATAAAAAAGTCACCCTGTATTTTCTTCTTTCAGCTGTTTCTAAACTTGTTATGCTACGTTTGTTTCCACGCTGCACCAGTTATCTTCGCGTCTGGACTCCATTTCCACTTAATGGGATGGAGTCATTTGCCGAGCTAACTATATTTATTTTTTTTAAAGACATTGATTTTGATGCTTCTTATTAAACAGCAGCCATACATACCTTAAAAATACAAATATCGCTTTTTAGATAAAGTTCCCCTTTTCCGTGAACACCTAGATCCTTCCCGTCCTCTGAGATCATCTAAAAAGAAGCAAGTAATAGATAGTTTTAAGTGAAAGTGTAAACATATTTTCATCTATACTTCACCAACAGCATAAGGTTTCTTTTATAAAAGTGCCTTATCATGATCATCGTCATCATCTCAGCCGAAATACTTTAACTGCTGGACAAAGGCCTCCCAAAGATCCAAAGATCCAAAGACTCAAAGAAAGGCCTCCAAGGATCTCCACAACAACCGGTTATGTGCTGCTTGTGGGTGCAACGGCTACCCACGACCATCACCAGATCGTCGGTCCACCGTATTGGAGTCCTGCCTACATTCCGTCATCCAGTGCGCAGTCGCTCCGAGAACACTCCGGGAACTGGTTCCGCCCCAGTAGCCATCAGTTCTACGAGCCACTTGAGCTTAAGAACTTTTCGGGCTACGTTGGTAAATTTTCGGTAAATGTCAGTTATTTCGGATTCGATACTGCAAAGAAACCCCAAGCATAGCACACTCCATAGCTATTTGGGTGATTTTGAGCCTTCTTACGACGCCCATACGTGCCTTATAGAGAATTGTATTTGCTATTTCCCCGTTGGAAGACCATGGCATATTTGGCCCAGGCATAGTCGTGAAGCCGTGCATTTCGGTCATACCCATCCCATTGAGTAAAGATGCGTTTGGAATCTTTTCCTAGAACAACAGAATACCATGTCAAGATGGTCAGAATGAAGGTAAAAAGTACAAAACAGGTTATTTTTAATATCTATTATTAATTTGAATAATAATCATGTCAAATAAGATAGGAACTAACTAAAAGTGAAAAATCTTAATACTCTCACACACCAAAAGAAGGAAAGAAGCAGGTTGAAGAAATGCGGATCCACGCGAGTTATAGAAGGAACTAATGTACCACGATAACTCAAAATATGAGCGAGAGTCAGAGGAAAAGGGCAGAAGCAGCGCAAAGCAGACGCGCAGCAGTTTCTCCGCGTGCCCACATCATTGTTGTACAGTTGTATCACTCACTATGACCGCCAAATTGACTTGCCATTGCCTCCAATGTTTTTGTTCCACCATGTTTCTGACCTGTCTATGATGTATGTGAGCCTTTAGTCATTTAAATAAAAATAAAAAGTCTTTCTTACCTTAAGTGTTGCCACTATTTGCGACGTAAGTGGTGAACCCGTGGTAACGACTGACTCAAGAGAGCTTAGTTTACCAGGAGCAGCGGATGCTGCTAAACTTTTCGCAAACATTGGTCCAAGGAGTGCCCATGACGGCTACAATGAAGAACATAAAGATATTAATGAACTGTTATAATAAGAAAAAGAAAAATCAACAGGTACCTACTTTAGACGATATCCACCTGCCACCACCTCGTTAAATCTGCCGTTTCATTATCAGCAAAATCAGTACCTTAATTGTGTATTGTTGTATTGTGTTTTGGACCAACATTTTCATAGGATGACTATACATAGCCTAGAAAATCGAGTATTTGAAATTGCCGTGTGGAATGCGTTGGCAACTCCGACCTTATCGTAACTCACCGTTCGTCAAGTGAGATTAAGGCCAAGAGCTTTTTCATTTTGGAAGGATAACAATCTTCAGAAAACGCTAATAAACACTTACACGAAATTGTTCCATGAGCTCGAGAACGTGCTCTATAGTTGGCTTCTGCGGCGTCATCAGCAAACTGACTCCGTAAACGGGACAAGAAGTCATAAGGATGGTATGCGTCATCCATTGAGCTGTAGACAGGAGGAGTGCCGTTTCCGTGGGGCGAGGAAAATTGTCGTAGTGCGTCCTTTGAACATTTTAGTCGATCGTTAGTTATTTATTTTCACGAAATATAGAATCCTCTTATAGTGTATGAGTATGAGTCACTTGCCCCTTATTGTACTGCAAGGCATTATTTAATTAGTACTTTTTAAATCACACATCAAAGGCTAAACTCGTTTCCTTTAAAGCGTCTCCCGGTCCCAACATTGCATGGCGACCCTGCCAGTGCTGCTCGGTGGCGCTGAGCAGATGGTTTGGTAATGTGCCAAATCGTCGAGTGAAAAATAAAAGACTAAAAGTGCCCAAGTCAGATTAAGAAAAGACTAAAGTATGGTGCGAAAAAAAACAGAACATTATTATAAAATAAAAGACAATACTATTGTAACAACAATGAATAATTTGAGAACGCAAAATCACAAATACTACACGCTAAAAGCCGGTCAGAAGCAGAACGGCAAAAGAAGCGTGGGAGACAACACACAGACAAGCTGGTGGCAGTTTTACATACGGGCCCGCATTACACCTGCGTACGGTGTGGTGTGATGTGCCAAGCCAATATGGCAGCCAAAGCACGTCATAGTATTAGAACATGATTAGAACAGATCAGTTTCTCCGCGGGCTTATGCTGGATTACTTATTGTGTCGTAGTCATTTTTAGTTCATATTGTTCTATGTATTACAACTGGTGTAGCGTCACTCAGCGTCTTCTACCGCTTATACCACGGCGAGTGCTCTGAAGAACTCTTTGACGTTATAAAATAAATAAAAATAAATAAATGTTTCCCACACTCATGCCAATTATCTAGCCCCAAGAAAAGCTTCCTTAACTCTTTCAGGGTCAGAGGGATGTATATTCCCACCACATTTTGAACTTTATGTGATTGAGATAAGATTAAAAACCAAATGAAATTGTGGTTAATAAATCAACCACCATGCCCCAAAGAGTTAAGAAACTTGAGACAACAGATAAACATACCTAATATACTTATTACTAGCTGACCCGGCGGACTTCGTACCGCTTTGACAGTTTCCATGACAACAAAAGAAACATTTTTTATTGGAAATTAAATTTTTTTTTCACTAATTTCCGTTACTTATTATTTATGTTTCTCACCGTTTAAACCTTCCCTGAACTTCCACAAATATTTCAAAATCAAAATTAGCCAAATCGGTCCAGCCATTCTCGAGTTTTAGCCACTCAAACGAACAGCGATTGATTTTTATATATATATTTACCGACATAAGTACGTACATCTACTCACTCTTAATATCCTTTTAGCTGGGATTGCTGAGATAGACAAAGACAATCGATCTCCACTTAGTGTGGTTCTGGCATACTTCCTGTGCCTCCTTTACGTTCATCATTATTTTCATACATTATCTCTTATTCTTTCGACTATCATCTCTGCCATGTACATACATATATTTAGTTTGAAGCACAGAATCGTCCCGTTCATACAGATTCTCACTCAGTTTCCCGTTTCAATTATCCCTCCACATACATTCAGTATACAACACCGTTTCTCGGTGGGTTGCGCGTATTTGCTACGTCATACAAACCTGAAATGGGTTTACTGATGCTCAATTATATGTAATAAAATTGGTATTTTACAGCTCAGGTACTCGTCCGGAGTCGTCCTAGGCACTGGTGTATCTTAGCTAAGATGTGTCTACTGTTATACTGTCCAACCACGGACTTCAAAATATTTTTTGCCTTGTCCACCGAAGCTGGATATCGAGTAGCAGGTAGCGGTCCAGGATTATTGGTTGTCGGCCAGAAGGCACAAAAAACTATTTACCAACTATGTTCTTATTCGTAGATACAAAATATCAATAAATTGAGAACTGTAATAAATTATATTATTGTCTATTAGGTAATACAGTATAGTATTTTATGTTACATACTTGCGATAAATTTGAACTTCTTCGTGGCATCTTGTTAGGTAGGTAGGTAGGTAGGTAGCTTTTTAGAGGTAGATCACAGGACACAGAAAGAAGTTACCTCTAATAAAAAAAAATCTGAAGTCCGTGCCTCTAATACAGTTGTACCCTGCAAACTTAAACATTTTTGCAACTCTGATACCAGAGGTAGCCATCGTCTTATGCGATAGAAGAATGGAAAAACCATTTTTCTGTAATCTAGAAGTATGTACAAAATTCATTATTTATAGGTTTTATGATATTAAAATTGTTATGATACTTACTTGCTTATATTGTATCATTGAACACAGATTTATCCTATAAACATGTTAAGAAACCAAAGTAAGAAACCGCTTACATGTAAAATAAGTACTGAAATAAGTGTTTAACTTACCTGCATCAAATGTTTCATACAGCTACAAAGTTTTATACAGCCAAATTTAATGAGTAGGAACATTTCTATGCATAACTAAAAAAAGAGACATTATTTTGGGCAACGACACAGAGGTTTATACCGCCAAATAAAGGTAATGTTTTAACTTTTAACATTTCTGCATTAGAAAACTGCAATAAGCGCCGCGCGCAGGCGCGACTAAATAGCCATATTATTATTGGTTATTTTGGAAAATGAAACAAAAGGTGTACCTATGTACAGCCAAGTTTAATGATGTGCGTGATTTCGAGCTTGTTTTTATTTTCCGTCGCTTTACTACTACGGTGCTAATGTTCGCTTAGGTGCCTCACAGATTTATAAAGGGTAGGTAACCTTAGAGAGTAACAAAATTTTTATAAAATAATAACTCAACGAACGTATCTAACAGTTGGTCGCGTAAATACGTATATTAAAATTTGTTTAACATTTTTCAATTTGTATGTTATTCTCCGAAATTTTCTAAGCATTTTGGTGATAACCGCATCAAAATCGGTATTCTCATGACAACAACTATCAATGACAGGCTCAAAAAGGCAAAGAACCCAGAGCCGTAAAACACGATAGCAATAGAGAGCCAGAGCCTCAAATGCCAGAGCCGTAAAACTCATTAAAAAAAAATCCCCTATGTTACATAATAAACAACAGTTTCCAAGCAACCAAGGATTAAATCCCGGTTTAGACCAAATCAAAATTTAACAATTTTCGAGTATTTATGTAGCCTATGTTATTCTCCGGAATTTTCTTAGCATTTCGGTAAAACCGGATCAAAATCCGTTTAGTAGTTCTCGAGTTTATCGTGTTCAAACAAACAAATAAACAAACAAACAAACAATTTCTTTTTAAACTATTCTATCGTGTTCCGTAAGTGATTTTAAAGTATTTTTTTTATATCTTGCAATTACAGATTTTTTTATCCCTACGTTCTTATTATACAGGGTGTCTCATTTAAATCGGTCAGTATGGGAAAGTCTAAAACTATAAGACATACGAAGATCTGTTCTTAGGAACCATGTCATCGATTTTAATAAGAAGAAAAACTGCATTCATACATTTAAAAAAAACCTGTACTCAGCTCGGGAATCGAACCCGGTTGTTTTGAAAAAAATTAACTTACACTATTTCTATTTAGATATCGATTGTGTAGGTCTTAAGCAGTAAATTGCTCTTTAAAACATGATGTCTTAAATGAATAAAATGCATTGTTTTCACATACTTTTATTTATTTTAGAAGGTGTTCGAAGTGACCACCGTTTTTTTCAATACAATATTCAACACGTTTAGGTAACGATCTTACAATTACAAAACCAGCAAAGAGGTACAAACAACCATAGAGACAATTTTACATGCCTGAACTTGTTGAATGTAACGGTGGTCACTTCGAACACTTACTAAAATAAATTAAAGTACGTGAAAACAATGCATTTTATTCATTTTAGACATCATGTTTCAAAGAGCCATTTAATGCTTAAGACCTACACAATCGATATCTAAATAGAAATAGTATAAGTTTATTTTTTTCAAAACAACCGGGTTCGATTCCCGAGCTGAGTACAGGTTTTTTTTAAATGTATGAATGCAGTTTTTCTTCTTATTAAAATCGATGACATGGTTCCTAAGGACAGATCTTCGTATGTCTTGTAGTTTCAGACTTTCCCATACTGACCGATTCAAATGAGACACCCTGTATTTTTCGAGTATTTATGTAGCCTATATTATTCTCCGGATTTTTCTTAGCATTTTGGTAAAAACCGGATCAAAATCCGTTCAGTAGTTCTCGAGTTTATCGGGTTTAAACAAACAAACAAACAAACAAACAAACAATTTTTTTTAAACTGTTCTATCGTGTTCCGTAAGTGAATTTAAGGCAACCTGTGTAATTTTCTTTTTTATATCTTGCAATTACAGATTTTTTTATCCCTACGTTCTTATTATATGTATAGATACAATAGGAAACACCCAGACCCGAAACAATTTAGAAAAACAGGTATTTCTAAATTGATCCGACCGGGGGATTGAACCCGGGACCTCAGAGATAGCGACACCATGAAAACCGGTGTGCATGCCACTGGACCAAGGAGGTCGTCAAACCTTCATCCTTATCCCACCTTCTCCCTTCCTCCATAGGAGTACGCGTGCTGCTCTCCGGAGTCACCGCTGTACTATCTCGAACATTCCATCGCGCACAAAGAAATTTGGTGACTCGTTTCTTTGTCAAAAGATGGAATAGTCTACCAGCACACGTTTTCCCTCCTTCCTATGACATGGGATCCTTCAAACGAGGCGTGAAGAGGCACCTCGTGGGCTTGCAAGGTGGGGGAGACTGATGCTGCGTTGTTTTCACGCTGCACCAGTTGTCCTTGCGTCTGGACTCCGTTTCCACATAACATCAGGTGGAGTGGAGTCATTTGCCGTGCTAGGTATAAAAAAATAATAACTGGTTCGTTCAAGTTGCGCTGCTTAAGACCTTCTGTTGGTGTGTGGGAGCCTTAACTCACCATATTATAGGCAGTTGAGCAATCAGACCAGCGTGTGACAATATAGTGGCTTTAGGAAGACCCGATGATCCACTGGTAGGTATAAGTTGAGCATGTGTTTCTGGCGTTACTGGCGAAATCCTAGTAAGAAAATATTATTTTTAATTATTTTTATTTTTAAATTTATTTATAAACAAAACATTACAAAAGTTTTAGTTTTAGCACAGTGACAGTTTGTACAATGGGTCGCCCATTAACCTAACCATTGGGATAATCAAGCGGAAGCAGGTCACTTCATAACGACTAATGACGACCACTCTTCCAAGAATGTGACGAGTAAATAAGATGATCAAATTCTTTAATAGATTCCCAAAGTGTTAGTGTAACGTCATTGTTTCGTCATTCAGTGTTAATAACCGTGCGGTTTTGTTATAATTTTAACTTGCCGAAAGTTATTCAGGTCTTCATTGTATCCAGAACAAAATTCTTCAAATCCTTCACTATTATCTGCAATCACCACAGTTGTGTCCACTTCCCTGTTCGTATCTTTCAGTGCGGTAACGACGTCATCGTATCGATTATTATCACAAAACACCATGGATGGTGAAGCTAGAGTTAAAAAATGGCGGAGCTCATCTATAAAAAATTTAGACTTGTCAGCTAGACCTTGACTGTTTAGGAAGTTCAAAGATAAAATCTTGCTTCAGTTAGGCAAGATGATAAGGCCTTTAATACTCTTAAGTTATAATCTTTCGCGTTAAAAACTTAAAATATTAAATTGAGTTTGAAAAAGTGTTTAAAAAAAATGCCACGTGCGGGATACGAACCCGCGCCCCAGTTGGTTTAATGCTCTAAGGCACCCCATGACAAAACTGGGTAAGGTGCACCGACCTTTATGCTATCGTGATTCTGTCCAAACCTGCCAAATGTAATTTGTTCGCAACATGCGTAAAATTGTAGTATAGGTACTGCGAGTATAACCATATTGAATTCTAGTTTGTTCTTAAAAGCGTTTACGCCGCACACTAGCACCGCCAATGAAAAAAAAACATATCTAGTAATTAGAGATAGAAAATCAAATTATGCTCAACAAACTATCTGAATGAAGTAATTTAGCATTTTTACGTCACATAATAAACACCTGACATGTTATGGTTTAGTTAAATATAGCGTTATAGTTCAAAGTTGCCGTAACGTCTTATTTAACTAAACCATAACATGTGAGGTATTCATTAGGTGACGTAAAAATGCTAAATTACTTCATTCAAATAGTTTGTTGAACATAATTTTATTTTCTATCTCTAATTACTAGATATGTTTGCTTTTTCATTAATGGTGCTAGTGTGCGGCGTAAACGCTCTTAAACATTTCTTGGTTGTCCTACTTACATACTTACATAATGTGGAATAAGGATCGATCATCAATGGCTTAACATTTGCGAACAGCGATGCGTAATAAGCAATTGTCATGCGTTGGTGGTTGCTCGTTACCAACATGACAATAGTGCCCGGTTCATATTTGTATTGTAAAGTTCTAGCCATCCGAACTGATTGGTGCAGAATTTCACGATTCAATACTTTTTCACCATTTGCTCCATTTATCTGGAACAAAGGATTGTTGAATCACAATAAAGCTAAAGAGAGTCGAAAGTCTGTACACACAGCGGCAGATCAACCTACCCAAAACTGTCAAATTTCTACAATCAATTTTTAACTTTATCGTTTGGTTATAAGGATCAATATTCATTGGAGAAATTTTACAGATTTGGGTAGGTTGATCTGCCGCCGACTGTACATGGAAGATATTCGAAAAAAGTTGGCTGAGGATACTTAGAATCGATAATAGAACACGTTCCAACAGTTTTTAGAATTTTTGTCTGTTTGTCTGTTTGTTTGTGTGTTTATTTGACCGCGCATCACGTGAAGATTGTTGAACGGAGCCTGGTGGTTAATGGCCCGTTCTCCCTATCCATCTATAGGGTAGGCTCGTGCCCCAGCAGGGGGGACATAAAAATGAGCTGATGATGATGATATGTAATATTTTGGCGATGAAAACTGTATTGAACACTGCGCTTATTTATATTTATTATTATATTTAGAAAAGTAAAAAAAAAACAAGACTGCGATTTGAACCCTCACCCTTCATTCGTCCCACTGAGCGGTGCACATAACAGGCGCACGCACACACATCGCAACAAAATTAACTAAAATAACATTTATTTATTAATGATAATTTATTATTATTATTAATTAATCATTTAAACCAGCGAAACAATTACGCTGTCTCTACCCGCGAGATGTACCTATCTACCTAACTACAACAAAGTAATTAATTTTGTTACTTTAGTAGGAATGTCTGTAGTTAAATAGCATTTCAAATATTTAAAAGCTTACCATAAACACTCCTTCAGGCTGTTCCTCCAAACAATAGTAAATAAGCTCAGCTAAGTTTACTTCACACCGTGTCTTAGTGATATCGTTAGAATGCTCCAAACTTCCCCTAGCTTTATCTAACACCGTGTCCAAATAAAACTGAGCTGCTGTTGGTTCCCCTCTAATTACATTGTATGACATTCCTAAAATTATTATCAATAAAAAACTTAATCGCTATTATTACTTAATCGGAAAAACGACTGCCTCAGGTAGGGCTCGAACCCATCACCTTTCGTAATCTGGGCGACGTGTCTTCCACTTGAGCTGCAGAGTCTCATCATCATCATCATCGCTGCAGTAACTCTACTGCTCATGAGCAGTAGAGTTACTGCTAGACATAGGCCTGTCCAATCCAAGCGCACGTCACTAAGCACGTTCCTCGCTACTCTCATTAAGCTCTTGCCAGCAACCTTGCGAAGAACTTCGATCCACCTAATCTGAGGGCGTCCTACACTACGTTTGCCAATACGCGGTCTCTACTCAAGAACTCATTTACCATCGCTTCTTTCCTGGCCGAGACTCGAAGTCTTGGAGTCTCGGTAGCTCAGCTTGAGACACGCGGCAGTCGTCTTTTTCCAAGTGCAATTTTTCATTTCGATAAATATACGTACTGTAACCGCACGACAATTTATTATTATGTACTTGTTACGCTAATACGTCCAGTCCGCAACGTAGCCGGTGATGGTGCGAGGCAAAAAAGTTTTACGAATTTTATTTATTTATTTTCACGCACTCTGTAAAACGTTTATTGTCTACTGTTATGATCAGAATAATGCAAGACTCTGGGTTATTCGATATATCAACACATCGGTAAACAACGGAGTTGAATGCCCAATGCAGCAGCCGACGATAGAGAAAAATAATCTGAGAGCGCAATGTATTTATTTGTTGTCTCCTGCCGATAAGAAATAAATAAACACAACAAAGTTTACTACAAGATGCAATTCTCTAGAATTCTCTTAGTAGTACCATAAGAAATAAGATAATTAGAAAGTAAGATAACAACATTTTGATACTTAGTTAATTACTCATTACACAATTATACTCTTTTATGGTACAAGACTACAAGTCTTATATCTTTTTGTTTAATTTAATCACAGACGTATAATAAGAAGCAGACGTAACATTACAATAAAAAAGCGTGCCAATTACGCCTACAAACAAATGTCACGCACACATTTACAATAAAAGGGGCCGAACTCAGGCACGCAAGGGACCTCAAGTACCTACATCTATAGTAATGTTATAAAGAGGATAATATTAAAGAGAAATTTGAAGATACTCATTCGATTTTACCAGTAGAATGGTAACGTTATCTATCATTGAGTGTCAGGCTATCTCTGTATCTACCTATATCTGCCTGTGACGACGCCACATCATTAACTTTAATAAAATGTATGAACAGTTGGTAAACTAAAAAAAAACCGTCCAAGTGCGAGTCGGAATCGCGCACGAAGGGTCCCGTACCATTATCTCGTGTAATTGTTCCATAAAAAATCTTGTCTGTTGTATGGGAGCCCCCTTAAATATTTATTTTATTCTGTTTTTTAGTATTTGTTGTTATAGCGGCAATAGAAATACATCATTGTGAAAATTAAATTTCAACTGTCTAACTAACACGGTTCATGAGATACAGCCTGGTGACAAACGGACGGACGGAAGGACAGCGGAGTCTTAGTAATAGGGTTCCCGTTTTGCCCTTTGGGCACGGAACCCTTAAAATAAAATAAATAAAAACAACAACATACTCTGCTGGTATTTTTTTAAATAAAATAATAATTACAATAATTAATAATCTGTAAAAAATTGTATGCAAAATTAATGTGAAAACATGTATGTCCTCTTGGCAAACACTATTGGCAAACTCTTTTGACATCTCAGAGTACAGGGAGTGGCTGAAAAACAGCGTTGGTAAGGTCTAGGCCTCAACTAACTTAGGCTGAGCCATTTCCTTTTGTCTTTTCTTATTTTATTTTTTTCATAAATTATTTTTATATAAATTGGTTTTTAAGTATTAATTGCACTGTTTGTACTGTAGATTTTCTTATCTTTTGTATAAAAATGTAGAAAGACAATAAATATATTTCTATTTATATTTCTAATAATGTCACAATGTTTAAAACTAGTGATAAGACCGCCGCGCCGGGTGGTCGAGAAGTCAGCGACCCTGACTGCGAAACCAAAGGTTGAAGATGAAGATGACGATGAAGGTTTCTGAAAATAAATAAATTTATTACTTTCTGTATATTTCAAAGTAATGCAGAGTAATGCAGTTGAGTGACTGCTCAGACCCATCTTCGTCATGTTATACCATTTAATACTGTACAACAGTATAATATTTATATTAACTCACATAATGTAGTACACTTGAGGTACTCGGCTGTAAATTTTGCAAATTCTTCAAAACATGATCTCCACTGACATTTCTTTTTACTGGACCTTTAAGTGATGGATGATTATATAAATTCTGAAAAACAAATTTAAAAAGTTATTATTTTATGCACATTTTCATACAAGAATACATCCCCACGACTAGGGGTAACCCTATGGGTTAATGGGGTAGGATAGGGTTTCATCATCATCATCATCAACAGCCTACACACGTGCACTGCTGGACATAGGCCTAGGATAAATTAAATAAAAAGTTAAAGTTAAGTTAAATTTAAAGTTCAATAGCTTTCAATATTTCCTTTAATTCAAGATGGTTTGGATCGGTAGGTACGTAAAAAAGATATGTGGACACTTACTTCTTCTCGGTACGATGAATCAACAATTGTTGGAATCGCACTACGAGCAAGAAATGTACGGAAGCCACTGTGATCCAGTAAATGAGCTTTAAAATGCTTCATTTTAGATGATTTGGGCTGCCAATGTTCTTTTTTCATATTACTCAACCAGGCATTTTTTTAAATAATCATCCATTGGAAACCTGAAAACGATTTCATTATTAAAATTTATCCATAAAGAAATATTAAATTGCATACTTTAATCTAATCAATCTTCAAAAATATTCCTAATAAGGCCCTGTAAAATTGTACAAGTATATGAAACGTCAAACGAGATCGGGGTTAATAATTAATTGGCTATTGTTACCACAATAATCTTTCAAAAACTACTTTACGTTTAGTTTTTACGAGATTTGCACTTTTAACAACTATTCACTGCTTCTACAATGCCAAGAAATTAATAATAATCACACAGTGACGAAAAACCCAATAGGAAATTATATGACACAACAAAACTTACCGATGGAAAGTAATTGCAGGTGTTTTCCTACATGAGGAGTTGCCGCACAAAGGTGCACTACACTTCACCATTTTATTTTTGTACTTTTGGCTCTTAAACTTTATTAAATCGCAAAAATAAGCGAAAAGCAATCTCCTGTACGCCGCTTGATGACAAGTCTAGGACGCCATTTGTCGCTTATTTGTAGCTTAGCAAGATGGCGTTTTGCCTTACGTTGCATTTTGTCTATGTGTGAGGAAGTGTTGCAACAGTAAAAAGAAACGAGATAGTCTTATTAATTTGTGGTTGGAGAGAAAGAAGTAGAAATATTATTTTATTCTCATGTATGTAGTTGTGAAATAATGTTTGGTCTGCTTCTTATTATACGTCTGTGAATTTAATAGAATTGAGATGTTGTTTTATTTTGTTTAAATTCTGAAAAACAGGTAACTTACAAATCGTCTTTAAACTTTCCCGCTTTACGAAACAGAAAATACATGAGCACCTACACATTAGCATTATTAGCTGACAAAATGAAACAGTTGTTTTATACGCCCAACGGCAATAAACATAAAAATGGTAACCAAATAATTATTCTTCAAAAAGAACTCTGATAAGTTATGTAGAATGTACAAAGTATACAACTCAGTTTCTTTTTCCTCCTGTGCCTACGGACGGGATTCTTCTGTAGGACAGGTTCAACACAATGAAAATAGCACATACAATTGGCTGTATTAGCTAGGTACTCTTTCGCCTACACTAAATTAGAAAAGGGTAAAAAAACAACACGTCAAATATGACTTTGGTTTTGTTTGGGATGGGATTTGTGAATTTGTAATTTCTTTTTGTATTTAAAACGAAAACCTCAGATTAAAGAATTGTAATACATAATGTAATTAGAAACCTATTAATTTAAGGAATCTTATAAATAATTCTAGATTTGCACACAGCAGTAGTGCACAAGGTTAATACAACTCGACTACATGTGTGAAAAGATGATTACTGTACATAATTTTTGAAATTATTATTTTAGACTATAATTTTACTTAAAATTTATAGAAAAATGGCGAACACCGTTAACATATCCATCGAAGCTCCTATTGAGAATCAAATTCAGGAAATAACCTACGATGGCCAGGAGATATATCAGGCGTAAGTAGTGAGCTTAAGATCTGCTGATCCACTTCGTTTTTTTTACTATGCACCGCATAAAACTTAACTTGACAGTGATTAATATTTCTACGAATAAGTCTTAAGGGCCCTATTACATCTTGACTGTGATTTTTGCGTAAAATGGCCAATTTTGGCGTTCTCGATCTCAGAAACGAAAATACATTAACAATTTTTACTTATTGAATAGTGTAGAATAGCTATTGGCATAGTTCGTAGCGGCCTCGCTTTTTGTAAATTTTGCTTATTTTGAAAATGGGCATTTAACGCAAAAATCACAGTCGAGATGTAATAGGCCTCTTAATTACACAACCTAAATTAAAAAATAAACTATTAATCATCAGAAAACAGCTCGTACGGATATAAATTTCCAAAAATAAGGCATTTTCTATGAATTATATTATTCTGTTTATTGACTGTTCAAAGTTTCATAGCATTAATTTTATATAATGTTGTCTTTGTTAATTTCTAGACCTCTGTCTATGTCAGAAAATCTGGCGAGACTTGCACAAAAGATAGACTTCTCTAAGAGTGATGATGAGTTCTGCAATGTCAAAAAAGAAGGTGAGAGCAGTTTAGATGTGAAGCCTGATGAAGAGAGTAAAGACGCTGGCTACCAGTCTAGTCTGTGGCCTTGGGAATCTGTGCGAAACAAACTGAGGAATGCACTTACTGAAGTGTGTGTTTTGGCCGATGTTCTCAATATTGCAAAAGAGAAAAGATACATGGTAAGTAAAGTTTAAAAATAATTAAGAAGGATTACCTTCAGCAAGTGATATTTCTGCTTCACCAACTACCAATTTCTGCTGTGCTCCAGTTTGTATTGAATGAGATTTGAGTAAGTTAACAAAATGAATAATTACAGAGACTGTCAAATACCTCTGGACTGACAACATGTACATTGGGGATGTTACTAGGTGTTATAAATAAGTGACAATAGGTAGCAATGATGACTTACCATGAATCATAATATATCTCAGTAATTAGACCCGCAGAGTTCCTTTCCACACCACAGCTAGGGTTGGCTGAAGGAAATCTTAAGAGACCTTAGAGATAAGCTCACCTTTATGTCTTATGTAACATGTATTTCTGTGTGTTTTATATGTATGATAAAGGATTAAAGATAATTTTGTACTATATTCTACTTTAACTCGCCTATAGTGCATTTTATAAAGTGCCGAAAAAGATTAAACTACAACTACACAAAATTAAAATAATATTTTTAAATCTCATAACATTGAAATGAATAATTATCCTAAAAATGTATGTTTGTAACAGGTGTTAGATCCTGTGCAACCGGAGCAGGTTGACAACCGCCCCATGGTACAGGTTTATGGTCGTAAGAAAGCTTTAGGGGCAGCAGCTGCAGTCCTACTGGCTGGCGTGGAACGTCTCAAAGCAAGTGAGAACATGAGAATAAACAGGAACATGCCTGACTTCCATATAGACCTGCTGAGATTACGTCAGAACTGGAGATTGAAAAAAGTTTCCAATACTATAGTCGGAGATCTCAGTTATAGAACGGCTGGCTCAAAGTTCAGTCAAACTGGGGTGTTTGAGGTAAATTATATACTTAAGTAAATAAGTTTTTATTTAATAATATGTAATATTCGTGCTTTGAAGCCATATTTATCTTACAAAATCTTACAAGTTTATTGTATTTTAACATTATTTTACTATGTTCCACAAACTGTTTTGCTTCAATAATGCATGAAATAATGAACACTCATAGTTTAATGCTTTATTGCACATTGAATAAGAAGCAAACAAAAAGCTGTTTGTATTCATTTAACTTTTACAACACAGTGAATAAGTAAAATCGCGACTACCCTAATATTTATGGTAATATTGGTAAATGTAGTAAAGTTGTTATGATTTAATCAGCTCAATATAATATATATTTATAATTTAAATGATAAAATATATTTAAATAATTCACTTTAAGTCATTTGTAGCGACATCTATTGGCGTAGTTTCGTAAACTCTGTTTTGTTTGTCATCTGTGCTTGTTTAAGCAGTTGTAAAAGCTGATCAGTTTTCATCGAAACACAAAACTGGTCAATTCATTATGTCTCATTATATTGAAGTCTAAGAATTTCCCCGCCAAAGAAAGTAAGTAAAAACCATATTGTCTGTGTTCCAGGTGACAAAGGCCCCAGAGGAGCAGATGATGCAGGCGATGAGTTTGAACGCGTCGGGCCCCGCGCCGTCCGCGCTGCGCGTCACGGTGCCGCCCGAGCTGCAAGGAGTCGCCTTCATATCCGTGCTGTGCCAGAAAGGCAAATAACCTTCTTTTTTATATTTTTTTAATTTATTTATCACCATAATAAAACATGCTTTAACAATTATGTTTCTAATCGCATTGTAAAACCAATAAGGTTTGTCATAATGCGACTACATTCACAATACTCTTAACTTAAAACATTTAATAAGTAATTATACATATAATTTAAAGTTACTATAAATATTTAATTCAGCTTCAGTGCAGCAGTTAGCACTTACTGTAAAGATGATTCTGCATAGCCATCGGTTGCAATAACCGTTGGATAGATGGCACTGTGCCGCTAAAGCTATTAAAAAATTTAAAAAGCAGTGTAAAAAGTCACTGGTTACGTCAGTCTTTCCGGTAGCATAATAGTCAATGCAGCCGCCCGGATTGCGGAAGACCCAGGTTCGATTCCTGGCTGGGTTATTATTATTATTATTATTTCTCATGGGGACGTCGCCAGCCGGACGGACGATCCGCCCGCATTGTTGCAGGCCACTTCATCCTTTTCCCCGTTTTCCCTGTATGAGGGAGTTAAGGTTCATCCAGCTTTCACGGCGCCCCGTTAAATCTTTTGGTCTCTCTGGCAAATCTTGCTATCTGCTCCACCTTCAGATCCTTTAGGTCCTCTATGTGCATTGTGTCCGACCCCCAGAGCTCCCATCTAATCTGTGAGTACATGGGGCATTCAGCTAGTAGGTGGAGGCTGGTCTCCTCGCTTTCCAAGCACTCCGGGCATAAGGGGTCGGTTTTTACTCCTATCACTGTCAGATGTCTATTCAGCCGACAGTGTCCTGTTATGATTTCTGTGACTAGCCTCGTGTTCTCTCTGGAGAGTCCCATTAGCTTGCTAGTCTTTTTCTTATCCATTCCTTTGATGAAGATCTTCGACTGTCTCATGCCTTTCGAGGACCTCCATCTTCGGTTGGTTTCTGATGTTATTCTGTGGCCGATTACCCCCTTGGTGATATTGTGCGCTATTGGCAGCCGGGGTTCCGGTCCCACCAGGTTTTCTTCTGCTCCCTTCCTGGCTAGTTCGTCGGCCTGTTCGTTTCCCGTGTTTCCCTCGTGACCGGGAACCCACGCTATCGTCAGGTCCGTCCTCTCAGCTAGTCTTTTTAATGATACCTTGCATTCTTTGACAATTGCTGATGCTGTTTCTTCCCTGCCTAGTGCCTTCAGCGCCGCCTGGCTGTCACTATAGATAGCCATCTTTCCTGTAATATTAAGGTTTTCGGCCATCTCAGCGCATGCCATTATTGCGTATATTTCCGCCTGGAAGACACTGGCGAATCTACCTAACGGTATCGACTTGTTTATCTCCGTCCCGTCTGCACATTTGATGTGCACGCCGGCCCCGGAGAGCTTTGTCGACTCTTTTCTGGAGCCGTCCGTATAGCAGGTCGTGTTACCAATTTCCATTCTCCAATTTTCTCTTGAACCTATGTGTATTCTATATTTCTTGTCAAAAATCCTTTCCTTCCGTATTAAGTCGTTGTTGGAGAGGATCATTGACAGCCTATCTTCGTATTGTTCGCCTACACTGGCGTGCCCCTTGTCTGTGAAATTCCCAGTCCAAGAGCCAGTACTTCTTAGCTTGAACCATTGTTCCATGGCTCTTTTCTTAATTTCTAGGTCCAGAGGATTCAGCCCCAGCAGGATCTCAAGCGCGGCTGTAGGTGTTGTCCTCATCGCGCCCGTAGTCACTAGGGCTGCTAGCCTTTGGACCTTGTCTAGCTCTGCTTTGTTTTTCCCTACTGCGGCTCTGTGCCACCATACGATGGCCCCATGTAGGATTCTTGGCACGATTATTGCCCTATATATCCATAGTGCCATCGCTGGTTTCATGCCCCAGGTTCTGCCGATTACACTTTTACACTGCATCATTGCCATCTTTGCCTTTGAGCAGATGTTACTAATATGGGTTCCAAAGTTAAGCTTGCTATCCAGTGTCACTCCTAGATATTTGACTTCCTTAACTGTTTCCAGCTCTTGGTCGTCCAGTGTCACTGCTGCAGCGCGCCCTATCTTTCTTTTCTTCGTAAAAAGAACTAGTTTGGTCTTTTCAGGGTTAAGGTTCAGACCTTTGCTCCTACACCACCCTAGGGCTTCCTTTAGGCCCCTGTTCATGATTTGACTCATGACGCTGAGGACTTTGCCTGAAACCAGGAGCACGCCATCATCAGAGTACACCTGTGTGTATATGTGCATCCTGTTTATCTTGTTAACTAGTTCGTCTATAAGCAGGCACCACAACAATGGCGACAGGCACCCCCCCTGGGGGAATCCTCTTTTCGCCACCACCGTGCGTGTTGTTCCTGCTATCTCTGTGCTTATCAGTCGGTGTCTCAGCATGTTTTTTACCCATTCTGATATGTCACTGTCTATTCCTTCGCGGCTGAGGGTAGCCTCTATTGAGTCCGGGGTCGCTCTGTCAAATGCACCCTCCACGTCAAAGAAGCAGCCCATTGCGTATTCTGCGTTACTAACTGATCTTTGTACTCTTATCACCAGGTTGTGGAGGGCCGTTTCGGTGGATTTGCCCTCCATGTATGCATGTTGATTCTGGTGTAGTGGAGATCCGCTTTTCTCAATTTGTTCTCTGATTATTCTGTCTAAAATTTTCTCCAGTGTCTTTAGTAGGAATGAGGAGAGGCTGATGCATCGGAAGGCTTTAGCTTCCTGATAGGATGCCCTGCCAGGTTTTGGAATGAATACTGCCTTCACCTCCCTCCATTTGCTCGGTATATGCTTAGTGCTGATGCTGCCGTTGTATAAGGCCAGCAGGTCCTTACTTATATACTTAATAGCTGTTTGTAGCATTTTCGGGAAGATTTCATCCGGACCCCCTGCCTTGTATGGCTGAAAGGATCGAATGCTCCACAGTAAAAGCTCCTCAGTGATGATTATCTTTGGTTCCCGGTCCACTTTGGGACCTGGGGGGATTAGTATATCATCATCTGTGTATTCTTCACTATCTGGGAAGTGCGTCTTCGTCATAACTTCCAATATCTTTTCCGGATCCGTTATTAGTTCTTCTCCGTTCTTAATACTTTCTAGCCTACGCGTGTTGGCCTTGGAGAACGTTTTTACCAGTCGCGCCGCTTCTGGGTATCTTTCAACTCCTGCGCAGAACGCCTTCCAGTTATTCTTGTTCTCCCTTCTACATTCTTTCTTATATAGGTTTCTTTCTTCTCTATATATTTGCCAGCTCCCATCGTCGTCCTTCTTTAAGGCCTTGTTGAGAGCCCGCCTTGTCTTTTTCCTCTGTTTCCCCAGTGCTTTTGTCCACCAGGGTTGTCCTCTATCTGGTCTTATCTCTCTTAGGGGACATGCCTTGTGATAGGCATCCCTTAGAGCTTCGTCCAGTCTGTTGGCTTCCTTTTCTATTTCCAAAGCGTCTACTAGTGGAGTGTCTCCTCCTGGGACCCACTTCTCCAGATGGTGCTGGTACGTGTCCCAGTTTGTTTTCCTCGCATTTCTTATTAGAATCTTTTCAGTCTTGGCCTCCAGACTGAAGGTGATACGTCTATGGTCTGACATAGAGTCACTTTCGTCCGTTTTCCAGTCTCTAATATGTCGGCTTATCTTATCTGTAGCGATCGTGATGTCCAGCACTTCTCGTCTTGACCTGGTGACGAATGTGGGCGTGTTACCCACGTTCAATATCTCCAGGCCTGTTTCGCTTATGAATTCTAAAAGTAAGTCACCCTTTTTATTACAGTTAGTGCTACCCCACACCACATGATGTGCGTTGGCATCGCACCCTAAAATAATAGGAATATTCTTACCTTGGTATTTCCTTACAGTTTCTTCCATTTCTCGGGATGGCGGCTCAAAGTCCCCCTCGCTGGGCAGGTATGCGGAGACTAGGAGCACCCTTTCTTCTTTCCCTGCACCTGTCTGTATTGTTACTACAACACTTGCGAGGTCGCTGTAACAATCTGCTTTTATTAATCCTAGTGTTCTTGCTCTGCTGCTGGCATATATACATGCTCTTGGGGTTAACTCACCATCCTCATGGTATATGATGTCCTTCCCCATAGAGCCGAGCCCTGCCACACGTCCGTTTAAGACGTATGGCTCTTGCAGCAGGGCTATGTCTATTGTCTCTTCCACCACGTATCTACGAAGCTCCGTCATGGCTTCGACACAGTGGTGAAGATTCACTTGAACTATCTTTATTTTTTGTGTGTTTATTTGTGGTGTGTTACTGTTTGTGTTCATATGTAAGTGTATGAGTGTGTGTTTGTTTGTGTGTTAGTGTACCTGTCCCCTCCCTATTTGGGCTCCGCCTCCGGTATCGACCCCCCGCACCAGTGCGGCTGCAACTGTGCAACGCTCGGTGGGGGTGTCCGGTCCTTCGGCTTCGTCGTTACAGGGGGAGGGTGTGTCGTGTGATGCTGTGGGGGCGGGCCCAAAAGGCAGGGCCTCCGAGTCTCAGTGGTGCCCTCCTTCGGGGTGCCTGACTGATTGTCGCCCCCCCCGCCTATGGGCCGCTCCTTCTTTGTGTAGTGCGCCTGTTGTGTGCTGTTCAGGTGTGAGCCTCCCTGCACCGTCTTGCTCCCTTCCGCCTGGCTTCCCATAGTGGCTCCAGGCTGGTTGGTCGACCGGTTCACGGCAGGCTCCCCACCCCGCGTCTTTGAGTCGTGTACTGGGCATCCTTTGCAGGTGCACTTCCTCTCTGTCTGTGCTGGGCTCTTCCCGATAGTGCGGGCGTGCACTCTTGTGGCCTGGTAGTGAAGAGCTACTCCGCCTATTGCGGCCACCTCCTGGGGGACACCCACTACCAGTCTTACCCCTAGGGGTAACACCTCCCTGCGGACGAGTGTCCACTCTGGCATCCGTAGCTCTTCCCTATACTCATTTTGGACCTTGATGAACTCCAATGGGTCCACCAGTAGGTCCTCCGTGCTGCCCGGGAGCCAGACTGACATCCGGTGTCTCTCGAGCCTCTTGACTTTTAGGGGAATGCCCTCCCGGTCGCCGAGGCCACAGTTCAGCAACCATGTCATTGACTCCTCGGTGGCCGCTGTCACGAGGAAGTACCCCTCAGCGACTAGGCCCGAGGCGTCAAATGCCAGGTTGCGGCCTCGTACGCCGCTCTTGATGGCAGCCCCTATCTCCTTCGTGAGCTTGCTCCTAATCACGGCAGCCGTAGCTTCGTCCACCGCCGCCCCGTCCACCCGCTCGATTACCACAGCGAAGTCCGGATTCTGGGCAGTTGCCAGACTCCAGCCTCCCGGCTCGTTGCGGGTGCCCGGGCTCTGACGATGTCGCTTCGGTGGACGCTGCTGCGTCCGCTCCTCCGGATCAGTGCCCTGTCTTTTTAATTTCTCAGCCCTCGGACCTGCCTTCCCCACTGGTTTCGTCGCCACACTGGTTGAGGCGCTTACGGGAACGGTCTGGTTCGTGGCTTGCTCTAACTCTCTGCGCCTTCGAGCTTGGATCCTCCTCCATCTAGATCGAGGGATCCACTCGCCATCACAGTCCTTGTTGTCTCTTTCCCCAATGCTCATTTGTGTCAGGCCTTCCCCGAGTGTCTCCGAGAGAGACCTTCCGAGACGCACCTGTCCGCATGGGTTCTTTTTGCTACTACTACTACTACTACTTTTCTTAAAAATCGGCGCTGATTCGCCCCCCCCAGAATACGAGGGGCAGCCTGGGCCACTAGATGGCCCAGGGAGGGATTCTCCGGCATTGCCGGTACCCTCCTGGGGTAATTCTGTTTTATCCGCGCTTTCCATAGTGATGATGATTTCCGGGGCTGCCGGGTTGCTGGGTAAGGATGGTGGTATGGTGGGTTGGATGGGGAGGGGGAGAGATGGAAAAACATTTGGGGATTGGAAGGGAGGGTGTGTTGGATAGGGAGGGGAAGGGTTTGGGCGGGGGATAGAGTTTACGACTAGAGGTTTTAGTTACGTCTGCTTCTTAGGGAATCAGACCAATAACAGGCAGCAACCACGTGAAGGATAACTCTCTAGTCCTGCCATGGGGATCCACACGACTTGCGCTCTCCCCCATGACCATCCGCCAGACTCAGCACTGGACAGATGCTGAGAATAGGGGTAATTCAATCTCAGGTACAATTCCCGTAGATTGGACCGCCCCCGCCTTCCTGGCTGGGTTGGGTAGGCATTTCATTTTTTCACTTTATTTTATAAATATTTAAAGTTAGTATTGAGGAAATGGGTAACAACATTATATATATATATATACTAGCTGCCTCAATATATAAACCTCAACTACTGAGGCACTGGCTATCTTATCTCTAGTTTCCGGAACACAACAATGCTACAAACATTGATGTTATAGCGACATATTTAGATAAGATGGTGGTGACTAGCCAGGCGGACAAACAAGCCCTACCACCAACCACCAAGCAAACCGAGCACACTAACATGTACCCTCCGCTGGGAATGGAACCCGGAACTGCGACCGGTGGTCTTAACCACTAGACCACAGAGGCGGTTATCTGTGGGCTCAGCACGAACAACTTTATATAAATAATTTCCCAACACGCAGAACAAGAAGACGTGGTGACAGCGACATTAAGCTCTTCAGCGCTGAACTGCCCCGGCACCCTGCCCGGGGACGGGGCGGAGCTCCACTGGCAGCAGAAGCTGGAGGCCGCGCAGAACGTGCTCTTCTGCAAGGAACTCTTCGCCAGGCTGGCTGCTGAGGCTGTACAGTTGGACGCTTCTATACCGCACATGGTGGTCGGAAACCAGATCATGGCTACGGTGAGTGTTTATAGCTGGAGGCGGATAGAATGTGCTGTTCTGCAAGGAACTGTTTCCCCGGCTGGCTGCGGAGGCTGTACAGCTGGACGCTTCCATCCCGCATATGGTGGTTGGCAACCAGATTATGGCTACGGTAAGTAAGACACTCACTCATTATTGTACCAAATAAATAGGTACTTTTTTCTTCTTCATAGCTGGAACCGTCAGAATGTTCTGTTCTGAGCTGTATTCAACAGTGTATAGCTAGATGCAACTGGATGATTAAATCATACACTATGTGGTCTGGTCTATTGATTATAGCTGGAGGCGGCCGGAGCATGCTGTTCTTCTAGTAGCTTAGTATTCATAGGTGAAAACGACAAGAACTTGCTGTTCTATAAAGAGCAGTTTGCAGCTGTATGCTGTGTGCAGTAAGATGTTTAAATTCTGCACTAAGTGGTCTAGTCTGGTGACTTTAGCTGGAAGCGGCGCAGAACGTGCAATTCTTCAAGGAATTGTTTACCAAGATGGCTGCGGAGGCTGCACAGCTGGACGCTTCAATCCCGACTATGGTGGTCGGCAACCAGATCATGGCTACGGTGAGTATTTATAGGTGGAGGTGGATAGAATGTGCTGTTCGCCAGCATACAGTCTATTGTATATAGCTGGAGGGGACTACATCGTGCTGTTTGCAGCTGTGTGCTGTGTGCAGCTGGATGCTTCCATACCACACATGTTGGTCGGCAACCAGCCCCCCGACCGCCTAACCGATCGCTTTGACTACGCGTGTAGTTTATGACGTCATCTTGCTACCTCGCACCGCCTATGAAAGCAATATCATAAGCTAAAGGCTATAGCTTTCGATATTGCTTTCATAGGCGGCACGAAACGACAAGATGACGTCATAAACCACACACGAATGTGAATATAGAGGGATGTGGCTAAATGGTGCTGTTCTGCATGTTCGGAAAAACAATGACTGTAAATAGCTGGAGGTGGTTAAATCTATAAGAATTCTCTTAAAATATGTTTGTGTTCCTTTATTTAAAAAGTGTTAATTTACTGATACTCAACAGATTAATAAATAAATAAAAATATTATTTTCAGGTACTGCCCGGTATTCAGCTGTTGATAGGGCTCTGCCACAACAATGGACAAAATAATGCCAACGCCAGTCCAGAAGGTGTTAAGGTAAATTGATTTTTTAATCTTAATGCGGTTCAAAATTAGGTGTTGTACTTAATCATAATTTATAGATAATAGTATAGTTTTAGTTTACAACAAAAAGGTTTTTAAAGATATCTGTTATAAAGCCTTTACATAAAAAAGACAGTAAAGACAAACTAGTAAATTATCGACCAATAGCATTAACACCAGTTTTATCCAAATTTATTGAAAAGGTAATGTACGTTAGATTGATTGATTTTCTAAATAAATTTAAAAATTTTAAATCTGAGCAGTACGGTTTCCTCAAAGGAAAATCAACCACATTAGCGACTTTCTCGCTGGTGAATAAATTGCTTAAATACACTGATAGTAGAAAACCAGTCGCAGCATTATTTCTTGACATGAGTAATGCTTTTGATTTCGTTTCTCATAAGATTCTCCTTGAAAAATGACATTTTTATGGTATAAGAGGTCCAGCTTATAATTTACTTGAAAGCTATCTCGTAAATAGAAAGCAGTATGTGGAGATAACAAACATTGATGAAAGTAATGAAGTAAACACCTACAGGTCCAAAACTAGGATAAATTATTTTGGTGTACCTCAGGGAAGCATTCTTGTTCCGCTGCTCTTCTTATTATACATAAACGATTTTCCAGATGTTACGGGATATGAGTGCACTCTTTTTGCAGACGATATTAGTGTGGTAATACCAAGTAAAGATATTAGAAACTATAACCAAGAAATTATTTTAACTATGAATAAAATAACAGACTGGTTACATAATAACAATTTAAATATAAATTTAAGAAAAACTACTTACATACAATTTGTTAATAAAAATGGAAAAAGCAATTATTGAACATAAATGTTCGAAATCAATTAATTGAAGAAAGTAATGTAATTAAATTTCTTGGAATAACTTTGGATGATAAATTTACCTGGGACAAACATATTACTGGTATTTGTAATAAAATGTAATCTTTTGCATACGCGTTGTGGCGACTCAAGAAGGTTAGCAATGAGTTAACTGCTGTTCAAGCTTATCATGGCTATGTAGGCTCGTTACTTAGATATGGCATTGTAATATGGGGGAATTCTTGTCATATCGGGCGGGCCCTAATTTCTCAAAAGGCATGCATAAGAGCAATTTGCAATGTGGATATCATGACTTCGTGTAGACCCTTATTTAAAAACTGAGTATTTTAACTTTCGTATCTTTGTATGTTTATGAGATTTGTGTTTTTGTTCGGTTAAATGGCGAACTTTTTAAAAAAGAATAGTCGATACCCTAACAAACTAATACTGCCTTTAGTCACAACTGCGGCATGTGCATAAAACAGTTACGTAATGGCCATCAAAATTTATAATAGGCTGCATGAAGGTGATTCCAATAACTATGTTTAAGAGAGAACTAAAGAAATGGTTAATTAATAAATGCTTTTATTCTTTGCAAGAATACTTTAGCCCCTCAGCTCTTTAGAACATTACTGCAACTCAGGTTTTTCCCTTGTTATTGTAGGTATAGTTTTTTAATTAATTTTTGCGTACCAGCTTCTGGTGAAATATGCGATGGTTATATAGATAACTAAGACCACTTATGTACCATATTTCAAGCGAAATAAAAGTCTTTGTCTTTGTCTTTGAACATAAACGCTGCAGGCGCATTTCAAAAATCTAATAAAATAAATTTTTATTCATATTTTAGTAAATAAGCATTAACATGAAACCACTTTTACGAATCTACTCGCGTTTTTACTTTAATACATGTCGAGTGCAGGGGCTGGCAGACAAGATGTCGACTCTTGTCGAGAGGCCATGGTTAGCCGCTTGAACGAAGCCCTCCAAGCAGTATCCGATTAGGGCGATGCCAATTTGGTCACATTCAACGCTGCCAAAACACAGGCTTGTTTGTTCTCAGCTAAGCGGAGCCCATTTCACCTGGCTCCGACTTTCCGGAATGTGACTGTAGCTATGACTGACAGCCTACAGCTCTTAGGTGTTGAGCTCTCGTCCAACCTCAACTTCGGGCAGTACATCGAGTCCAAAGCAAAGACTGCAGCAAAAAAACTGGGGGTTCTCTCTAAGGTCAGGCGGTACTTCACGCCAGAACAGCTGCTCCAACTTTATCAAGCACAAGTTCGTTCATGTATGGAGTACTGCTGCCACCTTTGGGATGGATCAGCCAAATACCATCTGGCTGCTTTGGACTCGATTGAAAAACGAGCTAAGAGACTCATTGGTGACCCTGCCCTGATAGACGCCAAGCTGCAAAATCTAGAACATCGGCGTAGGGTGGCTCGTCTGTCGGTCTTCTACAGGATTCATTTCGGGGAGTGCGCGAAGGAGTTGCACGACCTAATCCCACCATCCACTTTCCGCTATCGGAGCGCGAGGCGCGAGTTCCATCCCTATGTTGTAGATATGCCACCTTGTCGCACGAGCCGATTCGGTTCAACTTTCTTAGTGCGTACAGCTAGGGAATGGAACGCGCTGCCTGCGAATGTGTTCCCTGAAAGGTATAATCTGGACCTCTTCAAGGCTAGAGTGAATAGGCTATTTCTAGGCAGGCATGTTCCATCCTCGACCGCACCGTCACTTAACATCAGGTGAGGTGTAGTCAAATGCCTGCCTATAACCAATAAAAAAAAAAAAAAATAATTTGAATGTTGCTCGCATGCTTAATTATACTTATATTTACACTAGCTGTGCTCGCGACTTCGTCCGCGTGGAATAGTGACTTTCGGCAGCATTTTTAACTTTTTAGGCTCTTGTTCCCGTTTTTGCAACATTTTTCACTGATGCTTCGCTCCTATTGGTCGCAGCGTGATGTTATATAGCCTAAAGCCTTCCTTGATAAATGGACTATCCAACATAAAAATAATTTTTCAATTCGAACCAGTAGTTCCTAAGATTAGCGCGTTCAAACAAACAAACTCTTCAGCTTTATAATATTAACATAGATTTAGATGTACGAATATCTGCGTAAAGACAGAAACGTCTATTTGACATTTTAAAATAAAATAAAAACCGACTAAAAAATGAACTGCCAAAATGGCTTCTCAGCTCAACGCCACAGCCGGGGAGCTATGGCGCTAATTTTAATCGTAAAACTTAACGTGGCGATGGAATACGTACACCTAGCTCCGTCGCCATCTAGTATAATAATAATGCACAAATAGAGCCCCACCCCCCAGTCGGAGAGCGGGAGCGGGGCGGCGGGCAAGTCGGACCACGACCACGTGCTGGAGCACTCGCTGCACCAGCTGCTGCGCGCCGTGCACTACGCCAACACGCACCACCCCTTCCCGCACCCCGCCACCGGCCCGCTGGGGCCCTCCAAGCGGCGCTGCCTGGCAGGTAACACTATCTTTTGTGGCTTCATCATCATCAGCTCATTTTATGTCCTCACTGCTGGGGCACGAGCCTTCCCTATGGATGGATAGGGAGAACGGGCCATAAACACCAAGCGGGCCCAGTGCGGGTTAGTGGTTGTTGACGACTGCTAATGCGGATGGGACCGACGGATGTACGTGCCTTCCGAAGCACGGAGGAACTCTAGATGATACATTGTTGGTCACCCATCCGATAACCGGCCTTTGCGAAAGTTGCTTAACCTCAGCATTCGCAGACCGGGCGCGTTAACCACTGCGCCATCGAGCTCCTCCTTTTGTGTCCTATTTTTAGTTAACGCAGATGAAATCTTTATGTTGAAAATTACCAAAGTGACTGATTTTGACAGGCAGTCATTATTGGTCAAATTGGTCAAAAACACTTAAAATCTAGAACATTACTACATAATCTAATAACATTTACTTGCATTAGTGTCTCTCTTTTAATAAATAATAATTATTAATTTATTTATCTTTTGCAACATAAATTACATGACGAACTTAATGCCTGAGGCATTCTTATTTAATTAATTATCAGTGGGTTACCTAGTAATAATATTTAGAATTAGAAATTGAACAGGAGTGTATGAGTGAAATTACTGAAATTGACAATAAATCACCGGTCATCCATTGTGTCTGGTCAGATTCAGTAATTTTACGATACGGGCGAGGAGACGACTGCTTATGAGACTCACCTTAGCCGTTTCTGTCCCAATCAAGGCGCCAATTGCGGAAATGGAAAGAAAAGGAAAAATCAGGCATAGGGTATGCCATACCAAAACTCCTACATGATAAAACATAAAACCGTGAATAAGAACCTTACATAGACATATTTCAGGAAAACTAACAGGATGCGTTTGCGCACCAGATTATGCGATACCAATAAACATTTTCTATTTCTGTTTACATTCCACGAATTACTCGCACATTTTTACCATACAACTTAGTCCCGTAGAAAAAGTGTCATTTCAGTATGTTAGTTTTCGCGTAAACTCAAGAAAACTTATAAGGGCACTAAGGTAGAAAGGTACTTAGAAACTTATGGGGGCATTAAGGTAGAAAGGTACTTTAAAAACTTAAAGATCATAATATATCAATCATGCCAACATTTATAAAACGGTCTAATCCCATTATCTTTGTTACAAAAGGTCCGATGGCAGCAGACCGCTACGAGCTTCTAGACATGAGTAAGGAGCAATCCCTGCTGGAGCAAATCATCCAGCAAGCGCAGCACTTCTTCATGCGGCGCCGCAGCGAGTACGTGCTCGATACCATCGCTAAAGAGGTCAGTTGACAACTAAAACTCAATTGCAGATTACTTTGACCCGTTGGAACAGATTATCTAACAGGGATAGCGCTTTATGCAGCACTGCAGCAAGATATCGCTAAAAAGGTCAGTTACCAACAAAGGTCCAATAGCGTTAAGTTTGAGCAGTTGGATAAGACAAGCAGTTACAGCTGGAGCAAATCATCCAACAAGCGCAGGACTTTTTCATGCAGCGCCGCAGCGAGTACGTGCTCGATACTATCGCTAAACAGGTCAGTTACCAGCAAAGGTTCAATGACGGATTGCTATGAACTGCTTAAGTAGATTATCCAGCAGGCGCAGCGCTTTTTGCAGCACTACAGCGAGTAAGTGCTCGACACCATCGCCAAAGAGGTCAGTTACCAAAAAAAAGGTCCAATGACAGATTAGTTTGAGCTGCTGGACAAGACCAAAGAGCAGTAACAGCTGGAACAGATAATACAGCAGCGCAGCTTTATGACTATCGCTAAAGAGGTGAGTTACCAATAAAGTTCCAATAGTGAATGCTTATGAGCAGCTGGACAGACATGGGCAAGAGGTGTTCATTCTGCAGAAGATCATCCAGCAGGCGTGGCACTTCTTTATGGCGTAAGCGTAGTACGCGCTCGATACTATCTCTAAGGAGGTCATTTACCAATAAGTATCAAATAAAGATTAGTTTAAGCTGCTGGAGCAGATTATCTATCAGGGATAGTGCTTTATGCAGCGTTGATGGGAGTACGTGCTCGACGCTAGCACTAGAGAGGTTAGTGACAAGAAAACGCAATGGTGGATTACTTTGAGCTGTAAGATCATCCAACAGGCGTAGATATTTATGACGTTATAGCTAAGGATGTCAGTTACCAACAAAGATCCAATGACGATTAGTTTGAGCTGCTGGACAAGACTAAAGAAGTAACAGCTGGAAGATGTAAGATTTTGAATCGTGTGTTATTGTTACTTAGGTGTAGAATGGTCCTAGTAATACTTTAGTGTAATCATCTTAATAACATTCGTAAAGAAAAAAAAATCAGTATAATGTTTTTTTGTTCTTCCTGTTAAATAGGGTCTTATGGACATGTTGGGGTTTCTCAAATAATCGATTCAAGTTCGATCGATCGATTCAGCAAGCGCAGCGCTGTATGATGACAATATCGCTAAAGAGGTCAGTTACTAACAAAGATCCAATGGTGGATTGTTATGAGCAGCTGGGAGTAAGAAGAGTTCATTCTGGAGCATCATCTAGCAGGCGTAGCACTTCTTCATGCATCGACGCATCGAGTACGTACTATTGCTAAAGAGGTCAGTTGACAACTAAAATCCATAAGCAGATTATTTTGACCCGTTGGAACAGATTGTCCATCAAGGATAGTGCTTTATGCAGCGCTGATGTACGTGCTCGACACTATTAGTACTAAAGGGGTTAGTTACAAAAAAATGCAATGGTGGATTACTTTGACCTTACATCAAATCACCCAACAGGGGCAGATCTTCATGACATTATAGCTAAGGAGGTCAGTTATCCACAAAAATCCAATGGCGGATTGACCTGAGCTGCTGGACATGCGCAAGGGATGATGTGGTGGAGGTGACTAATTAAAAAAAAGTCTAATTACGAAAGATTACTGATCTAAAGTTGTCCCTATCTACTGAACCTGATAGGTAGGGTATGGCAGCTGGAACTACGGGTCCGCCTGTCTTTTCAAGGGTACCACGGGAGTTCCGGATCCTAGGCCCCCTGCCGGTTATGCCTTCGCGGGCGTCTCCGGCAGGCCCCGGACATGGGTTGGACTCGTGGTGGCATGTGGTTAGCTATAGAAGTGGGAATGTTCGTCTGCCTGGTTGGTCTAGCCAGGCTTCCATTTCGTGCATAGCGAGCGGGTCTTAGTAGCGGTCCGGTGGGGGCCTGAAGCGAAAAGATCTGCGGGGTACGTGAGTTACCCTTAGTTGGTGTGGTGCTCGGTGGTTTTCACTGAGTAGTTACTCCAACATCTCCGGTACTAGTCTGGAGAGCTAGTAGAGGTGCCCGCTAGATGCAAAGGCCTCCGGTTTAATCAGCCGCGTAGGAATTTGGAATTGATCAGGTGCCTGGATGGGTACCGAGAAGTGAGTGTGCTTACAACTCCGCCACTATAGAGGACATTTGGTAGTCGGCTTTAGAGTTGACGGCCCAAGCAGTGGTACACTGCGAGTTGTGCTCTTAGTGCAACGAGAAGTGAGCGAGCTTACAGCTCCGGTAACCTATCTGGATATTAGGTAGTGGACTATACGTGTCCACGGGGAGCTCGAGACACTAGTCTTAAAAGTACCGGATGAAGGATGCGTACCGGCGTGTTCTGATCTGGCGTTATGACCTGACGCAGATGGTCCCTTGCGCTTGCGTAAGGATGTCTGACACCTACTTTGCAACCGTAAGGTTGGTAGGGGGTGTCAGTATAAACTTTAAAGTAGTGTGTAGCAGGGTGATCTAAAGTTGCTCCACTCTACTTCAATACAACAGCGGCATTTAGGGATGCCACAAAAATAAATTAAATATTTGCTGGTTATAACAATGCTAATTACTTGGTGTTTCTCTATATATTTTTTGTGTCAATGTGTGTTTAAACAAGCTGTTAAAACAAAACACTATAACAAAGATAAAATTATATAATAATTATGGTGGGTATAATAATATAATTTATAAGAATGGTAAGCATACACAGTACCATCTGGTCATTATGAATCTAAATTTAACACGGCTAGAAGGTAATTCATAAATAGTTATTGTATACTACAGGACAGTCAATTTTAAGATATGTTTTATTAACATATTAAACTGAATTACGATGTCTCAATCATACGTAATATATTGTTTTTTTAATTATTAATTTTAAAAATTGTGATATAATCTGCTTTCGGAAATACCCTATATTACTTTTCGTGCGCGTGTGTTTGTACGTGTCTAAAAAAAATGTCTTGAGAAGCAAAAAATGAACTCGGCTCTGGCCGTCCTTCAGATGAAGGAATAACGAAGATCCAAATGTAGAAATGCACGAAGCTTTAACCGCAAACAAAAGCGTGTAATCAGAATATCGGGTTGACCCGTCAGCACTGAAAATAAAAAGGAAAAATTAAAAACTGAAGAAAAAACATACAGAATCCTTCCCCATCTGCGAAAGACTGAATAATTGAGAGTAATTGAAAATATAGGAAACTCCCTAGGGCTGAATAATAGCAACCAAATTTGATTGTCATTATTTGCTGTTAGCAAGACCAGGACCTGGAGAAAAACTGGTAGACTGGTAAGCAGGTGAACCGAAACTCGACCTTGTGAATAGTAAACAATTCTTGATAATCTTTATCCAATTCACAAAACACAATGAAAAGTAAAACATCAAAATCATAATCTGTCAAATTCAAAAATAATTCCATAGGCTAAACGTAATATTTTTAAATATTCAAACGGCCAGTGACAAATTAAAAAGATCTCCTTACGCGGAAATAAAAAAGGTCGAATGTGGCGAACGCTACAGTATGTAAAAATGGCAACACCCGTTTGGAAAACTTCCCACTTGGTAAATCAGATTAAATGTATGTAGTAAAAAGAGACTATTTAAAAATGAGGTTTACCAAGGATAGTCGTAAAAATATAATATGTAAAAGAATCAATAAATTAATATGCTAATAATAGCACCTTGTTCACAGGTGAAAGATCCACTGATAGTGTCGCATTGGAATGCGCTGAACAGCCCAACGCAGTCTTGCGTCAAAATTAACATCATGGCATATGGGTGAGTATTATATGAAATACCATTGAAAATCAAAATATGCATTAAGATTTGTAAAATATTATTATATAGTAAAGACAATTGATTGATTGATTTAAGACCTTCAGTTGTGAAAACGAGACGCGTGTATATACGCTGCAACACGCGTCCGTTTTCACAACTGCAACAACACAGCTGCAATACAATAAATATTTTAGATATAAAACTGTCTTGGAGGTGGGAAACCGATGTCCCACATAACAGATTCCATCCATTACCAAACACTAGTTTTCACAGCAAGTAACTTGGAATAAGCAAAGTTTAGTAAAGCTATGTGATGCTTCTCGTTTGTTTTTTTTTACTTTTGTGAAAAAATAACATATGTATTTGCAAAACAAGTATTAAAAAGAATTCTACGAGCGGGATTCGCACCCGCACCCCATGACATGTCGGGTCAGGTGCAGTACCAACTACGCTATCGTGGCTCTGACAATCCGCCGAAATTAATCAACACTATTAACTGTTACTTTGTAATCCAAAGGAGCCTAATTCAATCTTGACAACTACTACGTCATCAACATCCGATCTTTAATATTTTTACAAATATTAAAGAGCCGTTAAGAATTAGGAAAGCTAAAGTAACATAAATATGTTTCTCTGCGTGATTGAATCAGGAATGAGGAGACAAACCGACATATCCCGTAGAGTTGCTGAGCTCATGGCAGTGGGTAGGGCGCATCGCTCGCAGGACTTATGGCCGCTGGGGCGGAACAGCCTTCGAGTGGCGACCGCGTACAGGAAAGCGCAGTGTGGGCAGGCCTCCAACAAGGTGGACCGACGATCTGGTGAAGGTCGCGGGAAGCCGCTGGATTCGCAGCAGCACAAAACCGTTTGTTGTGGGGATCCTTGGGGGAGGCCTTTGTACAGCAGTGGATGTCTTTTGTCTGAGATGATGATAAGGTGGTAGCTTTTATACGTCAACCGTTGTACTGGTACAGGTACGACGCGGTGTGCCGCACATCGCTGGTGGTGCACGTGGGCGAGAAGACGCTGAAGTGCATCTGCCGCGACGGAAAGGTGCGCCATCTCTCCTACGAGCTGCAGGAGCTACGGGACCTTATATACTGCCAGGTAAATAATAATAATGAAAGTATTTATTCATTGCCACACAAAGAAATACAATAAGTAGATGCATACAAAGAAAAATCTAAAACCAGGGGCCCGACCGCCTAACCGATCGCTTTGACTTCGTGTGTGGTTTATGACGTCATCTTATCGTTTCGTGCCGCCTATGAAAGCAATATCGAAAGCTATAGCCTTTAGCTTTTGATATTACTTTCACAGCCGGTGCGAGGTGGCAAGATGACGTCATAAACTAGTCGTAGTCAAAGCGATCGGTTAGGCGGTCGGGGGGCAGTAGCCCTAAAATGGCTCCCACTCAGCATAATATCGAGGTACTGGATTGGCACCACAACACTGGTCTTCCGTGGGTACCAGGAGAACTTGTGTACGATAAATTAATGAATTAATTAATTTACAGTAGGTTGTTGTACACCTATAGACGACTTATACCTATAGATTTTTACTCTAATTAATATATACTACAAATACTATATTGCTATTTTTAATTTTATTGCTTGCTGACAATAAAAAGGTTTAAACATATAATATTTTTTTACTGATGAGGCGCTGGAACGGAACAAGTCCAAAACCGTAATCGAATCGTGGTAGGTACTTGTGTAATGATTAATTTACAAGCACGTAAATATAGTATATTGGTTCTATATTTTGTCTTTGCTGTATCCCTCCAGCAAAAACAAAATACAATTAGGGACAATTAGAGCTGAGATAAAAGTTTAATTACTAAATCAAGTTAAATACTAATAATACGGGAATTTCTGATATTCACTGTCAGAATCACGCGATGCTTACGCGGAAGTAGTCGCGGCCCTTAAACTCATAACAGCAAACTCCATAGACCGCAGGCATCATCTTTTTTCGTGCCTTCAGCTATACTTTTTTTATAGTAAGGCAAATGACTCCATTCCACCTGATGTTAAGTGGAAATGGAGTCCAGACGCGAAGACAACTGGTGCCGCATGAAAAAAAACGCAGTATCAGTTACCCTCACCCTGCAGGCCCACAAGGTGCCGCTTCACATCGTTTGAAGGACCCCATATTATACGAAGGAGAGAAAAGGCTTGCTTGCTTGCGCTTTTGCAGGCAATGTAATAAAGTAAGCTAAGAGCTAGATATATTCCACCAGAGCCTCAACGCATTTGTTAAGACGTATAATAGTATGGAGTGAAAAGAACTTAATGCCCGCCTTCCACTAAAAAGGGTAATTAGCGGAAACTGAGCTAATGATCTGAGCGGACCGGAGTAAAAATAGTTGTGCACTTCCACTAAGAAAGAGTTTCAGAATTTGCCTTCCACTGCCAGCGGGCTTCGCGGAGCGAGTGAGGTGGGAAATGAGAGGGGTCAGACGAGCGAGTTGATTGCCTTCCATTGTCAGCGGCCATGAGCGAGGAGGCGCAGAAAAAATAATCTCAGTGCCAGGCGAAAGTATAAAAACTACCAAATAGGTTTTATTCCCAACAGAGGTGGAGGTGTAAGCAGAGTCCGTTCAAAATTAGCGTGCGACGACTGCGACGCCATGACGCAGCGGCCCCATTTTAACTCACTCAACCCGCTCCACCTACTCGCTCGCGGTGGAAGCATTTCTATAAAATTTTGCGTTGCGAGTTGGGCTGAGTCATTACGGAGTCCGTTAGAAATCCGCTCAACTCTGTGACCACTTTTGTAATACTTTGTACTCTTTTGATCCGCTCCGTCCGCTCATTCACAGTGGAAGCACTTCTATAAAGATTGCCGATACGAGTTAAACGGAGTCCGTACGGAGCTCGCTCCGCTCTTAGTGGAAGGCGGGCATAAAGCCCGGGCTCGACCGCGAAATGAGCGAGGTCATTAATGAGCCCTCTTGACTCGCAACGATAATTTTCATAGTTGAGGCTCGCAAAGAGCCTTATGGCCCGCCTTCCACTCAAAAGGGTAATGAGCTGAAACTGAGCTAATGATCTGAGCGGACCGAATAACTAGGTTTACGTTATTTTTAGTCTTTTGTTTAGCCGTTTTTGTGTTATATTTTATTCAGATGTTGTGCGTCGCTGCTGTTGTAATAATAGATGCAAATTTATTCGTTAAGGCAATACTTTCAATACATACATCAACTTTCATCGAAAGTTGTAGGAGTATGACAAGACCAACGAATCTGATATCTATATGTTTTCAAATCACTCAAATATATTGATAACATCAATATTCGTAATTTAGTTGCTGCATATTTTGATAACTAAAACTAGTTTTATAAAAATATTTTTTAGATTCTGTTATACGTAGCGCCTGCGACAATTCGAGACCGCAAAGACTACAGAATCTAAAAAATCTATATATATAAAATTCTCGTGTCACAAGTTAGTTGCCATACTCCTCCGAAACGGCTCGATCGATTTTTATGAAATTTTATATGTCTGACAATCCGTCGTAGTCTATTTTTTATACCCCTAAGTGATAAGGGTGGTCCACCCCAAACATTTTTATTTATTTTTTGGATTTTTTTGCTTAAAATATGTGGCATCAAAAAATACATTCAACCCTAAATTTTCACCCTTCTATCACCAACCCCTATTTTTTATTGCCATATTAATCACTTGATCAGTTGTCTTCGCCAGGCGTCTATACCGGTGTCACTTCTCACCCAGTTAACAGCGCGGAGTAGGAATGACTATCAATAAGTCCCAAGGCCAAACGATGTCTGTTTGTGGCTTAGATTTGAGCACACCGTGTCTTTCACACGGAAAATTATACGCGGCATGCTCTCGAGTGGGCAAACCATCCAGTTTGTTTGTGTTAGATAAGGTGTTAGCTTAAGATGGGCAAACAAAAAATATTGTACACACTGTAGCATTAATGGATTGATATTGTTTGTTAGTGTTATTTTCGTAATTAATGATATATATATAGGAATAAATTATAATCATCATCAGCTCATTTTATGTCCCCACTGCTGGGGCACGAGCCTTCCCTATGGATGGATAGGGAGAACAGGCTTTTAAACCACCACGCGGGCCCAGTTCGGATTGGTGGTTGTTAACGACTGCTAATGCAGCCGGGACCAACGGCTTTACGTGCCGTCCGAAGCACTTTTGGTCACCCATCCGATGACCGACCTTTGCGAAAGTTGCCTCAAACCTCAGCATTCGCAGACCGGGCGCGTTAACCACTGCGCCACCGAGCTCTTCTAATTATAATATAACTAGCTGTGCTCGCGACTTCGCGTGGAATAGTGACTTTCGTCAGCATTTTTAATTTTTTAGGCTCTTGTTCCCGTTTTTGCAACATTTTTCACTGATGCTTCGCTCCTATTGGTCGCAGCGTGATGTTATATAGCCTAAAGCCTTCCTCGATAAATGGACTATCCAACACAAAAAGAATATTTCAATTCGAACCAGTAGTTCCTGAGATTAGCGCGTTCAAACACAAACTCTTCAGTTTATAATATTAATAATATAGATTATTATAATAAAGTAAAAAAATAATTGTTTAGTGTTTTGTTATTTTTATATTCCGTCATCGTTCACAGCGCTCCATGCCTCTTTCACTCATATACCACATCCTCACACACTTATAATAAGTTAGTTTTTTATCTAACCTACAAATTCCCTAGAAATAATTGGCAAAACAACGTTTGCCGGGTCAGCATAAAATTCAATCAGTATAAAATTACTGGTTTTAGTTATACTAAACTACGAACTAAATTACGAATATTGATGTTACCAATATATTTGAGTGATTTCAAAACTTACCCCCTTACAAATAAACACTATTTAAGCATTTACTTAGTTAATCATTGTTTTGTCAACGTCACACAAACGTCGTTCTCAATTTGAGAAAAAGAGACAAAATAATGATTAACTAAATAAATGCTTAAATAGTGTTTATTTGTAAGGGGGTTAAAGATTAAGTAATTTCATTGTAATTTTAGCATTAATGTTTTTTCAGAGGTGTTTTCGTAAAGAATTACGATCGTGTCAAAATTGCACAATCGTGAGCAAGTGTTTTAAAGACAAAGGCATGAAGTTATCTATATCAAAATTTCAGATTCGTTGGTCTTGTCATACTCCTACAACCTTCGATGAAAGTTGATGTATTTTTTCAAAGTGTCGCCTTAAAGTAGTGAGGTAATATTTTTGTTAATAGATATTTGTCGATATTTTTTCGGTAATATATAAATGCAAGTCCACCAAATCAGAATCTGAGCATAAGTACGATTTTACATTGTATTGATTAGTAAGAGTCGGAGTCTGCCGGCAATGTAATGAACGCAATACCATTATGATGAATGAATTTAAATCACCCAATCTGTATGCTAGCTAGCTCAGTTTCCAATGCAACGGACAATGTATTATGTAGGTCTTGTTTAATTTAAAAGTAAAATTTAATTTCGCTCGCTCACAAAAACTCGCAACTGGATTTGCAATAATTTGCATTTTGTTGCTTACGTTATTGTTCAAACAATAGAGAGAAAGCAAAATGGCGGCCGCTGCGGCACGTCACGGGGATAATCCACCCTCCGAAAATGGTTCCCCTTCAAATCCTTACCCTATACAACTTATTTGACCGCTGGGTTGGGAAGAGTTATTTATTATTTAATATCATTACGTATGGAACAGCTTTCTTGCTAAAAATACATGAAATGATATGAAAAATATTTATTTTTGGCATAAGTACTTATACGAATAAAATGTGTGTAAATTAATGAATACACTATTTTTTGCTTCACGCATTTTAAATTCTAACCTTTTTTCCACCTAGCATTTTAGTGAGTCAGAATCGTTAATCACATTCACAGACCTCACAAGTTCAGAATTAAAACAATAGAATTTAAATTGTTTCGCTCATGGTCATCATGGGTCTGTGTACGCTTTAACTAATGAAGTACTCTACGCGACGTTTGCTGTGTATGTGTGGTGGTGACTACACTTAGATGAAGTAGCTAGCCAGCTACCAGCTGGGAGGTATACAAAACACAAGCTCCAACAATCACAGATGGGAAGTAGGAGTTATGCATAGCAACTCCCCTGATTTCTCGAGCCGATCCTTTTGTGACCACTGTAACAGTTGTCTTCTAGGGTAAAAATGTTCGACAGGACCCACTGATCGTCTCTTTTTTTTCCTACAATTAAATACTAGAAAAAAGGGTCAGTAAGTCACTCGTTTGTTAGTCGTATACCTCGAAATCAAAAATTCCTTGTAGCTTTTCACCTATTCGCGTTTCGCCGCAATCACAATATTTCTAAACAGTTTTTTTTTCTTGTATTATGATTTCTGGTCGCAAATTACAATCGTGTATAAATTCATAGTATATTTACTTTCCTGCCTTTCTTCACTGTAGTCGCTTTTCACCTCGATAGATATTTGTTTGTAATACGTTATTATTACATATCGCGATATTTCCTTTAACCACTATAAATACCTCTATAGTTTTGTTTTGTAAATGTATTTCGCACTTTCAACAAATTCTCCAAAGCTAGTTAATGTATGGCTGTAACAATGAGGTCAATAAGCGACCGTATTTTTATTATATCCCAGTGATATAGCCAATTTTTTTTTACGTTAATACAATACACTACAACAATATGCGCGACCCAGGTAAAATGCGACTAAAAATATTTGCGGCTAACTAAATAGGCTATTGATAATACATGCTACATCAAAATTTGCTACTGTCGTAAACAACATCTATTGAAAATATATACGGCTCACTAAATAGGCTATAGATAAAACATGCTACATCAAAATTTGCTACTGTTATAAACATCTATTAAAAATATATGCGAGTAACAAAATATACCACCGATATTACGCTACAACAAAATACGCTATCACGGCGAAACGCGAATAGGTGAAAAGCTTCAAGGAATTTTTGATTTCGAGGTATACGATTAACAAATGAAATCACTTTTAATTTTGAGATCACCGGTGATATTTAAAAATTGCCCCAAGTAGATGGTGCTTTTACGTCCTATATTTCACTGAATCTAGCTCTCCTGAATCCAAAGCTCAGCGGTTCGGCGTCAGAAACAGGTCACACTCTGGACAGAATCTGTTGAAGTCTGTTGTATTACCCGACCACTCCATTGCAGATTTACCAGCACTGCACTTTGAACAGAATCCTAGCCGGCACATAAATAAATAAATAAATAAACTTTCATATACTCAACCCAATTATCTAGCCCAAGAGAAGCTTCGTTCTGAAACTCGTTAAATGGTTACTAGACAACGGATAAACATACTTAAATACATACTTATTATACATAGAAAACACCCAGACCCGAGACAATTTAGAAAAAACAATTTCTAAATTGACTCGACCGGGGATCGAACCCGGGACCTCAGAGATAGCGACACCATGAAAACCGGTGTACAAACCACTCGACCAAGGAGGTCGTCTTCAGTCTTTTATTAACCCAACCAATCCGTTGCAGATTTACCAGCACCAAATGACCGCGGTGCAGGCTGTGGGCCGCTGCATGGGCTGGCAGCTGCTGGCCAGCAGCGCGCACCTCGGCTCCGGGCCCGTGGAGCCGCTGGGCAACGCCTCCTCTTGTCTCCTGGCCTCGCCTAACGGTAATAATAACATACCATTAGACACAACCCTGCAATAGGTACACGACCACCAAATAAGGAGACTACAGAAGCTTCGTACCACGTGCTCGACACTCACACGCGTAGACCACCTCTCACAGACATGGAATCTCGCAACGGCTGCGCTCGAAATGTTCCGAGATCAGTGTCCGTTAGATAAAGATACTTTATTTTTATCTAACGGACCATTAGAGGGTCCATGTGTGCGTTGCTCTAGCGCGGTATGTATAAGCTTAACTTCCATGGTGATGGTGGGTCTCCGTATTTTGTAACACGACTTAATAGTTTATGCTGACACCCTCTACCAACCGTTATGTTACAAAAAGGCGTCAGACGACCTTGCGCAAGCAAACCGACTCGCAATAGGGACCATCAACGCCAGATCAGGACGCGGCAAAACATATTCTCCATCTGGAGCTCTTAAGACTAGTGTCTCAAAGAGTTTCCCTGTGGACACGTATGGTCCACTACCTAATATCCAGGTCGGTCACCGGAACTGTAAGCTCGCTCACTTCTAGAGCTCTCATTAAGAGCACAACTCGCAGTTTGCACTTCATTAGACCACAGCCTAGATCGCAGCGACCGTTGTACAGGGTATCACTTTGTATCTGATACTGTATCAAGTAGTACGTCGGCGAGTCACCTGTCAAACGATTGCAGCGTGCGCCAGGCGCCGGCGCAGCGGTGCGGCTGCGATCACAAAGATGCTCGCAGAGGATTCGAAGGGTCGTACCTAGAGACGCAGTAACTAGTGGACGAGACGCACACACTTACAGGTTGATACAGTATCAGATACATTATGTGCTACAGTACACCGCCAAGTGGGTACCTCCTGCTAATGCACCACTGCCATTGAGAACAGCTCATACAAATCTGTGGTTTCTAAGACGCCGCTGATACTGTCATTCAATTTACGGCATCATCTTTCCTTGTTATTTCAAAGTGGTGCAAAGGAAAATCTTCTACTGATGCCATTTTGATAACTCCATTGGAAGAGAAGCCGTAATGTTATGTCAATGTAGATATCAATGGAGCATAAGAAGGCCAAAATTAAATAACATTCATCAGTTATTATTTTTCCTGTCGAGTCTTGAACTGATTTTATTTTGTAACTATTGAAGTTCCATGTTAATGTTTTTTATTATAGTATTATTTAATGTGAATATAACTATTTAGTCCCAATTTGCTTCTTTTGCAGGTGATAGAATGATAGCCATACGGTGTGAACCTTCAGTTGGAATTCAAGTATTCATCGCACAATCTCCAAGAAAAGACTTCTTCGCTAGTGAATTAGTTCAAGATAAGAAGTGGGAGAATCTCGGCGGAGCCTTCAAAGAGATCAAACTCGACAAAATGGAAGGAAAGAACTTTTTGAACAAAATGGAACTACTCATGGCTTGTCTAAGTAGCCCTTCGTAAAAGCAATTTTAGTATAACTTCTAGAGCATTAAGGATAATTTATAATCTGTAATTTTTTAACCAATAAAACATGATTGAAGTAATATAATATCTTTTAATTATTATAAAGGAAACTTAGCAATAATTATTTAGGTAAAATGTTAAATATTCACTGAAGATTGTTCATAAATTTCTCTCAATGAATTATTTGACTCGAGATCTTAAATCCCGTGGTATCTGAAACAAAAATATGATAAGTACCGGCACATGTTACAACAGACATGCTAAATGAGTTGCTATTAGGCTATTAACCATGAATGCTTACTTAAAACACACATTGAATACACTCTCAAAACTTACACGACGAAGTTATTAATAAAAAGATTATCATTAGTTTGACAATTTTAAGGTTAAGTAGGTTTTACAAAGTACAATGATTACATTTGTCATGTTAAATTACAGAAGCATGACTTTAAGAGAATTACAATACTACAACTACCACTAAAATAATAGAAAATAAAAATTAAGTTACCTCTAATTCCCAGAGACAATGCAAGAACTCTTCCGAGCATTAAACCCACTAGTGTTATCAAACATTGAATTGTAACACTTGGAAGGCTTCAGATTACGATAACACTAATACCTAACTAAAAATCTAAAACTAAATTAAAACCGAGAGATAGGTGACCGAGATCTGAAGTTGCCGCCGCCACCACCTCCGTTGCCCGAGCCATAACCTTGTCCGTTGCGATTGTAAGGGCGGCTGCCTCCATAAGAGTTGAACGGTCTGTTGCCGCCTCCTCGGCCTTCAAAGGAGCGCCCCCCTCTGAAGCTCCCACCACCGCCACCACGCCCGCCCCTGAAGTTGCCGGTCCTACGTGCGCCGTCACGTTTTCTCGACAGCTCTACTTTTAGCGTCGCGCCTAGCATCTCGAAACCATTCATAGCACTACACGCATCCTCCGCCTCCTGCATGTTCTCAAATTCTATGAAAGCAAAACCAGGGGGATTTAGTGCCACCCAGACAGAGTTCAGTTTGCCGTATTTGTCAAATTCCCGCTCGAGGTCTTCCTTCTTGATGCCTTCGACAAGCCCGCCGACATAAACGCGAGTCCCTCCTGAGCTCATTTTGGTATTCTGAAATCTATAATGATACTATGATTACAGAGGAATAGCACTAAATTATTATAATTCAATAATAACTGAAAAAAATACGTTAGAAACGACGGCGTCACAATTTAATTGGGTACAAAGGAGATAATAAAACAAAATGTCGGATGCCACGACAACGACACGCTAGATTTCTACCGAAATAAGGTTAGTTGTACAATGAACTTACGTGTTTTGATGAATGTAGATATAAAGGGAAAATTTACACTAGTTACTTATGCTTTATCTAATAAATTTAATAATTTTAAATTAAATTTTATCAGTCAACAAGATGAAAGAAACAAATCGATGGAAATTTTGAATGAATGAAGGAGAGAATGAATGAGAAAGAACGCGCATGTGGGGCTTGGGAGTAGGGTTGTGTATGAAATCATGTGATATTTTGAGAAATGTTACATTGAAAACTGAGTGATGAAGAATGACGATTTTTTCTCTTAGGTGCTGAGCCCACCTAAGTAACGTGGCACGTGATCTGGCATGTAACTTGCCACTAGCATCAACATTCAAAGGCAATGTATGGGTTAGTACCCATTCACGTGGCATAGCGCGACATGCTACTCAGCGTGCTACTAGTGACACAATCAAGTGACGCGTAACACGACACATGAAGAGACGATTTAGAATTTAATATAAAGTTTATTCAATTAATTCAAGAAATACCGTATCTATAATATGATTATATTAGCTTATAATACCGTAATGTTACAAGCAATCGTTCTTCTAGGCTTACTGGTTCCCTAAATGGTCCACTGTTTATGTAAATGAGGTCTCAATTTTTCTAGTATAATAAAATAAGATTCTTTCTTCATTCTAAAAAATGTTTTAAACCTATCAGGGTATCTATTTAATTCTTTAACTGGTGGGTGGGACATCCCACTTTATAACTTTTTTTTCCACATGGGATGCACCCAGATGCGTCTTTGTCGGTTTTGAATATTTAAAATCTGTAAATAAGCAAGAGCTTGATCTTGATCTTCATCAGACGACGACATTGTCTCGAGTGCCTTTGTACTCTGTCATGTCTCTGGCATGTCACCCTGGTGAGCTCATTGAATGTCATGCCAGAGTCATGCTACATGCCAGTGGACAATCACGTTACTGTCACGTTACTTAGGTGGGCACAGCGCCTTAAGTCAAGTCACAGAACCGCACCTTTGTTTGTATGGATACGAACATTATTGTTTTTGTTGACATATAAACATAATGAACGCAACATAATAAAACGTCATCCAAAAATCAAAAACAATAATATTAAATAAACAAAATATCTTAATCTGGGGTTGCCATAATTTCTAAGAAATAAGTAGGTACCTACTGTTAAAATAACAATGACTAACGTATTTTATTAATAGTACAGTTGGTTCGTAGGCCTTGTTTTTCTATTTTGAGCTCTATAAAAGACAATGAGCACCTTTGGTGTCTTTTTTTAAATGTCTGCGCACACAATATTTGTTAATATGTAGAGGTCTTCCGTACCCTTTAAATCATTATTAATTCTTACAATTCTTTATTAATTTTTAAATTAAATACAATTGAAATAAATAAAATAACTAATAATATTTGTTGTAATCTTTGCAACAAAAAAAATATAGACTTATAAAGTGTCTAAAGCCAACTGTCAATTCAATCGTCGTTAATCATGACTATAAATAATTACGGTTTGATCTTAAATAATTATGCACGCACGAGCGCTGATCAGCGCCGCGCCGCCAAGACGGAGGGTGTTTGATTATCAAACTAAATATGGCATTAGCTCAACCTATTCAGCTAAGCTGACTTGATGGCGTTATCACGAGTAAAACTTTTAAAAAATTAAAAGAAAAATACCAAAATACTTTACAAGTCAAATTTCATTACACCTGCATTTCAACTAATCAATTTTGCTCAACAAATTTTTCCATTTATATAAAACCTTTTTAATCAAGCCATTTATGGTATGATAATGGTTATTTATGGTAAATTAAGTATTAAAACTAAATAGCACATAATCTATTAAATCCGATCCGAACCCCTCGGAGAATCTAGTTGGGCAAGGGAACACGCTTGGATGATGCCCTTCCCTGGAGAAAACCTCTGACGATTTTTCTATCATTCGGCTTGAGAATCTGTTTAAATTTCTCGCCTTCCCCGAAAAAGTCCGGTGACGCCGAATGAAAATGGAATGAAATTCCTATACGTTTTGATCGTCTTACTCGATAGTGACAAAATCACAGCTATTGGTTTTATGCACATTCTAGACATCACTAGAATTGAATGAACGGAGACAGTGTTGCAATGACCAAATATTAATTAAATCTTCGTAATCAAAACATTTATTTTCTATAAAAAGTATGGGATTATGTATACTTTGGTTTTAACTTTAACTTTTCAAAATTTAAATAGAAGTCAAATAAAAAAACTGTGAGAGCATTCAACTATCTATACTTTATCAAAATAATTACCTGTGTTCATTCACCCAAGCCGGTGAATGAGTTGCCATAGAAAACGAGGCATGAGTGAATGTAGTAGGAGTTATTATTAACTGTATATCGATGTGTGTGAGTGAACTGTGTAATGAAAAATAGTTGAGAATGTGTGTGTAGCACGCGAGGAAGTGAGGTATGTTGGAAGGGAGGAGGCTTCGCAACGCAATCGCAACGAGTGGGGGAAGGAGGGCAGGGAGGAGGGAGAGGAACTACCGACGAAACCGGCCAAACTACTTCGTTCAACGGTCGCGCCGTAGCGCGCATTTTTACTTGTTTTCTTTGAAACAACCCCACCTTTGTTTCGTTATGAATTGTTTTTATTCAAATTTTGGTAACGAAACCATTATTTTAGCAACTTAGTGCCTTGAAATTAATTTAAAGAAATGTTATGTATAGATAATTTACCTGTGCGGTATTTGGATAGGTGTTAAAATAGGTGAGGTAGTGCCAGTAAAAGTGAAATGAAAATTTTCGTGTTCAGTTAGTGAAAAATGGAATGTTGTAAGGACATGGGAATTCAAAAGAGGCACAGCCAGTTCAGTGACACGAAGTACAAATGGAGGACCGTGGTGGTGTTGTTATTGTGTAGTTTGTGCCGATGCACGGGACAGGAGTTTAATGGGGTGGGTGAGGCGGACCCTTACTTGCTGAACAAGTCGTTGGGGCTGACGGAGTTGCCAGGCGGGGTGATCGCCGGCGGACGGACGGTGTGGAAGCCGGACAACAGCCCTTACCTGTTGAGAGATGACCTCTTGGTGGAGAGAGATGCTGAGCTCTTCATAGAACCTGGGGTTGAGGTCCGATTCGCGCCTATGGTCGGAGTTACGGTGCGCGGGAAATTGGTCGCTGTAGTAAGTATCTAATTTATTTCATTTAAAAAAAGTTTCTATACCGTTTTAGGCTTAATAAAATAATTTACCGGTACTTCAAACAACTGGGTAAATAGCTACCTACCTAAAACAATTTTAATTTTGAATCAGATTCTCATTAGAATTTGCTTGTGTAGACGGACACGAAGACGTAGATACTTCGCTAGTTATAACAGTAGTTAGAGGTAGTTAGATTTTTGTTACTAGGTACCTACCAATCTCAGTTCCTTGCTGAAGTTGATAAAATGGCAATCAAGATACCAATCTCAAGACTAATCAACCTTTTGTTAAAAATAAATACATTGCATAACGTACCTATTTTGAGTTTAATTTCTTTCTATCAGTCACAATGGCGTGTGTGGTACCTCTACAACTACAAATTAGCTCTAATACTCCTACTACTTCTTTACTACTACTACATACTACACTACAGTCAGCACGAGACTTAAAGTTATTCATACAAAATTATAAAGGTTGTACAGTTGTACCTACTTCCTACATAGTTGTTAGGTACGTTTTGGTTGGTTTACAAAATCCTATTTAAAAAATACTTGCAATACTTAATTGTATTAGAGAGAGAGAGAGATTATCCTAAAAGTGATACTTTTTTTTTACCTATCCATCAGAAAGAAATGTACCTACATAGGTACCTACTCAGGGGGCCAATCTTCATTAAATCTAAAACTGCAGCATCAAATTGAGCTTTGTAAATTAGGGCACTATTTCTTTTGATCGACCATTCCCTTACGATAACAAATACTCGATAATACTTTGATAACAGCACGTACGTACACCGATAACTGGCCGGCTCATTCAGCCGCGATATTGATTTGTTCACCTGTTCAAGTGGCATCGGCAAATATTTGATACAAATCGGTAATATTGCGAAAAACAAACAGACAACACTTTCGCATTGTACTTCAACCACAGAGTAAGTAATACTTCAACTCACGCCTTGACAAGGAACTGGAAGTAATCTCGATCCTGTGGAATGTTTGCGTTTGATAAAAGCCTTTGGAACCCAATAAATAACAGTATTTATTAACGGGATTATACTAAGCCTTTTGTTGTCTTTTATCATCATCGTCAGCCTACACACGTCCACTGCTGGACATAGGCCTCTCCAAGTGCACGCCACTGAGCACGATAGATAGATAAGTTGTCTTTGACCATCCGATATTTCGTAACAGTTGCAATTGCTGTGTCTAAATATCGGTAGGAAAGTATAATTAATTTTTCTAAACCAATTTTAAAAGTCAAGTGTGCAGTAATCTAAAAATACGACAAAGAAGACTCGCTTATTATAAATCGAACACTCATTCATTAATCATACTTTGAAGAATTTAATAAAAAATACAAAAGAACCGTTTGAAATAACAAATCACGCTTAATAAGACACAGTGCTTTCAAATGCCAGACAAACCGGACAGAGACGCATCCTCTAGACGCAGTATGAAAAGGAATATATATATAATAATATATATAATTCACAATATTACCGTCGTCATACATTCTTACGACACGTCAAGAATTATGAATCATGCTTTATGAAGAACACGTGTTAACGAAGGCAGCTGATACGACAAAGGCGCCGGGTTCTGACCCATAACCCGCTCGCGACATCGCCTCATTAATCCAATCAGCAATACAAATCACAGGTCGCCCCTCTCAGCCGAGACGGCTGACTTCCTTCCTTCGGGGATTTGATGCGAACCACCTGCCATTAGCTAGTCCATGTAAACGTTAGCTTACTTGCGAAATCACTTTTCTTTGATAGAAACTAGTAATGGATTCAGGAAAGATAATAGGGCATATTAATTAAAACTAAGACGCGGGTAGAATACGTGTAAAGTATTTCATATCAAAAACGATAATATTATATTGGTAGGTACATAATAGTAGTTTATGCAACTGTCATATAATGAAGGGTATTAAAACACGAGTGTGAGTTTATGAAACGAGCGCAGCGAGTTTCATAATAGTAACGAGTATTTTAATACCCGTGTTATATGCAGTTGCATACACTACTTTATCTTCACTAATGCAATTAGTCAAACAACAAGAGTAAAAGCTGACAATAGTTTATTTATAATAATTGTTCAAATTTCCGCCATTAAAATCTAACCAATGAGAGCGCAGCTGCGCGCGCAGGGCCAATCAGGAGCGAGCGCGCGCTGTTCTTTTTTTATTTAATTGGCACAAGATCTTACCAAAGAGTTTTGTGTATGTAAGTTTAGTAGTTTCGACGAAGTTTTCACGTATAACCCAACTGTTTTCAAAAACCAGCCTAATATCAAAATTTTATACAACTTGTATGAGGATTTTGACATAAGGCTTGCCAGGTTAATTGGTCGCGTTTTATTGATGTTATAATGAGATTTTACGATATCGATGTGGATATTATACCATCATGTGAAATTGCTTAAATTGAGTGTTTTGTTGTCTGCGCTATAACAGTAGTAATTATAAGTCAAGTATTGGAAACATAAGTAGAATGTTACAACATTAGTGTAGATAAACATTTTTTATGTGTTCATAAGAAACTTTCTTTCAATACTTTGACTGTCGATTTCATCTTACATGCACTGCAACGTACGTTAATAAGACTATTAATTTCCTTAATAGCCTTAACATATCACAGCTTTACTTTTAAAATATATAATATTTTTTTTACCTACTGAAGAAGCAATTCTATTATTACCCAATTAACAACCAATTAATTTTATACATGCATAAACCTAAGTTCAGCTTTAGCCGCCAAAAAAATGCGAAATCCGACACGAAACGTGACAAATCTAAATGACCTGTAATCTGCGGTAACTTTCACTACAAAATTGAGATGAGCAATTTGATTGCAGACAAAAAGTGAGACGGCAAGTGTCTGTAAAAAGAGTTTTTAATGCTATGGCATTAAAAACTCTTTTTACAGACCAAAGATCCGGAAATAATTGGATCAAAAATTTGCCCAATAAACCTCACGCAGTCGTGCTCGTCCAAAACTCGTGCGTAAAAGGCGTCTCCATTGCTGTTTAATTAGGACTGCTATCAAAATCATGTCAAGATCTGTAAACAACGATAACACGTACTACGACTAATGTAGTCTTGGCGTCCTAAACAAACGACGCATCACTACGTACCTTTGTCTTTTTGGAACAGAAAACAGAAATAGCTACTTAGTTGAATGCACCTGTTTGCGTTAACGACCGATTATTTTTTTAATTCGTTATCCTACTAGCTACAGTTAGATACAGTTAACGGGAGACCGTTAACTGTATCTGACCGACCGAGAGGTCGACTGACCTTAGTGCCCACTGCTATGCTGACGTGCCAACCTCTGAGTAACAAACAGCCCATATTTCTGGGCCAGCCTTGAACGTAAACATCAGTGTCGTGAGTCATCGGAAATTAGAGTTGCATTTAATGATGTTAGTTCAAAGTACTACGATAACTGTTAACAGTTTGGTTACGCGAAGGTCGCAATTCCCAAGCGTAACAGTTTCGTCATATCTCTTGTGTACTTCTTAATGAGTAACATCTAATTAAACAAACATTGAATTAAAGTAATTATATACGTAGGTATATTGTTCTCGAATTTACTAAGCCTCGACAATTATTAGAAACCAAACAGTGATAATAGTCATTGTCAATGAAGTACCTTCATGGAATTTCTAGCTACTTTCGATTCCACGCTTGATTACAGACGACATGAATGAGTCAACATAGTGAATCACAGAATCATTGAGCTGAGGTAAATAACTCTGTTAACAAATATAGGCAACATAATTATTATCCTTAGTTTCTTATTAAGTTGGTATTGTCATTCGTTAACGTTTTAAAATATTGATATAGGTACTCATACCTACCTGAAATCATTCATAAATAGGTACTACAAATGGAGAAACTATTAGAGATTTACTCTCAGAACAATAACGAGGGATTTATTAACATGTTTGTTTATTGATTCACGTCACACATAACATGTCATCAGTATTATATCCGTCATAGTCATGAGGCATTGTTCATAATACTTATCGGCTACTGGTACAAGATTTCCTTGAATTCGGAACATATTATCAGGTTTCGAGAATCACATTGTGAAAGACACTACCTAAGTAATCTTCTGAGAACCACACGTTTTTAACAAATTTCGGTACATTCCGTTCATCGTTTCACAATCACCACAACACGTGAAAGAAGATTATTGATGTGTAACATCTTCCGCTCGCCTTCTATAACAATTTGTGGGCGTGATTTCGTGAAATGTGACGGAAGTAGGTGTAACAGTGTGACAGGAAGTCGGGGATTCGCCATTTTGTAAATTTAAAATTGATATTAAGAACATGACATATTATTATTAATGTTTATATAATTTTTAACGCAAATTTTGTTGCGAACAAATTACAAAAACACAAATGTTGAAAAAATTTCCACGAGCAGGGTTTAAATCTGCACCCTTCTGACATACCGGGTCAGGTGCTCTTCCAATTGAGCTATCGTGGTTCTAACCAGCCCGCCGAAATTATTCAACACTATTTACCTACTTTATATATTATTATTAGGTATATGTGACAGATTGTGTTATTTGACTATCAAAGGTCATTTTGATATGTCAAATGTCTTCTAATGAGTATATATTGCGTTTATTTTATAGTTATAAAATGTTGTAATACCTGACCCATTTTTTTCAGAATATAATGTAATTGCTTATAACTAAGGTGAGATATCAAAGGTACATCATATGCGACTACTGTAAGCCTCGTTAGTTTTTTATTCTATTATTAATACAAAGAGCTAATTAAAGAAATGATAGCAGAAGCAACTACAAATAACAAAATGTAGGTAAGTAAAATATTTGTACAAACAACAGCAGCAATCATTACAAATATACCAGTTGTTCAGCGCTAAGATTCTCAATGGCTTATTCATAAATAATTAATATTTGAGATAATCATAGACTGTCGACAGCCAACATCTTTACTAGATCACATTCCGCAGGAGGTCTATCGGTTGTAACGATTGCTTCAGTAAAGCGCGTCAGAGGTGGCGCTACATTAGTTCCGCATCGCGAAACGTTACGATTTCTTCGAACGTCAATTGTTAGGACGTTTTTGAGGTCACGACTTAAATATAACTGTAAATCATTTTGCTTCAGCAGGTTTGCGGTTGATATTGGCTTACGTAAGAGCGAGCCAATCACTTCTGGTTTATCCCGTGTGGGTGAATTCGATGTCCACGTAAGGATAACAAGTGGGCGACAATGAAACGGGTTTTTTTTACAGACGATGATGGCAACTCTTGTCGACTTATTTTTCAAGAATAACTTAAGTTTATTTATTTATTTATTTTTATTTTCTATTTAAGTTACTAGATCGTTTGTCAAATAAATCCTTTATAAGAATATTACACTTGTGTTTTTCTTTGACGATCCTGCAAATTGAATGATTTACTAGACCTTGAAGTTCAATAAATCTATCCTTGCTAAGCCGTTTAATTGCCTGAGAACTATTAAAAAGATCTGTATCAGTTAACGTACTAAGAGTGTACGTTTAGTTCACTTACACCTACCTTCAAAATCTTAACCTAAGACTGCACTAGACAAATTGAAAGTCATTGTAATTATTATAAGGATTCTTTTTTAAATCCTTATCTGTCTAGCAATCTCTAATTAGCACTTTGTTTCAAGTTTGCATTGTGAACTTGAATCGATATCGTCGAACAGTTGCACAGGTGGGAAAAAAGGTGTGGCTTGGCTTTATATACATACAAAAAATAATTTCAGAAGGAAAAGTTCAAGCCGCTCTCTTACGTTAGTTATGTTCTTGAGTAGCGTTGCCAGGTGACCCGATTTGCGCGGGACGTCCCGATTTTGAGGGGTCTGGTGAAAGGTCCCGATTTACCCTTGATCGCGCCTTTACCGATTTTTCACTAACCTCCTTAGTGTGTACTCAGATCGATAATTTTGACAGCAAAAATGAACAGAATTCATGCTGTTGTTGTTGTAGAAGTTTATCTAGTTTTAGTTTCAATGTTTTCGTTCGTAAATAAATGACGATTCGCAAAAACCTGATTTTTTTAGCAATTGTAGCTGATTTGAAATCCCAAAATCCCGATTATTTTTGCCTTCCGTCCCGAAATTTGACAAACAGGACCTGGCAACACTATTCTTGAGAAAGCATACTCAAACATGTGAGCTTGCAGTGCAAGCAACGTTCCAGATTAGTAAGAAACCGTTTTGTTTTAGTTTGGTTTTCTCTGATATCTTGGAGGAACATGCAGACATTTGATTGAGTTTTTAACTATCGAGCTGACCTCAAAGCCGACAAACCCGTTCCATAGATTGGTATGACAACCTGTGGCGTACTTGCTCGTAAGCGCCATTTGGCAAGTGAACCTTCTTTGTTATGTTGTGTTCTGTGTGCTATCGCCGCTATCTCGTCACGCACGTGGTTGCTCCGTCTCGGTTCGTAATATCGGCTGCCCTACACTAGATGCGGTTCAGAAATTTCGTTATCTCGCATTTAATGAATGGCTATTCGTATACTCTGTCTACCTGAAACGGTAATAAAGTGTACAAGCTATAAGAAAATGGAGAGAAATTCGTTTTTTCTCTTAAGCGTTTCCGTATGTAATCCGTAATCATTCTAAAAAAGTTAAATTTTTGTTTTACTTACATCAGGAAGCGCTTGGCCGTTATCTCCATCACCTTGTGGGATTTCTGAGTAAATGGCTGCCTTATGGTAACGAGAAATGCTTTATTGATTAGTAATGAACATTTATCGTTACCGTTAAATAGGAAAAAAAAACACTCAGGCGACGAGTCAACAAGTTAATAAAACGAAAGAGTAGTTTAACAAGTCACAGTACAGTTCGTCGTCCGATAATGTTGAGTGCTGCTAAATGCATGGAGTGATGTGGTGGCATCAGACCGTGGTGCTCATAGCGTGAAGTAATAGCCCCATCATAAGGCTAACATTAACGTACATGTGTATAGCAGTATTATATTTCCTTTTGGCTGCTGTTGACAGTCACCTAATGTTTAAGAAGTTTGAACCCGGTTTTCCCCAGAGCAGAGAGCAAGAGATGTGTCATAATTGAAAGATCGATTGTTGTTGTTATCGGTTAACGATCTCGATCACTCCATGTGCTGTTTCCAGTCTAGCAGTGAAAAAATTAACGGCTTATGATGATATAAAATTATTGGTTGGTCGCAGGTAAATCATATATCAACAGTAGATAGATACGTCACCTTGCTAGTTTAGCTAGGGCAATGTTTGGCCTTATGAGAAGCGTACAAACAAACCAATTTTAAAACATGAAAACATTGTTTCCTCAAAACGTCGTATGAGTGTGACTCGACTCGGCTCCCATGTCATAAGTTTTTCTACAGATGTCGGGCAAAATATTCCTTAAAACCAACTAGGTAACATTGTATTTAAGTATTAATTAGATACCTAACAACTGTAACTTTGTTTGTTCTTATTATAGGTAGGTAGTTACTTGTTATTTGCGTTGGTTATTAGGAAACGTCTGCTACTAAGAAACCCTAAATATAGATTTAAATGCCTTCCTCGTGTTGCAACTCAAAGTTCACTCAGGACAGCAAACCGTACGTGCATACAGTTAGTTGCGCAAGCGTTGCAACAGATAATAAGCGTTGTAATAGTTATGAATCATTTATGTAATAAACAATACTTCAGGTACCCAGACCGTCTTTGAAGGTAAGTATTTGCAAACTTGCTTAGGGTTTACCATACCGAAATAAATTCTCAATTAACACAACGCTATTGGCTCGTAAGTCTACGGGGCGTCTGAGAAAGACTATCTATCAAGATGAATCCGTATAAAAACATCAAAGACTCTTCTTTCCTCCACTACCTTTACAATCCCCGATCCGATCCGAACCCTTCGGAGAATCTAGTAGGGCACGGGGACGCGCACTTTTAAGTGTGCGATGCCGTTCCCCCTAGAAAAACCTTGAAGGTGATTCGTTTCAACACGGCTTGAGGTACCCTTTACGTACCTCGCCGCCCCCAAAAAAGCCCAGTGAAGCAATCTCTCTCAAAAAAAAAACTACCTTTACAGCGCGCTTTTGGAAAATGCTTACCTATGCACACACACACACACACATCATATTTCTGCAAACGCAGTAATGAGAACTGTATTGGATTTAATGGAAAGGCTCTATAATTAATGAAACCTGGAAAACACAAAATACAAAAACCAGGAAAGTAAACGATTGGAAAACCACAAATCCTTAAAACAGTATCTACAGTCATTAATAATTTATACTAAGTGAATAAAAAAATAATAAAAAAAGACAAGACTACGAAAGAGTTCGTAACACGTAGGTAGCTTGGTAACTTTTAACATTTACCTAGTGTCAGTGAATCACTGAATTATAAAATGTTTCCTTATAATGTGAGCTTAAGCCTACTATGTAAAATAGACACTGGCCTGTACACATTGCATTGTAATTATCCTGGGATTTGTGTTTGTAATGACGATCGTTTGTGTAACAGCCAACGATAAGCAGGCAGCGAAGACAAAAGACCTTTGTGTCATGTTCATGTAATCAATACAAGCTGGTGGTTATTTAAATGTCTGCAGTCCAAGCGCTGTTGCGCTAAACATTTGCAATTTATAATTTGTTAGTTAATCTAATGTCACGCGCGTGACAAAAATAGCTTTATAATAGTGTCTTTTTTAAGATTACTACTAATGTGCCACTGTGCCACTAATACAATAATACTAGTCCTGTTAATTCTTCCAGTTAGCTACTACGCTTGTATTAGGAATAGGATAATCTCTTTTCTGTGGAACAGGTTCACAGCTTAGGTTCACAGTACATAATAATATGTCGGTCGCTATGAAAATTCAACCACGATGTCTTCGCTTTACAAGCTTCATCTACCACCTACCATATTATTACCTTTAATTCATTTAAAAAAACATAATTACTGCGATAACATTGTTTTCTTTGGTCGTAGGTATGTCTAAATCTCAAATAAGACATGTATTTTTTTCTTGCAACTGAACGGAAATGTATGTATAATATACGAAAACGTATAGTTGTTCTACTGTCCAATGTTTCAGTACAATGCCACGCTGTGCTTCCAGTGGCGCGGTACGGACCTCAGTTTAATCCGATTCTGTCTTCTTTATTTCTTTCACACGCCCGCTTATCAGACAACCACAAAGGGCGCTTTCAATTTAGACGTTTGTTGTCGGACGGCTAAAAGTATGATTCGGAACTCCGCTACACGCAGCAGTGTTGCCCGCAGTACTACTGGTCCTGTATTGCTGCCGCGGCATTGCTGCTTAGCTTGGAATGTAATCTCATATAAACTTATAGAGAATATATGGGGACCAGAAGTGCTGCGACAGCACTACTGCGGCAGCACTGCTGCGTGCAGCGGAGTTCGGAATCATACCTTTACGCACGTTTTCACTGCCTTCCTTATTAAAACAGTCGCGCGACTATGGAACGCAGTGCAAACGTGCGTTAGCCGTACCCGTCCGACAACAAACGTCTAAATTGAAAGAGCCCCAAACTGTCAAATTTCCTCAACAGCGTTGGAACTTTACATCTTTGAAATATGGTTGAAATTGATGTACAGGCGACTGTACCTACTAAGTTTGTAAATGATTACTAATAAAGACTGGTCAAAAAATAGGTGTGATGCGTTTTGCTCATGATTCAGTGTCGGAACACGCGTGATATTAAAAAAACAAATGTTTACGTAAGAGACCCAAAAAAGGCGTTAACGCCTACTACAGATGCTAACAGCATCTGAACTGAAGTTCAAAGGTTCAAGTTACCGTTTACACTATTCACTTAGAGGCCTTGGTCCGCCAGGAATTATCATCATCAGCATATGAAAACGTCCCAGTGCTGAAATGTGGGCCTTCCCAAGCACATAAGGACATAACCCACCACGTTGGCCCAAAACGTGTTGTCATTTTACGAAACCAACCAGGACCAACGGCTTAACAAGCCTTCCGACCGAAGTATGGAAGAGCTCGAGGTATTTTATTTGGTCACCCATCCGGTGACTGCGTTCGAAAGCGCAATCTGCATCATCGAGCTTCGGTCAGGTAAGTTGGAGGATGGTTATCATCAATGAAAACCATCATCATGAGACAATATCTTTTCTCGCAAGTGTAGGTATTAATATAATAACATAAAATACCCAATCTAGCTACTACCAGCTTTGTATAAAATATAAAATAAGTTATGCACCTTGTTGTCTCTTCCTCTATGATGAGGATTACTACTTAGTATCGATTCTTCTTACTCACTGACGCCACATAGTTAAAAGTTTAATGATTTTTTGCGTTTCTGAACGCATCAATCGAACGTCATCTGATCCGTCCCGCGCCGCGCCTCTTAAGGCCTTGTCAAACAGACAGCGAACCGAAAGCGTGGCGAAGCGATTTCATTTTGTAATATATGGTATCGTTTTAACCTGGTCACATAGAAAAGCGGAAGCGAACCGATCCGTGCCGATACCGTGGCGAACCGAAAGGCGTGTGACGCCATGACAAACAAAAGGCGAGCGCGCGAAGCGAGGCGTGTGCGAGATAGTTGAGTTAACTGGCTTTGAATGCACGACGTCAAACAAAAAGCGAATGCGATACGCGAGGCGATGGCGTGACGGTAGTTTATTTAAAAAAAAATTAAGTATTCCAATACCTCTCGACGTATAATGACCATAAACTTCTAAAAAAACGCGTATTGACCAATACGTATATCGAACAATACGCGGAATGACCAACATTTTATTCGCAAAATAACCAATCCGCATAATGCTAATGACTAATATCTATTCGACATATTATTATATAATTATTAGTATTATCAGTTTCACTCCACATGTTCAATGTTCAATGCAATGCTTCCGAGCGTCAATCGCGTCACGGAGAGAATGCGAACGGAAGCTTCGGTTCGCATTCTCCACGAGTTCGGTTCGCTGCGCCTGGTTTGACGTCTCCGCTTCGCTTCGCATTAGCCACGGTTTCGGTTCAGTTCGGTTCGCTTGTCTGTTTGACAAGGCCATTACTGTCATTCATTTCTTAGGTCATCATCATCATCAGCTCATTCTATGTCCCCACTGCTGGGGCACGAGCCTTCCCTATGGATGGATAGGGAGAACGGGCCATAAACCACCACGCGGGCCCAGTGCGGATTGGTGGTTGTTAACGACTGCTAATGCAGCCGGGACCAACGGCTTTACGTGCCTTCCGAAGCACGGAGGAGCTCGAGTTGATAAATTTTTGGTCACCCATCCGATGACCGGCCTTTGCGAAAGTTGCTTAACCTCAGCACTCGCAGACCGGGCGCGTTAACCACTGCGCCATCGAGCTTCTCACTCTTACTTCACTTTCTTAGGTCACTTCAGGATTATCTTTATCGCGAAGCAAAAACTTTGTACTTGCCCCTTTTTACGAAAATTGCGCGGACATAGTATGAAATTTCGCACACTTATAGTTTATACTATAGAAAAGGAGTACAGAATGTTAATATTTTTTTGAATTATGCATTAAAAAAAACATTAAATCAATAAAACAAATATTACACACACTACCATGTATTGACCCACACATATAATATATACTCTTTTCAAAAATTTCAAAAATGGAAGAGGAGCTGCAGCCGAAATCTTTTTTAATTTTTCATTGCTTATGAATCTTATGATACAATCCGTGCAGCCTTAATAAAATTACGGTCGAATTTCGACCACTGGGCGATCGCTAGTTCAATTAAAAGTGTAAAATAGTGTAATTATAATCCATAATTAATGACGAAAAAAAGGAAGCTGGAAACTTCTAGCAATTGTTTTGTTATGGATACTCAGGCCCACCTGCGGGGATAAGGCGGTATCAAAACATCTCAAAACTTACCCATTACAACAAAAGACGACACTATGACGTGTATATACTCAAGCCGTGGATATACGAAAGGTATATCACGCGGCTTAACAGGCTATGCTTGAGTTGAATCCTTCCAGGTACCAGCGTCATGAAAAGTTTTACATTGCTAATTGTCGAAGCACAAAACCTAATCATATATTTTGGATAGTTTGATTAGGTTGGTAGTAAGTAAGTATACTTAAAAGTGATCCATCAAACACGCTCGTAAACTTTACCTTGACAAACGTTACTTAACCACCTACCTACCACACCTTTACAAAACATGCTTCCTAATCTCTTATCATACGATGATATCGATTTTATGATAGTTAATAATTGTTTGGCCTCCGTTTAATTTATCCCGGTATCGAAATAAAACCAAAGAGCTATTATATAATTTAAAAAAAACTGTTGGTCGCCGTTAATGAGCGAACTTGAAGGTTCCCTAAATAGTAGTGTCCAAAAAACCCCGGAGGTTATCTAGCGATCGGTATAGGTCCCTATGCCCACATAATAAGGTATGCGGTACAAGATAGGTATCCGGTCTGTCCGAATCTAATTATTAAGTAATCGAGAGCGGGATAACCTAAAAGCGACTCTAAAACCTAGGGCTTCGAATTCATTACATTCGAATCGTGTAAGAACCAAAAAGCTAAATTCCAGTTTTGACAAGTTTTAATGCAATTATATTATTTGCAAGAGTAGATCTCAATTAAGCGTTCTCATCTGTTATTTAAACATCAAAGATAATGTTTATATCATCTTGCTTAATTATGATCCTAAGTACCTACAGTAAAGAAATGACTCTACGCAATCGTCCACTTACGAAATAAATGTAGATACCTACCTATAAACGATTAGCCTGCCTAAATGACCCAAAAACGGAGCGAACAATATTCCCCAGTGCATTCGGTACGCCAGATACCACCGTTGCGCTCTGTTTCAGCTCATGAAAAGCGTGACAAAATACACTTTTATACTGGAGGTGGACAGAAAAAGTGTCGTCAGTAAAAGTTGACGGTCTGGCTAACTACAAGCTAGCTGCAATTTCTTTGGGCTGTTTTTTTTTTATTGAGACGTGCCTGCATTTATTCACGACTAATGACATTATTTGAAGACCGCTGAATGGCACGTAACTGCTACAAAAAAATCCTAAAGCTTTTACGAGATTAAAAGAAAAAAATATGCTAACTGTTATACAATTTGATTTCGAATATGACTAAATTTAACATTAGAATATCCCATGATCATGGTTGTTCATCTCTTGATGTCGGATACACAAAAACACCAATGTTGAAAAAAATTCCACGAGCAGGATTTGAACCTGCACCCTTCTGACATACCGGGTCAGGTGTTCTCCCTATTGAGCTATCGTGGTTCTAACCAGCCCGCCGAAATTATTCAACACTATTTTACTTTTTTACTTGAAACCCAAAGGCGCCCATTCAATGTCATACACAGATCGAATGTCGGATACACAAATACACCAAAAAACATGTTAGGTAGGTTATTAATAATTACTTGATTGCGAATATAATAAAAACACAAATGTTGAAAAAATTTTCACGAGCAGGGTTTGAACCTGCTTGATCGGATGTTAATGACGGTAGTTGTTAACATTGAATGGGCGCCTTTGGCTTTCAAAGTAAAAAGTAAATAGTGTTGAATAATTTCGGCGGGCTGGTAAGAACCACGATAGCTCAATTGGAAGAGCACCTGACCCGGTATGTCAGAAGGGTGCAGGTTCAAACCCTGCTCGTGAAAATTTTTTCAACATTTGTGTTTTTGTAATTTGTTCGCAACAAAATTTGCGTTAAAAATTATATAAACATTTATAAATAGCTTGCCTACTTCTTAACTGATCTTTAGTATTTGTAAAAATATTATGATCGGATGTTAATGACGGTAGTTGTTAACATTGAATGGGCGCCTTTGGCTTTCAAAGTAAAAAGTAAATAGTGTTGAATAATTTCGGCGGGCTGGTAAGAACCACGATAGCTCAATTGGAAGAGCACCTGACCCGGTATGTCAGAAGGGTGCAGGTTCAAACCCTGCTCGTGAAAATTTTTTCGACATTTGTGTTTTTGCAATTTGTTCGCAACAAAATTTGCGTTAAAAATTATATAAACATTTATAAATAGCTTGCCTACTTCTTAACTGATCTTTAGTATTTGTAAAAATATTATGATCGGATGTTAATGACGGTAGTTGTTAACATTGAATGGGCGCCTTTGGCTTTCAAAATAAAAAGTAAATAGTGTTGAATAATTTCGGCGGGCTGGTAAGAACCACGATAGCTCAATTGGAAGAGCACCTGACCCGGTATGTCAGAAGGGTGCAGGTTCAAACCCTGCTCGTGAAAATTTTTTCAACATTTGTGTTTTTGTAATTTGTTCGCAACAAAATTTGCGTTAAAAATTATATAAACATTTTGCGAATATAATTTCATACAAAAAAACGGTAAACTCAGCTCACTTTGGCTTGCCGTGATGGGTATTAGGTTGTTTACAACACGATACCCTAATTAGCTGGGTACCTAGTCTTCTCCTCGGCTTGCTAGGTTTTGGTTCGAATCCCGCTCGTGGGATACGTCGTTAATATTTTACGTATCTGAAATTTTAAATAAGTTAAGGCGCGGGACACAGAAAAGTCGTAAGTCGCGGACGGGGCGCAGACGGGGTGCAGGCCGCGCCGGCGCCGGCGGGGCGGCGCCGTCGCGGTTTTTTAAACAGAAAAGACGAGGCACGAACGTGACGCGTAGGGTTGCTACCTTTTTTTCAATTTTCGTGCTTAAATTCAGAAATAGGCATTGGTTGAGCCAAGTTAGGATAGGTTAAAATCAAACAATTTATTTTAATATATTAAACTTTTTTCAACAATCGGCGGCATTCATCAACAAATTTGAAGTTGACGTTGATTGTTGTTTTTTGAATTTATCCTTTCGGGAAAGGCTAAGGAAACTAAGCCCAATACTGCCATGAAGTTGACGTAAAAAGAATCCCGGAGAAATAAAATATGTGAAATAGAGTATTTTCGCGTACTTTATTGTTCTCATAAAGTATAGAGTACAAATACCCGAAATAACGTACAATACTTTATAATAAAGTACGGGTGGCAACCCTAGTGACAGCGACGCGCGAGTCCCGCCCGCTCTCCTCCCTCGTCCACTCGCGCCCGTGCCCTGTCCTTTCTGTATGTTTTACAATAGGGCGCAGACGAGTAAGCGTCGTGCCACCGCCTTGTCTTTTCTATATGTTTTGCGTTGCGACGCTTCTATACATTTTGTATGAAAGGGACGCGGAAGAGACATTTGTCTGCACCCCGTCTGCGTCTTTCGTCTTTTCTGTGTTTCCAGCGCTTAAGCTTTGAACTCTCTAAGATCTAGCATAATAGAATCATGAAAGTGCAATCTGCAAAAGAAATCTTATCTAGGAAATGATCTAAAAAAAGACATCTTCCGTTTTCAATTTGTCGATACATCCGTGATCCAATTAAATATAAGTAGGTACTTTTTTTTTTTAATATTGCGAAAATTATTTCAGAGAAAGTGCTTGCATCATCTTCACCTTTTGGAAATCCGGGCCTCTCCAGGAAATCTCCATATGGCTATCATGATTGTATCGTATACGAACCTCAAAGAACCACGATAATTGGATTATAAATAAAAAATAAGGCACGCCAACATGAACAGTCGGATCCGATCACGTAGCCACGATCGTGTTTGTCAATGCTCGGTGCTGTCTCCCTGTCGGGTTAACAACCTGGATGCAGCACGACGCGGCGGCGCGCGAGCAAGCTGGTCACGTCGCGTCTGCTGTGATTCCATGACCCACAACACAAAGGGTTCTAATGACGTCGCATCGTTTGCACAACAAGGAAGTAGAATATAATGTTTCCTATGATGATGCGAACACTACTTTAAAAATTTATACATTCATACAAGACATTATTATCCTAAAGTCTGGTGACGCTGAAAATGCTACTTGACACAATGAATAATATCTCCAAAATAAAACGGATATTCTATTATTCGTAAAAAATCAAAAAATGAAAACTTTATGAATTTATTATTTTACCCTGGCGTGTTTAGCTTAGCAGCTGCGTGGGATCCTATTATTTAATCCCAGCCTCAAGACTACCACACTGCAAGACTAAGAGGTACTACTTTAATACGGCCTACTATTTAATCATTGCACTTGAAAAACTTGTTAGTAGCGTAATTAAGGGTACCAAGCAGTAAGTTTTCCTGGAAATTAAAATAAATAAATACTGCAAGCTCTTTTTGCAAGATATCCTACGTATCCGGATCAAAGTATTTAAAAATCAATATTGAGAGACAAAGTGGAGAAGAGTACCTCAGATTTCGGGTCTGAAACTCTGAATGGTCAGAAATAAATAATATGTCAAATAAACGCAACTAGATCCGTGAAGGTACAGGTTTCATTTCGATGTGCTTATAGTACAACGACACGATGAGTTCAGGCAATGACCAGGTACTGCTGGTGTTTGTAGATGACGTCATTGTTGATGCCAGATCGAGTGATAATTATTATTTGTAACCTATCAAATATGTTGCGTATGTTCTCATAATCTGACAAAAAAAGTTATTATCAAAATGTCATGAATCCCATACAGTATTGCCACTATTTCATTTCTACTCTTTTTACCAGACTACTTACTATCTTAGTATAGGAATTACTATAATGTATTGAGTGCTATATAAACTGAAATGTTCCACCACATAAAGTGTATAATAATTTCTATAAAACCGCTTCCTGGATGTTGTCACATGGGATTTTCATTGTTTCAGAAATGATGTATTGTTGTAGTTACGAAATTAAATTTCACAGTTGGTAATTGCATTCTCTAACCAAATGTTACTATTCTAGTCTGGCCTTGTACCGAGCATTGAACTTTGTAGTTCTCAAGAGGGCAAACGCAAAATGATTTTATTATTTGTAGATTGTTATGTATCTCTTCGTTAATCAGAAAACCCACAGGAGAACAATAAATTTCGTAATGACATGTATGTGTCATTTCTTATTAATATTAGTGAAACATAAACGCTTAAGGCTTACCCCCTTACAAATAAACACTATTTAAGCATTTATTTAGTTAATCATTGTTTTGTCTCTTTTTCTCAAATTGAGAACGACGTTTGTGTGACGTTGACAAAACAATGATTAACTAAGTAAATGCTTAAATAGTGTTTATTTGTAAGGGGGTTAGTTATTATTAGATTTCTATTATTTTTAATTATGTTTAAAATGTGCGAAAACATAGTGTGGGGGTGACACATGGTATTTGTGAGGTAAGTAAAGTAAAGTAAATAGCCTATACCATACCTAGTGTCCTACGTTTTTGACACATAAAATATATAAGTAGTAGGTAACAAAAACACAAATGTTGAGAAAATTTCCACGAGCAGGATTTGAACCTGCACCCTTCTGACATAACAGGTCAGGAGTTTTCCTAATTGAGCTTACTTTTTATTTTACTTTGAAAGCCAAAGCTCAATTGGGAGAGCACCTGACCCGGTATGTCAGAAGGGTGCAGGTTCAAATCCTGCTCGTGGAATTTTTTTCAACATTTGTGTTTTTGTAATTTGTTCGCAACAAAATTTGCGTTAAAAAATATATAAACAAAACAAAAACATTTTATAAGTAGTAGGTACCTACATAAACATAACTCAAGCACGTTGAGTTTTAACATGCCTAATGATATCATTTGCGGTCGGCATACCATTGTTAGCCGCTAAAGAGCTTTTTAAGTTTTTTTCTGTAAAGCGTAACATTTACTATGGTCGAGTAACTTTCCCAGTCTATAGAGACTAGAGTGTGATGAGCGCGTTTCCGCGAATTTCTCTTGCAGTTAGCACGTTACCATGGTTACCTACAGCGGGGTAGGTGTTGTGTTGTAGCAATCGCAATGCAAAACAGCCTGCATTGCAATAACTCAGTCTTATGTCTCTCAACATTACTCCTTTACACGTGTTTTTGTCTGGTTGTTACAAATCACTATTTGTAGACGCCATGTTGGATTTCGAGATTGCACTCAATCTCGAAATCCAACATGGCGTCTAACTATGTATCCATAGCTTAATTATACATGTACCATTTCAGTTCTGTTTACTATCCATATTCTTTCGATTACGTTTACGAAAACGAAAATTAGTATGGGATTGTAGCAGCGCCCCCTGGCGACCTACGAGACGAGTTAATTTTGCCATACAAATGCTCGTTTTCGTTTACGCGATCGAATGGCGAATGAACCTTGCACAGGCACCCTGAAGATAATGCAGCCCCCGCCGGATTCATCCAATGCCGCTGCCACAGTTTTAAAAGCATAAATAGTAATACTGTGCCGCTACACTACACACCCTAATACACACACATTCAGTCCAGTACTAAAATTGATTTAAGAATAAATTCACACAATTTGAGAAACAAAATTAAAATTAAGCTAAGTACTTACCTAAGATCCGAACAGGTTATGGTAACAAAACTATAATATTTGGGGGAGCTCAGCTGTTCAATAAATTGCCGAATGATGTTAAAAACTGTTAAAAACTAATAAAAAAGTATTCAAAAACAAACTACGCAAAATATAGCTTTATTGGAGCAACAATAGAGCGGATCTTTTAATTCAATTTAATGTAACGCGTTGCGCATTGTTATGGTTTTTTTTCTCTTTTTTCAATAATTTGAAATAAATGTACTTAAGTACTTTTTTTACGCAGTGCTTAGATATTTTTTATATTATATTTTTTAAGTTTGTATCTCATTTTAAGCAAACTGTAAAGTTTTTATGAGAAATAAATTTCCTTAAACCGATACATTAAAATATCACACTATCATGGTGCAGGGATACCTTCATACAGATGTGGGTGGTTACCCCCTTCATGATTTCTTCATCTTTTACGATTCAATTTAGATTGATAAAATATAATTTTATATATTGCAGGATACTATTTTAACCATTTTATTAGCGTTGCCGCTTCTATAGGTAGGCATTAAATGTCTTTCAGTTTTGACGAAAATTTCTATGAATGAACTCAAGATTGGGAGTTTATTGTAGGATGCGAATAGGGTTGCCAACCATACTTTAAAATAACGTATCCTACTTTATTTTCCATCCTCATAGTTACTTTATTCTTTTTAATAAAAATAAAGTAAGTATGGAAAATACTTTATTTCCGACTAATGCGTGTGTTTGAAACTAAACATAACGCTATAAAACAATAAAAAAATATTAGATAGTGCCAAGAGTACAAAGAAATATATTTTTAAACATTTAAATAAATAAATTTGAAAAATACCTACTTTATTTTTTCTTCAAATCCTTTTTTTATTAGTTAGTGATAGATTTGATTTACTTTAATTTCCTGAAAAATAGTTGGCAACTCTAGATGCGAAAGTCAAACTTAAAGTTTTATGATGTGCAACTAAATGTCACCATAGCACATTATCTACCTACCCTGTGACCATAGGGTGGTACTTAGATATAACACTTCCAACCGACCACCGTGTGAGAAGATAGTGTTCGTTATTAGATTTGGTTTTTTTTCTATCCTTTATAATAAAAAATATATCAAGTGACGTCGCGTCGTGGAGCCACATGATTATAAAATTATCGGCGCTTATTTACGATTCCACGCAGAGCTCACATGCTACTTGCGCACCGGAAGCCTCCACCGTAACACAGGAATTCGCCGTGAACAGACATTACACATACCATACACAATACCTCACCTCGCGAGATATAAAACGCCAATGAATTTAATAGTATAGTGACTGGTTGGAACTAAGGTTGCCAGATGTCCGGGATTTCCGGGATTGTCCCGGAATTTTACGTATTGTCCAGTAATTCGATCTATTGTCCCGGATTCCGAAAAAATAAAATAAGTAATTAAAAAAAATAACAATAAAATATGACATGGCAGGCGGTCATATAATAATAAAAGTATACATTTGAAAAATAAAATGTATTTTCCTAATAAATACAATTATAAAATTAAATATTCCGTAATTTATATTTATATATTTTTTTTACATATTTATAGCCATAGCCACGGCCCGACATGGAATTGTCCCGGACTCGGTAAGTTCCGATCTGGCAACCTTAGTTGGAACGCATGTTTCCGATGGTAGGTCGGTCATCCACACCTAATTTCAACGAGTTTCATTTGCGATGGTAAAAAAATAACTAACTAATTACGTTTCATTTGATTGGTCTTAATAACGATAAATAAATTTGACGTCAGAAGTCGGAAGACTTCAATCACACTCGTTGAATAGGTAACTAGCTCAAGTGATTAACATATTCGCTGTATCTGCATGCACTTTAAGCAACATAAACTCTGTATTTAAACGTCTGAGTCAGTAGACGAGCATAAGTCTTGCGACGCCTATAATAGATACTGGTATAAATTAAAAAAATATACTTGTGGCAGCACAACAGTTGGACCAATGTCCATACTAAGACGCGGGCCAATCACAGCCGCATTACAACACGATCTCTGTATATATACTATAGAATGTTTGTATTACTTTAGCTTGTAAGTTTCATATTGTTTGTCATAGCGCTAGTTGCCATATCATGTTTTAGTACTTTAGTAAGTTAATAAATATTCTTCATCTCTACACTAACCACGTGTATCATTACTGAACATAATCAAGACCCACAGTAATATACTTAATGAAACTTCAAAACTGCCGAAGGTTAAATTTTAGTATAAAAGTAGCTAAAAGCGAAAGGTCTAGGATTGCTAGCCGCTATGTCGGCTTAGGTCGTATAGTATTATAGGTTGTGCATTTCTGTATAACAAAGCCTTGACACGCAATCGCTCACTCCGAGTTAAGAGCCTAGGCAGGAGACCTACGTTACTACCTTTCCTCGTAGATTTCTTAATGGAACAAAGAAATTACGTATTCGTACGCAATATGGCAAGCTTCAGAGGTACCTATATGTCTTTGTGTATTGTGCAATTACTTAGAGGTTTAGAATGAACAGTTAGACTAAGTTGCAATGTTTTTATTGTTACGACGCAAACTAAATTAAACACAAAACTTTAAAAAAACTTAAGCTTCAGAACTAAATGCGCGAGGTACCTATATGTCTTTGTGTATTGTGCAATTAGGTAGTTAGAGGTTTAGAATGAACAGTTAGACTAAGTTGCAATATTTTTATTGTTACAACGCAAACTAAATTAAACACAAAACTTTAAAAAAACTTTCACTTAGGATTTACTTTAACCGAAGGAAGCATTCAAGGTAAACACGGCATGCAAATAATAATGAAAGTAGCGCCTATTCGTTTCGTGTTTTACGTTGCATGCAACGCAGTTCCAAATACAGGTTAAACGTGCATTCAGTTGACTCATCTGAGGCAATAACGTCCTTGGACGTCCTCTAACCCCACGTTAAGATGCCAGGCTTTTTATACGACGACGCGTCGGCCGGCCGTTGGTCGGTCATGCGTTAAAGTTTAACGGACAAGTACTTATGACTAGCCACAAAACATCGGGCGACATGCGTGCGATGAATATTTAAATAGGTGATGTTGGTATTGGAACGAGGTTTATCGTCGCTAAGCCTCAATAAGTTATTTTTCTTGGATAAATAGGATTTTTTGATGTTCCAACTTTAATGAAAGTTTTTACTTTCATTAAACTTGGAACATCAACCATAAGAATTAACAATTATGCATCAACAATCATTCAGTCAATCAGTCAGTCAATCATCATCTTGGAACAGGGAAATTGCATATTAGTACAAATTTTAATAACCTCAACTGTTGATGGTTCCATCATAGCTAGTATTACGTTCTATTCATAACAAATTGGTAATTATTGAACTTAAATCTACTCTGGAAATATTTTTTTTACAAAATTACTTCTAAGGTCTAGTTTTTATTATTCTTGAACGGGCTTTTTTCCGTACATAGAAATATATTTTGATCCTCAATAAAACTGCTAACATTAACAATGAAATAGGTACACAAATTACACTAATATGTGTAAAATTTTGTTAGCTTTAATTATAAGCACAAACGTTTTTGCAGAGCTTTAAAAAGCAAAGTCCGTCTATTAAGACGGACTTTGCTTTTTTGAGTATAAAAACGTATAAAATCTTCCTTCTCATGAAGGAAGTTTTTATACGCGTTCAATATAGTGTTACTACGTTACATCATGTGCAACATTCCAGCGCATCACAACAGTTGGCTGGCACTCGCCCGTGACCGCTTCAATGGGGTGGATGAAAGGGCAGGAAGTGTACGAAGTGCGAGGGCCATACATTAATAGGAATATGCGGAATATGCGCGTGAATTGCGCGCTCTATAGGCCAGGGGCGCGGTGACGTCATAGCGCTAAATATCCGTCTGACCGGATACTGTTTAAAATAAAATGGCAAAAAAAAGAGAGTAGGCTACCTAGCCGTTCAAAACAAAAGACAGTCAAACTGTCAAACAAACAATAATCTTTCTTATTTTGATTAAAAAGTTATTTATTTACCTCTCTTTCTAAAGGATACTTTTGCAAATGAAGATCACAACGTCATCAAACACCTCTTACCAACACCAACTACTAATAATCTTATCTAGCTGTGGAAAAAGGTAAACCTATATTAAGACGATAGGCACCTTCCTTCCGATCACCGGAGGCGTGCACAAGCTCTTAATGAGCTGCCTGGCCTCCGGCATGTCACTGGAGTTGAAGTCAGTTTTAAGAACTTAATTTCATATAAAGACTAGCGTCACTTACATGAGAAGTTACATAAGTAGGTACCTATATAAAAACCACCTAACTAAAATATTGACCGGGGTGGACCTACAGAAACAATCAGAAATTGAATTATGGACATATCAGACTAATATCGAAAAACAAAGTTGGGCAGGCGACTAAAGGCCGCCAACTGGCGCACTGACCCTACTTCAAAAAATAGGAAAAAATACAAGGATTCTCAATAAAATAAAAATAATATTATTTCTCTAGTAGTTTTTTGGTTCATAAATGTTGTTGTGACGAATTTAGACCATATTTAAAACATAACACGTTCAAAAACCGAAATAAAGACCTTTTAGGTTCTAAGAGATCGAATCCGATCGCGGGCGAACTTCCGTCAAAACCCAAACGATCGATTCGATCGCGCTCGCCACTCGACATTAGAACTTAAATATCGTTTATTTAGAGCCTGATTTTGTATGAAGAAGTTTAGCCATAAACAAACTAGGTTAGGAGAGTTTGAGTTATTGAGACAAAACATGAAAATAAGCCGTGATAGACGACAAACTCATATGGTCAAAATGGCATTGATTGACGTTCGCCATCGTTAAATTTGAAATGACACATAGTATTTTAAAATGCTTTGAACCACAAAATAAAGCTAAATTATGTTTGTAATAGATATTTTTTTTTATTTCTTTGATTTATTTAACCTGTACAAAAACTTAACCCAGTGTCCATACAAACTTGAAACATCTCCTTTACTCTATAGACTTTGAACTTTATATACAATAACATATGGTTGAATATTTATTGAAGAAATGTGACAGTTTTGGATAGGTTGATCTGCATTGTGCTCTGCAGGCGTAATTATTTTTGATCGTCTTCGCTACACTAATATGGGGCGGTACCTAGTCAAAGTTACTATTTTTTTTTAATAGTTAGCTCAGCAAATGACTCGATCCCGACTTTATATTTCGATTATATTTCGACTTTATATTTTTTTAATAAAAACATTTAGCAAAATTGCATCTTTCACAAAATTTGTCTGTGTAACTGTTCTCTGCCAAACTTTAACGTCGTTTGTTCGTATTTTTCGTCATATAATATGCATGCAATTGACCTCTTTTTTTAAAGTTACCGGCCAGCTGGCGCGCTGGCCTTACTCGTGGTAGGTATATTTTCGCAACAAACAATGAATATTATTGCAAAAATTCCGGTCCGTTTGCATGTCCGCCGATTCATCACGAGCGCCCCTCGACGTAGCCTGACCAACATACAGACAGTTGGTAATCGATGCCTTGCGAAACGAATATATAACAATAGAATTGTGAGCACTTGGAGTTGGCTACAATTGAAAGGTGTTATACAGATTAACAATAGGGGTCTGTATTATGTTTTGATAGTATAATAACGGTGTATAATTGAACGTTGCTCCCGTTTGATGTAAAGGTTTAGGGAAGCCTGCATTTACGACTTGGTATTTAAGTACAAGTGTATGCGATGTGGTTTTTTTTTATTTTTTGGAGAGAGACTGCTGATTCCCCAAGGGACATTTTCAGCTTCACCGGGCTTGTTTTAGGGGCGGCGAGGTACGTAAAGGGTACCTCAAGCCGTGTTGAAACGAATCACCTTCGGAGGATTTCTAGAGGGGTACGGCATCGCACACTTAAAAGTGCGCGTCCCCGTGCCCTCCCAGAGTCTCCGAAGGGTTCGGATCGGATCGGGGCGATGTGTGTGCAACATCACTGTAGGGGCAATCAGCACTCTCTCAAAAAAACTTTGGGGAAGTAAATTGCTTGAATGAAAGTCATATTGCTGATTTTATTAGAGACTAGCGGCCCGTCCCTGCTTCGCACGGGTAGACATTTTTTTAAATACAGCGTTACTCAGCGCTAATGTAGCATTCTAATAGTGAAAGATTTTTTTAAATAAGTCCTGTATTTTTTGAGTTTATTCGTTACAAACATAGACATACATACAAAAATACAAAGCTTTCCTCTTATATTAGTATAGATGAGCAGTACACCTTGTTTATATACATAAGGACTTTGGTTTAACGATTATTTAATTTCGAACAAACACTTCCCTACATTACCCAACGTATGCCAAAACCAATGATGATGGTACAATTTTAACTTGGTATTCCATTGAGATTTTCCTAACTTTTTTGTCATAATATCAATAATAAGAATAACTGTAATAACAATATTCTCCTCTATTTCAGGGTAAACACCAAAGTGGAATAACATTCACCAGCACAGAAGAGCCGGTGAAGTCGCCAAAGCCGATCCCTGACATCCGCCTGGTGGACGGACCCTCCATATTGGCGGGGAGAGTCCAGCTCCTACATCGGGGGCAATGGCGTTCAGTCTGCACTAACTCTAGAAAGTACGTACCTATACTCGTATATGTAATTGACGTTTAGCTAAGCTAAAGCACCTAGCTTTTATGTTTTACTCGTATTGGACCGTAATCGACTTTCTATAAGGTTTATTTAACAGGCGTTTTCATCGTATTAAGGTTCGATTCGGTAGATTAAAATTTTATGTACCTATATGAAATAAGTATTCATCACCGCCATTATAGTTCGCGTGTAATTTTATGTGATTATTAATTGATACATTGTTAAAATTTCAGTTGGACAATTAACGACATGGAAACGGCGTGTAGGCAACTTGGATTTATGGGAGGATCTTTCTACAATTGGATGGACAGACAATCCGGTCGTCGAGCGCGACTCTTGTTCGAAGAACCGAAATGTAAAGGCACCGAGTACGACATGTTCCAGTGCGATTGGAATTCGAGAGAACTCGGATCGGGAGTCTGCGATTTCCATCCCGATCTCGGGATTCAGTGTCTGCCACATCACGACGACAACGAATTAGGCAACTCAGGGCGACACTGGAGGGGAATACGATTCGAAAATGCCGTCTACGAACGAATACTAACAGCAGTGAACACTCTATACGTACCCACTTCAATGTCTAGACTCGTACATGTGACCATAAAAAACGCTGGTCTAGGAAGGGATAACAATGCAACCAGTGCCTTAGACATAATTGGAGTACCACCCGTTATGGAAGACATAGAGATATCGAACTCCGCCTTCAACGCTATAAATGTGACGTCACCGAATGCTCCCATCATTATTAACAATTGCACGATACAAAACAATAGAGGCTATGGTGTCTATGTGAATTCTACGTACGGAATGGCTAAGATTGAGAATTGTTTGATTCATGACAACGGCGGGGACGGGGTCAAATACGTGGTGCACGAAATGAATATTGATGCGAGACTCGATAGAAGCGAAATATTCGACTTGTGCACGCTAGCGTCTACCCCGAGTCAGACATTTCCTTTACAGATGTCTATTGAGCAGTCCAGGTATTCTAACATGGAACGAGATTGCAGCCAAAAATTTTTCACTAGATCTGACCACGTTCTTACTTTGAATTTTATCAAACTCCTCACAAATCGTAACGAGACCGGAGAAATATTTGTGTACGACGGCCTCACATCAGACGACAGGTTATTGATGTCATTCAGTATAAGAAATCACACCCGACCGCAAAGTATTACATCAACTAGAAACAGAATGTACGTAAGATTTCGAGCAGACACAAGAACTGATATTGTGGGTTTTTTAAGACTGACTTCAGGTGTCAGTAAAACATACGATTTGAACGTAACAGACACTATTATATCTGATAATAATGGACGGGGTATAGCAATTGAAAATTTAAGATCACAGATTCACATACATCGTACTTCGATATCAAACAATAACCATGTCGCTGGCCTTCATGTCGTCAACGGAGCAGGAGACGTAAATGTAACTGAAAGTAGAATATCATTTAACCAGGGAGATGGGATAAACATTACTGTAACAGGTGGAAACAGAAATATATCAAGAAGTATAATAAGTTCCAATCAAGGCTATGGTTTAGCAGTATGGCTAAATGACACACAAGAGACTGAATACATTCCAGTAAATCAAACTACTGTTATTGAATACTCTGAAATCTTTAAAAATCTAGACATAGGCATACGTCATGGTAACTTTTGTGGAGACAGTTGGCTGAATATTACAGGAAACTGGTTTAATTCTAGTGTAGAAAGCACAATCGATATATCAACTTGTTGGAGACTAAACAATCCAAGCAAGCTAATGCATTTGCAAATAGGCCACAACAGATTTTACCAAAATCACAAGGTGCCACTGAAGATTCAACCAGCCTTAAATGTACTTAGTAAAATAGAATACAACTATTTCGAACACGGCAGCTATGGTGCAATAGTTATTATGAACCGAATAGAAGGAAAATATTTGGAGGAATTTGAAATACTTCCTGCGAAATTTGATATACAACACAACTATTTCTATGGTAATAGAGGACCTTTTGTTGTAAATTTGGGACTGTCACCTTATAGTGATATTCAGTATATTTTATTTTCAAGAAATTTCTTAAGAGATAACAAAGTAAGGGAACCGTTTGAACCATTAGAAGGTGTATCGTCCCGACTAATTCCTAGAAGTAGAGTCGCTGCAACAATTGTCTTGGCATCCAGCAATATAGACGTTTTTCGAAATATTATCAACAATCCAGAAGCTCAGTATGAAATAGGGTCACATGTCGAGGACCAAAGTAAAACTCTTAACTGTACCTTCAACTGGCTCGGTTTTGGAGAAGAAGAAAAAGTTTATAGAAGACTATTCCACAGAAAAGACAGATACAACCTGGCTAAAATAGTTTACATGCCTTACTTATTACACAGTAGTAATCCCGGAGCAACGCAAATTAACTATAACTCCCTTTATGTCCCTCAATTTAATATACCTGGCACATTTGTTGTTGGCGGCGAAGTTGAAGGAACAGAAATATTAAGACAAGGCGAATATGATGTTGATAAGGATATAAATATAAGGCCGGGAGGAAAACTAATACTGCAATCTGGCGTAACGTTAAAATTCCCTCCTGCCATTGGAATTATGGTTGGTGGAAAACTAGAAGCTAGAGGAAAACGTCCAAATGATATCACGTTTACATTAAAAGATGAAGTTATTATGACTAATGATAGTGTGTATGAAACTGATGCCGAAATTGAACCAACTACTCCTGGATATGTTGAACCTATTGTGCCAATAAGACTGTTGGGTGGACGAACTCAACATGAAGGTAGATTACAAGTCAGAATAGATGAGAAATGGGGTACTGTGTGCAATTATAAGTGGAATATTATTAACGCTGCTGTAGTTTGCAATCAACTTGGCTTTGCGCTGAACCCCGAAGATTGGTTTTTAGAACCCATTGAGATTCCATCGGCCGGAATGGCTGAAAATATTATATTGTCGAATGTAGTGTGCACAGAGTTTGACAACGATATAACTAAATGTAAAGCAGAAACTAGAGATCAATTCGAAAATTCGTGCACTCATGAGAACGATGTCGGCATCAGATGTTACGAAACAAGTTGGGCGGGATTAAGGTTTAGTGCTATTGCAGAACGAACAGATTTACAATATATTACAATTGAAAAGGCTGGCCTTCTTGATTATTCATCAAATTCATTCAAACCAGCTCTGCAAATGGACTTTGCCCGTCACGGCCTCGAAAGCGTTAAAATATCTAATAACTACCATGACGGATTGGGAGTAATATATTCTGATTTGTATGGTGCTGATGCTGTAAATACGGTAAGAAATTCAGAGCTTAGTCACAACAGAGGAAGTGGTATAAGCTTTAAACAATTAGGTTTGAAAGTGTATAGTTCTGTGATTGAAAGTAATAAAGTTGCTGGTATTTCTCACAACCCACACTTAACTAGTCTACAGCAAAGAGAAATAGCAGGCTGGTTTAACCTAGATGCTGGATTTAATATGGACGAATCAAACTATCGCCCTATATTTATACCCGAATATGAAACTGACATAAGTTTAGTAAATGGAGAAACGCGACATATAGTTTTTTCAAAACACTATGGTGAAAATGTGATGAAAACATATAACATAAAGTGCAATCCAGGATATGTACTTGGTCTACAACTTTTAAATCCAATACACAACTTTTCTACGGAAAGCATATGCATATATGACTCGCAAAATATAAACGTAGGCAGTACCCAGTGGTGTCTTGATCGTGATTTATCAACATTCCCGACGACTAGTAATAGTTTTGGTGTTGTGTTGACCTATGAAAGTGGAAATGCTGCTCTTGGAGGAGTAGTTTTAGTTGTAAGCACAATTATTGCCCCAATTCAAAATCTTAGAAACAGAATAGTAAAAGGACCGGTACCCACACTGCAAGTTATAAATTCAAGAATCAAAGGAAATACGATAGGCGTTAAAGCTCTATATTACAATAGATATTTAAATGAACTTGGTGATCATTTTCTACGAAAAGCTAATGAGAGCATAAAAATATTCAACTGCGAAATCGCTCATAATAAAGAAGAAGCTATATACATCAACACACCTTTCTGGGATATTCACGATAGTAATATAACTGAAATAACAATTATGGTCAACAATAGTTTGATTACCGACAATGGTAAAGGAATCTTTCATTTCGCTAGAGATTTAAGAAGTTCGAATAATCTTTATCACTATGTTCTTCAAGATAACACAATAGAACGAAATAGATTAGGTGGATTTGATGTCGCTTTACCGTACGTTTGGCAATACAATGAAAATTTCACGCATTCTGTGTTTATGCATAATAATACTTGGCGTAACAATCAAGACTTCGGTATCATTATTGATGGTCATTTCGCAGAAATTAATATAACAAAGAATGTATTTACTGATAATAGTTGCAAGAATGGACTAATTTCTATTCGAGGTATGGAAAAGAAAATGAAAGTGGACGGTAATTCAATTGAAAGAAATCAAGGACAATACATGGTTCAGTTCTTTATGGACAGCCAAAGTGAAATTATGGGTCTTGTTTATGCTGTATTTGCATATAATCAGGTGAGAAACAACAGATACGGTGCAGGAATGAATCGTGGAGCACTAGTGCGCAGTGTAGATCCTACTTACGTAATTGGCTTCAAAGGAATCCAAAAAGTAAAAGTAAGTCGTAATTTGTTTGGAAATAATGACTTGCAATATATCTTGGTCGCAGGCATTAGAACAGCTAAAATCAATAACCTTCTAGATGTTACTGAAAATTGGTGGGGTAGTGCTGTTCAAAGAGATATCAAGAAAATGATTTTTGATTTTGATGACTGGAACAATCACGCTATTGCTACATATTTACCATATCTGCTTGAAGACAGTTTTGATTCTAGCGTTTCTCCGACGTTCAGTACAGAAGCTGAAATGGATACAAATGAATTAGGTGGAAGATTACTTTCAGACCTTACATTAGAATCTCGATTAACACCATACATAGTCAGATCCGATATTACTGTCATGCCTGATGTTACTCTTACGATCAATCCAGGTGTGGTCTTAGAATTTGCTCCTAATGTTGGTATTTTAATTATGGGTATACTTCAAGCCGTTGGACATGGTCAAACACCAATATTAATGAGACCTATTACACACGCCAGTAATATGGAAGCTAACAGAATTGATAAACGAGAAATAGGTCAATATTCACCAATTCATCACAAACACAGACGTCAACTAGAAAATTTTGTAGTTCGAGATTCAATAAGACTATGCACAGGAAGAAACTGTTCTGTTAACGACAATACATTTGAAAGAAAGAATGAGGGATTTTTGGAATATTTTAACAGAACTACCTTACAGTGGGTACCTATGTGCGACAATAGATTTATGGAAAGAAATGCTCAAGTCGTCTGCCGAGAATTAGGATTTGATCCAATCAATGTTTTCTTTGCACATGATCGCCGAGTTGAATATCATAGCAATAGCTTATCACGAATTTGGTCATGGCCGGAACCTTTGCAGTGTGTTGGAACTGAGGACCGCTACGAAGATTGCCCCATCAGGCTTAACGGGCAACTTTATGGTCATAGACATGAATGTAAATGGGATTCAGATTTCGTATTTATTCATTGTGGGACGAGAAATTTAGAAGAGACCTTAGATTATTGGGGTGGCATTCGGTTTGCAAATCCTGAATTTGAATATTCTCTCTACGAACATCGTATTCACGACCATCATACCCATGAAACTATGAAAAAGTCTGAGAGTTCCATTGCGCACGTGCATATAGTTGGTGCAGGAATTCTCCACAATGAAAAGTCTCCTGCAGTTCAAAGCATTATGCGAAACCCCAATATAAGGAACGTTAACATTAGTAAATGCGCTCATCATGGTATAAATTTAGTATCCCCTACAGATACAGTCAATATGATTTTCAACTCTGTCAATGATGTGTTGGGAGAAGGAGTAAATACTATATCTTTGAATGGAGAAGGAAGAGAGTCTGAAGAATCCAGTTTTACGCCTCTTAAAGATCTAAATCTCCCATATCACATGTTTTCCCTTATTGATATTTGTGATAGTACAAAAATGATAACTATAGAAGAAAGAGTGCTACTTTATTATAAATATGATAATAACCCTGTCAATTGTGTGAAAATCTTTAAAAGCATGTTTAGGGTCAAACCATTTGGCTTTAGATTACTGCAATTTAACCTGTTCAATCACACTGCAAATTATGGAAAGCGAGATTCTATTTCTTTGTATGACGGTGATATTTACAATATCACAGCACCCATGATTGGTTACTTGGATAATGGCTCTCCAGATGAAAAGAAACTGTTTAGAACAGATGGACCTAGTTTGAGTGTCAAATTATTTGCTAACGGTGCATCTGCAGTCCATGGCTTTATAGCTGAAATCGTCACACTACCTATATCTGCAATTGGATTTAGTAAGTTTTTACTATTTTAATTTTAATTATTTAGTTACTTTGTGATTAATAATTACGTGATTTTATTTTCCTTTTCATTAACCAATTTTATTTCACAGATCGTGACGTACAACATAATATATCAAACAGTGAATTCATCAATAACAGAAATGGCGCTATCACATATCAGTCTGTAGGGGAAGTAAATCCTTTAGTCGCTGTGATCCGAAATGAGATCAGCGGAAACTGTCACAAATTATATGGTAACTTCACGACTTGTCAAGCTGCTGTTAGGGTTGACGTGCAGAATACTCAGACGTTAGTTTTCAGGGTAATATTATATTTTCAATAGTATATTTTTGAAAACTTATATGCTAGTGTTAATTCAAAAAGTATACACACATACACACAGTCATGTGACTGTGCTGTCTTAATCGTATTCGTACAAAATTAATTTCTATAGATTACTTATGATTAAACTGTTTTCAGAATAATCTGGTTCGTAACAACGTCGGTGGATTACTTGTAAGAGCTGATTCCAGAGGTTCGGCGACGTCACTACGGGGATGGATACACAATAACCTCTTTCTGTCTAATCATGACTTGCCTTGCCTTCAAGTGGAAGGTAAGTCAAAGATCACCTTACATGTACTTGCAAATTTTAACTATTGTTGATAGTCGTGAAGACTAACGCGATGAAATGAAACACACATGTTAAACATAATATATAATAAAATAGAATAGAATATTTTATTTGCTAAAAATATGGTTGGTATTACAAGAAGTTGGAAATACCTACTTTGATGATATCCTTACGAGCCCTTACCTATAAGAGACTGCTGTGTGCACGCACAAACAGGGGGCTTTGGTAGTTTTATTTTGATTTATTATTTTCACTTGTAACTAAATTATACAATGTGTTCAATAAAATTTATTTAAAAATTTTCACAGGACGTCAATCGTCGCCTTACCAAGAAATAACCATATACCGCAATTACTTCACACGCAACCGCGTCCCGTTCAAAGATGTGATTGTACTCCGGCAGGTCGTTTCCAACTTTACTTACAATTACGTCCACGACAATACTGGCCAGAGAATTTTGGAGGTCTCAGGGTTTGATAAAGTTAGACTACCGATATACCAGACCACCTCTCACAATGGTTTTTACAAGTAAGCTTAAGAAGAATTATATTACAATAGTATTGTTTTTTTATGCAATACAAAAAAAACTTGAAATTCATAATATATTTTATTGAAGCATTTGTTGTTTTTTTTCAGAAATTATGCTTTAGACCGTGAAGGTCGAGCTACTGTTGTAGCTGGAACAGCGGGTCAACATTATGTAGACAATATTTTCTTTAATCCCGACAATGATTATGAGATGATTACTGTAAATAGATCAATGTAAGTATTATTCGATTAAATTATAAAAAAAAATGATAAATTACGAAATCAGGGTTGACTCATTGGATGTTGAAGCTGTATTGTACTAAAGAAAAACGCATGAATCCAAAATATGGGATTACTTTTATAATAGCGTAATTTTAGTTTAGTGTATATAGATGATATGATTATTTATAGGGAATGTTATACGAGGGAAGACTTTAATTTAAATAGTTAATGCATGCTTTCGGTTAAATTGGAGACGATGTTATTTTCAGATTTATTACTGTCGTAACTAATTTATAAATGTTTAATTTGCATGTTCTTGTTGCATGGCTGCCCTTGGACCATAGCTTTGTTGACTATAATCCGAATGTCGCAAGGTGAGTCAAAATTTATAATCATCCTTCTGTTAATTGGTTCTGATATTGATTATATTATTGTAATTAAAATACTTTACATACCTATTGTTTCTTATTATTATTTAATAAGAAATATCATTTATTACGCTTTTTAGGAAATACATAAATAACGTCTCTACAGAACTTTAATTGTTATGGATAGAAGTTTTTCTATATATGGAATTTAATGTAATATTTAAAAATGCATCGTTTGCTGCACACAGCTACTAAGAAATTGGCTGCTATTACTAATCTGTGGCTTGGGCTTGGTCCCTTAAACCGAGATCCTGTGATCCTGGGCTTGATATCGAGATCTGGCTAAGTGTTTTCCGGAGTCCGGAAATTCCGGACTTATCGATGCATAGCGAGACTTATTGAGGAGTTTGTAATCGATCACCAACTCGCATTAGGGAATTGACGCGATAATATTTTTTTCGTTATGGAAGCCTTTGCTCAGCAATGAGACACTATAAAATATAAGCAAATTACTTCTACTATTGAGTTCTATAAATAATGACTCTGAAATCAAAACTTTGGCAGCTCCCTTGATCTATGGCGGACGCGTATTGATGCAAAGCATAACTACTGGAGTTACAACGAAAGTTTGGCCGTTGCGGGCCGGATCCGAGACCAAGGGGATAACCCATTGCTCCTGGAAGTGGACTATAGGCCGTTCTATATGAACAACCAGACAGTGCTCGGCGGGGGCAAGTGCCCACCTGGCTGGGACTCCGTGCAAGACACGTGCTATATGTACGTGGGCGCGCCGATGGTGTACGAGGAAGCGAGGCTGTTTTGTTTGGTAAGCTGGTGTCTCTAATACAACCGAGTAAAATTTATAAAAATAAAAACGAAATGCTGTTCGTTGGTAAACGCATTATTTGAGAACGATTTGTTTATTTTTGTATTTATGGTCATGGAAAAGACAGATTTTTAATATTCATTTGTATTTACTATAACTACTTTAGCAAGATCATTTTTCTGACTTTTAAACATCGATATGTAAATTACCAGTAAAAACACATCAACATTTGCGTTCATTATGACAGTTGCACTAAGCAGTTCCCCCCCACAGTCCGACAACGCGTCAATGCCATACGTCAGCGGCAGTGTGAACTACGCCGCCCTATACGAGTTCATCCGGCGCCAGAACCAGTGGTTCCAGTACGGGGACCGTGTGTGGGTGAACCACATCGACTACGTTACCCAGTGCACGTCGTTCTCCTTCTCCTCCGTTGACATCACCGACTGCAACCAGAAGAATGCGTTCATCTGCGAAATCGGTGAGTTTATAGGCTTGTGGCTGGCAAGAGCTGGATGAGAGTAGCCGCGGATCGTGCTAGGTGGCGTGCACAAGGAGAGGCCTATGTCTAGCAGTGGACTAGTATAGGCTGATGATGATGATGATGATGATGATGATGATGATGATGATGATGATGATGATGATGATGATAGGCTTGTTCGAGTATAGTTCCTTTCTCAAAATAACGCGTGAAATTAAAAGTAAATCATAGACACCTAATATGAACGAGTAGAACATCTATCAACTGCACCAGTCGATGCAGTAAACGAACATATTGCACGCACAAACATTAATTTCATTTGTTTGTTTTTTTACTAATACAGCTATACTATATTTGCAGCCAGTTCGAAATTTAAATAAAATATTTATAGTTATTTATTTGTGTACCATGTTTTGGAGTAATAAGCTCGTTGCATTTTTAAATAATACGCCAGATATGGATTTTTAGCTTTAGTTATTATTCTGAGCCTCAGAGATCGTATTTTGACAGTTCATCTGATGACTAATGTGATGACATAACAATACAAAAAATAAAAACTTAAGTGTCAACCAATTGTCGCACTCCAGCCTCCTTTTCTAGCCTATGATCCTTCTATAGCCTCATTTTCCAACAATGTTTTAATAAAATATTTGTCATGCCTGTCCTGACAAACTTTTCAAGATTATTTACATATACCTAATTTTACGCAAATTTTGTTGCGAACAAATTACAATTTGAAAAAAGACAAAGTGTTAAAAAAATCCACGAGCGGGATTCGAGCCTGCACCCCATGACATGCTGGGTCAGGTGCACTACCACGCCACGATAGCATAGTTTGGTCGGAATTTTAAAACACATGGTCTTTTTTCAAACTTTTTAAGGTTCATATCAATTGATCGTAACGAAAAGTTGTACGCTTGTCGCGCAGACCCCAAGATCTCGATCGACCCGATGTCGTGGCGCGGCGACATGCTGGCCGTGGGGTTCGTGGGCGCGCTGGCCGCCGCCGTGCTGCTGGTGGGCGCCGCGCTCGCCTGCTGGTACTCCAAGTCCAAGCACAGGTACGGACGCCGTGGGAACAGGTCGGAGTGTACACCAAGGGGGCCAAGTTGGAGTGCTTCGTAATCGCTGGAAGGCGGCCATTTTTTTTCATACAGAAGAGTTCATTATCGAGTAAGGGGGGGGGGGGGGGGGGGGGGTTCCGTTTGACGGACTGCCTTTATTTATACAGGGGAATGTGTATATGTACATTCAAATAAAAATAAAAATAAAAAAGTAACATCAAGTAAACGATAGCGAAGTTCGAAAATAATAAAATGTATGGGATGGACATAAGCCGCGCTAAAACACGTGGTCAATCTTATGTCAATCCCATACATTTTATTATTTTCGAACTTCGCTATCGTTTTCTTAATATTACTTTGGCTACCGCCACTGTTCTTACTTTTTAAACCAATGGAGCCCTATTTAATGTGTACTGAACGAATATATCTCAGGGCGCGGGTTCCGATCATGTAACAAATTATTTTCAATAAATTTTCCGAATAAAAATAATTATCTGTTTTTAATAATTTGTTATGTTGCGATTCAATTATTCTATTTATCTTTTGTCTTACCCCAGACACTTGCAACGTTTGGAGCGGAGGAACTCCATAAGACAGTCGCTGCACTCCGTGCGATCTATCGGCAGCATCAACGGGAGCTTCCCCGACTCAGCGTACAGAAGGAAATTGGCGCAAATGGTAAATCAAATGTTATAAGTAATAAAATTATACAACTATATTTATTCATTATACCTACATAAAACGAGGAATACATACTTACTTACAGTTTCCTTAATAGTCATAGTATATTTAGCAAACAACAGCACATAGGTACTTAATACAAAATAAAAAAATATTATAACATTACATTAAAAACATACAAAAAAAGATAACAATCCAATGAATAAATATGTGGCTGTATGAACAGAAGCCTTCTTTATGGGTGGAAACAATAAGGGAAACGGGCCATAAACCACCGCACGCGGGCCCACGCGGGATTGGTCGTTGCTAACGACTGCTAATGCTGCCGGGACCACGTGCTTCGCGTGCCTTTTGAAACGGAGGAGCTCGAGTGATAGTCTTTTGGTCACCCATCCGATGAATGACCTTTGTGAATGATCGAGATCCATACGAAACGAAGATTACCTACACCATTTTTGAAATTCTTAGTAATCAAATTGTAAACACTTCTGAATAACACCACAATCTTCTTCCTCAGAGCACCCGTTCCACCGACACGCTTACCAAAGGGTCCGACTACAGAAAGATGCTGACATCCACAACCTCCATGGAATCTATGGAGAAGAGCCAGTTCAACTCCTCAATGGACGACAACCAGAGCTTCGACATATACGAGGCTCACAACCCCACCGCGAACGTTATACCTTTGAAACACAGCACTTTTGTAAAGAAACCGGCATCTCCTGAATACTCCGTACCACAGAACAATAATAGGCCCTTTGATTTAGCATACAGAAACGAAGGGTACAGAGAGAATTCAACACCGGCCAGCGAAGCGCCATCTATCAATACCGTTATGACGGAAGAAATACCAATAATACACCACCCGGGAGGTCTAAGAATGCAAGATGACGATACCCTATCCCCCAACAGTGATTCCCAATACTTCACATCAGATACTTTACCTTTGAGGGGTCAAGATAACTCGGACGATAGTTTGGCTTTAAAACGCGAATTGGAGAAGGAAGGCAAGATCTACGGGCCGTATGGAGCGCCCCACTTTGGAGGGCAGCCGAGACTATCTTTCCTTATGGAGTTAAGGTCTAAAATGCCGGAGCAACCGCAGCCGGGGGCGGCGCCGACCACCACTTTTGGGCAGAGAAATAATGTAGCGGGTGAGTTGAGTAATTAAGAAAAAAGTTGCGTTTCATTATTTTATGTAAACTGGCTATTATGAATATTAATTATATTTAAAAAAAAACGTAAATTATTGCATTTGCATATTGATTATGCCTGATACCATATACAGTTGTTTAATTTTTCATAATTATTTTTACGCTTTGTTTACTTTAAAAACAGAATATTATACAAAGTACCTACATACTGAGCGTTACAAAATTATCTGATTGCCTAGTAAGAGTTTTATTTACCTACCATTCCAATACAATTTGAATTTCCCTCGTTTTTCACCTGCTTCAATGTCATAAATTCTCTTCTTTTTGATTATTATCCGCATATACCTACTCGTACTATATACCTACTGTATTTGCGACTTTTAAATAATAAAACCACAATTTCCCTTCTCAGACCAACAGCAGTACTACGAAGACAACTTGCCCAGCCCGCCCCCACCGCTGTACCAATACGACACGACTCTCTCCGACAACATACCCAGTTACGACTCAAGCCCTCAAGACCTCAGCAGAGAGTTCGATACTCCGACTCCAGAACTACACCATAGATCCAAGTCTGAAGCGTTGTTGGAAACGAACTTCGAGTTTGACGATTCAGAGTCTAGCCCGTTACCGATCTCAGAGGCGCATCGGTCCCACAGTCAACCTTTAGAGACTGCTATGTGAAAACGTTAGTGAAAAAAACTACCAAAATAGTAGTTTTAGGCATAAGGGCTAAGAAACTGTAAAAACACTGCCAGCTTGTTACATTATGCATATATCAGTTTCAAGTAAATACTTAAGTATTAAGTATATTTTCTTTTTATATTGATGTAACATTGTCGGTGCCTTTCGAATCGAAGAAAAATATTTAAAACTTCAAGAATAAGTAAGCAAAGTAATATTGTTGAACCAAGGCAAGGTTTAATGACACTATTATTCAAGTTTTTAGTAAAAGTAATGGCAACATTGTAATATAGAAAAATACGTACCGTAATGGTAGTTAGGCAATCAATGAAAAGACTGAATGATTTGTCTTGATAGAGAAGATTCGTGCATTTAAAATATTTTGCAGATTTAAGACTTGAGTATTCCTAGACATAAAAGTTTTGTTTACTAATAATTAAGTATAAGTATAAGTACCTTATATGAATAGTAAAAGAAGCAATGAATATCATAAAATATACAAACACTTATGGGACTTGTAAATTAAAGATTCAATGAAATGTATAAATTACCATTTATGTAAATACTCGATCTCATTATGTCAGTAAAATTTTATTATACTATTATGATTAATAACACGTTGCCTATTTTAAGACTTGTATCACAAACATGAAAACAACATCACATCGCATTTTTATAATATGCGAATAATCCAATCCAAAAAAATTGCTTACAGAAGTTAAGTAATATATTTGTTGTGCAATTAATATTTTAGGATTAAAATGTTCTTATGCTAAGAACATTCATAAAACGAATAATTGTATTGTACTTGTCCGTCCTTATCTTTTAAAATAACTAACTTATATTATTTCAAGTGGTAAATATCGTTTACCTCGTAAATAAAATGATTAAATAAATGAATAGTCCTTCCATAGACATATATTTTATTAAGTTAACTATAAGACATTTTAAGAGTTTATAGACATTTTGTTATTCATTAGATAATTTGATTATTGAATTAATTTTCACATTTTGTACATCACCTTTTTTACTAATTTGGTTTCTATTCTTTTATTTCTAATTTATATATTATTCTCAAATAAGCGAATGACATACCTACCTTCTATTTTCACTTTTTTACATTCTTACAATAATTTGTTTTTCCTTAAATTCTTATGTTTTTTTAAATCCCGACCTAAATATTCCATTGTGCTTTAATAATCGCAATTTTGTACAAATATGTTACAACACTAAGTGATATGATAAAATATATTATTAAAACTATTAAATCAAGTTAGTATTTTCATAAAAAAGTGTTTTATTTTAATTCTATTTTTTTATTATACTCGTCCCATTTAGCAACACTGGATCAAAATAATAAAAGCTAGCAACGCACATTCATCGAAAGAAATCTTAACTTTTGAATATAAACATATTCCCTAAACATTGAAGTTTTGCTATACAAAATATAATTTGCCAGTATTTTTACAAAAAAAAAATTTTTTCTTGAATTGTTAGTTACAGAATAAATATATTTTTATTATTATAATTTAATAAAACATAATAGGTTAAGTCCGCGTTCCTACCCCGTATTTTTAAGTAACTTAGACAATATCAGTCATGGCAACATTAGAGTTTAGGTCTATGTCAGTCACTGACAACTGCCAGCTGCTGCTGTTTTGTTTTTGACTGATATTGAATTGACAGTTGTGACTTCACCTTTGTTAGATGAAGACGATGTTGACTAATTCACCGAAACGATCGAAACAAATGAAACAAAATATGTGTTGTTCAAACTAATTAGGAAGATTATTTACACCTTATGTTTATGTTAAATACAATGTCAGAGTTGTAACAGTGCGTGCATTGAAAATCCAAGGAGTTTACGTCAAGATTTCTAAAATTTTGTGGTCCGTCGCGTCTGCTACAGATTGATTGATGTTATAAATTTATTTTTTTGACAATGGACGCGACGGGGTCCATCAACAATGAGGTGTGCGCAGAGGTAGCGGAGAATGAGGAGGAGATCATCGACGACTCTGAGGAGAGGGAACTGGTCACAGACTCCTGTTCCACCAAGGTGCTGGACACCACGGAACAGCCCCGAGACAGATACAACATCGTCTATATACTGTTCTATTTGTTCGGAGTCACTTCACTTGTGCCATGGAATTTTCTGATCACTGCTAATGATGTAAGTTGTTTAGTTTTATAGGTACCTAAGATTTTAAATACTAACTATATACTTCTTGCTATGTTGGGGATGCCCAACTTCACTTTCTTTCCTTTTGAAAGATTTTATTTAAAAACTGATTGTCATGCAACAGAAAGTTATCATGTTAAACAACTTAGTGTACCTTTTAAATTCACAATGCCTCTTTGTCTTGTCTCTTTTCTGATTTGCCCCTAGTTGCAGTATAAACATGTTAGTTATTTTCTTTTTAAACCAATAAAACAATAAAATTATCCATCTGATAATGCTTACTCCTTATTATTTAAAATACAGCTGTCACCTTTTCTAGATGTTAGATTAGACAACAGTTAAATAATATTGATAAACTGCACTTATCTATCTATGCAATTTCAACTTGTATTTACAACAACAATTAGGTATATCTTTTCATCACAGGTAAAAAATTGCATAATATCTACAGCAATTTTACAATTATTTTGGTGATTTATGCAATATTTAATATTTTATAATAACGGCCAAGGCCTTATTATTGTGTTGTAGAAGTTGAATTGAAACATAAGCAGGCTGTATTGTTATTATTGACGTTCTATAAATACCTACTAACTTAGAATAACTTAGTAATAAATGAAAATAAACATAAAAGTCTTTAACTGCCTTTTAATGAGTATGAATAGTACTAAGTACTAGTAATTAAACACAAAAAATAAATAATTAATAATAAATAGTAATAATAATTAATTAATAATTATAGAAGTGCTTTCAACATTATTAAAAGAGACTTTTATATTTTATTTTAAATTTTATATCACATATAATGGCTAAACTGTACATTACGGACCCATAAGTTGAAGGCTCACAATTTTTCGTTGTAAAGGTTTATTAATAAGAAGTAATTCAGCAAAGGCGCAACATGAGCAAACTTATAGTATTCGAGAAAAAAATTCTCAAAATGTTATATTTTTTCGTAATATCTCACAAGGATCTGACATTGTTTTGACAGATTTCTGTCTTTTTTTTTCTTGTTTAAAACTATGCAGTCTCCATACAAGCATACTTGTAGTTTTTTCAACTCAGAATAGTGTTGAATAGGTCAAAATTAGTGACAGAACCGAATTAGTAAACCCCGACTTCAAGTGGTACTTGTCTGCCCTACGATAGAGTGTTTTTTATAAGCCGGAGGCGAGGGGCTGCACTTCCCGCAGCGCCGGAGACGTTCGGAAGCCTTTACATTCAATGAGCCGACTTGTTATTTGTTATGACACGCTACAACTTTTAAAAAATCATAAAAAAGAAACTTCAGGTTTCCGCGCCTGGGTGGAGGGGGGTGATGCCCCCTACTTAATGCTTAGTTCTTGAGATATTTAAGATTGAAATTTGAGGTTCGGAGTCAAGAAAAAGCAACATTTTGTGCATTTTTAAATTGGGGTGAGGGGGTAGGTACCCTAAAACCCGCATCTTATTCTCCCCTTCCCCTCAAATCATTTTACATTTAAAACCTATTTTTAGGGGTAATATGAGGGTGGAGGGTTGATTTAGGGGGAGAGGGGTAATTTGAGGGGGAATGGGGAATAAGATGCGGGTTTTAGGGTGCCTACCCCCTCCCACAACTTAAAAATGCATAAAATGTTGCTTTTTCTTGTCTCCGAACCTCAAATTTCAATCTCAAATATCTCAGGAACTAAGCATTTGCCCCGGATGGAAGCTGGTGGGGGTGGGGGGGGGTAACCCCCCACCAGCCCCCCCCTCACTACTCCCCTTTCGTAAATACGCGGGTCCATAATGTACAGTTTTACCCATATAATGGAAAATGGGAGATGCTATGTAATCAATTGTGTTAATTGATGTATCTTAGCATTGTAAATATAGGTACTGCAAAAAACTGCATCGATATCCCGTGGTTCTTGAAGTTAGCCTATCCTAATAAACAAACAGATGCGTTCTGACCACTTTCTTTTATACTATGTATGATATACTGTTGCTTTATTTTTACAATTATTATTTCTAGTATTGGATGTACAAATTCCGTGATGTTACTCCAAGAAATGTCACGATGCTCACGGAAGTGAGGAAGTCCCAATTCCAAGCAGAGTTCACATCGTACCTGAATGTTGCTACTGCAATTCCTAATTTGATTTTCCTAGTCTTGAATTCATTATATGGACACCTGTAAGTATGATTTTTATTTAAACTCTACTGAGATTTAAATTACGTAATATGAGTTGAGTAGGTACCTTTTAGTAAAACTCATTTTAATACTTTTTGTTTTATGTTGATACTTTTTATTTTTATTTTTAATATTATAAAATACTGTAACACTAACTACAGTGGGGCTATCTTGTCTCCACTAGACAAAGCATATTTAGATTCTGACATAAATTAACATTGACAATATTTATATATGTTTTAAAAATACTGACTACATACAACAACAAAAAGAGTTTTGGTAAAGGTAACTCATACAAATAAACAAGACAAGAAATTAACTTCCACATTAAAATTTAACTCCTTTCTGCTGCTATCAAACTCTAAACCACTCTAAACTACAATGTGGGTCACTAAGCCGGCTTCATATTTTCAGAGTTCCAATGAAGAACCGACTTCAGGGGTCACTGATCATTGTGACCTTGGCATTCTTCGTGACCACTGCTTTTGTCCAAGTGGACACGGATGAGTGGCAAAACGGTTTCTTCATTATAACAATGGTCACTGTAGTCATTATGACAGGTAAGCTATCTTACTTTGCTTCTTTCTTTAGGTGAATAAGTAGACATAATAATTTACATGTAACACCTTATGCTAATATCTCTGTCTCGTTATGCCAAGAGAATATAAAAAAATATTTTCTTTGTGAATGTCCTGTAGGAAACCTAATGTGTGGTTAACAATAAGTACTGAATGTTCATTATTTATTTTGACGAGTGCCTGGTACATTCTTTAATATCTTTGATGCACTGGTTTAATGTTAAACTACTTTCGCTGCCAACGGTACAGTTAGTGACAAAAGCCTTTGAACACTTTAGTAGGTACTAGGGACTTTCTTAGCTGTCTGTACAATACAAGCTAATTAGTTAAACTTGATGCATACACTATCAAACGCCTTATCTTCACTTACAGATAGCAAGGGCTTGTAGCACTGATCTTTGTCATTATGCCCCTATTTAACATCTGTTTGCTTTGCAAAGACTGAATAGATAGTTTTAACTTCGTCATGGAAGAATAAGAGGCCACTATAAATTAACATACCTAGTTTATTCTTGAAAGAAGGACCTTCGGTTATCAGGGCGAGTGTTCTGCCACTTGGTCACTGAGGCATTAAGAACATAAATTATAGAATACCTATATGGCGTATTCTATCAATAAAAAATATAATACTCGTAGTATCGTAATACCCATCTATTCCATGGGTTTTAATATGATTCTTAAACAAACTGTGCGAGTTCCGTTTGAATGCACTAAATAAGTTAACATGTTTTTTAACCTTTTTACCGCCAACAACTTCTATAGAAGTTCGAGATTTTCGTGCCGTCCACGCCAGCACTTCTATAGAAGTTCTTCTTTGTACCTATTTTATTAAAATACATTTATACGTTGGCGTAGAGCAAGACATCGCGTGCAGGATAGTTGGGCGGTGAAAAGGTTAATATATGTTTCTTTGTTTTAGCTGCCAGCGCTGTATTTATAGGAGGCCTAGTAGGCATAGCGAGTAGATTCTCCAAAGAATACATGGCGGCCGTGGTCAGCGGCCAATCCCTGGGCGGGATTATAGCAGCCATAGCCCAGATCATATCACTCGCCTTCAAGATATCGCCACTCCACAGCGCCCTCATATACTTCGTCATAGCTGATATTATGGTCATCAGTTCGCTTGTTTCGTACGCACTGTTGTATAAAATAGACTTCTTTACGTACCATATATTGAGAGGCTGTGGTGGTATGGCGACTAACAGACACAGGGAAGTGTCTATGGTAGCCATTATGAAGAAGATATGGGTGTACGCGTTCAGTATTTTCGCGGTTTTCGCTGTCAGCATGGCTGTGTATCCTGCCGTGACTGTGTTGGTCGAATCTCATCCTGTGACGAAGGGCACTGATTGGAACAGTAAGTGTTTTGTGATTTATGGTAGTGGAATGTCACTAATGTTCGACACAGTAACCCAATGTTAGACAATAGTTTTCGTTGCCAAAAAATAACATGGAATTTGATTAAGATTTTGGTGTGTCTGTATTAAATTGTGCTAAAGACAATTAGCTCGATAGCGCAGTGGTTAACGCGCTTGGCTTGCGATTGCGGAAGTTAAGCAACTTTCGCAAGGGCCGGTCATCGGATGGGTGACCAAAAATGTTTCATCCCGAGCTCCTCCGTGCTTCGGAAGGCACGTAAAGCCGTTGGTCCCGGCTGCATTAGCAGTCGTTAACAACCACCAATCCGCACTGGGCCCGCGTGGTGGTTTATGGCCCGTTCTCTCTATCCATCTATAGGGAAAGCTTTTGCTTGATTACTGATTCCTGTCGAAACCTGATGCAACTACTCTACGTATTTAAAAAATGTCTTGAATTTTTTTCACGTGCGGGATTTGAACCCGCGCCCTTGGCATGCTGGGTCAGGTGCACTATAAATGCTACTCTTACTTTGTAAGCCAAAGGCCCCTTAATTAATGTCATCATCTACCTACGTCATTTGTTAAAACGTCGTTTGTTATTTACAACTCTTCTTAGTCTACTTTTTTAAGGTGTTATCAGATTTTTAACTTTACTTTAACAGCCATTTGTTAGAAGTTTTAGTAGAATGTTTAACTTCCGGTATTGACGTTAGATAAGATATATGTATATCTATACTAATATAAAGCTGAAGAGTTTGTTTGTTTGTTTGTTTGGTTGAATGCGCTAATCTCAGGAACTACTGGTTCGAATTGAAACATTATTTTTGTGTTGAATAGTCCATTTATTGAGGAAGGCTATAGGCTATATTACATCACGCTATAACTAATAGAACGCGGGTGAAACCGCGGGGCACAGCTAGTACTTATAATACACGACTAAATTCATTTAACAATAAATATTAGAACACAGACGTACAAGACCGCACGGCAGTCTTTTATTATTTAAAGTGATTTCTTCGAGACAAAATTTATTTTTGATAAATAAAAAAGTAATGGGTATGTCGCCGTATCGGTGAAAAATTATTATTAGCTTAGTTTTATTAACATAATAAATGATACAAAATATTCATTGACAACAATATTCATCATCATCTCAGCCAAAAGACGTCCACTGCTGGACAAAGGCCAGCTTGGGGGACCAAGGATATGAGAGGTATTTGCCGTAATCGTTGGCAGGCGGGTTGGCGATCGCAGTAAGTTGAGACATAACCTCAGAGAGATGCTGCTGCCCATCCTCTGGAATGGACCCTTAGTCGGCTTTTACGACACCCACGGGAAGAGATGGGGTGGTGCAATTCTTTTTCCCCGGCACCACACAGGGAACAACAATAACAACAATATTATGTAATTATTATAAACTAGCGGTGGTGGCAGCGTGGTTCCCGTTCCCATGGGAATATCGGGATAAAAAGTATCCTATGTTTTAATCCAGATTATAAACTATCTGTATGCCGAATTCGTCCAAATCCATCCATCCGTTGCAGCGTGAAGAAACAACAAATATACACACATACACACAAACTTGCGCATTTATAATATTAGTGTGTTTATTATATTATTACATATTATTATTAGTGTGATAATAACAATATAATATAATAATAACATTGATTTTTTTCGATGGTTCGTTCTTGGTGGATGATGGAGGTAAAAACAAGGCACTTACCTGGCAGCCGGTTATTTGCAAAGGTGACTTTTTATATTAACAAAAATAAAAGGCAAATCCAAATTTTTAATCCCATTTTGGTTAAGGTATGTGACCCCAAAGTGATCCATATTTATACGGCCATTCAGAGCAAAGCCATTACTGAATATATTATTTAATTTATCATATTACAAGAGAACGAAATTGAATGATGTCACTTAATGATTCATAGTAAGTCATCTCATATGGTATGGTAATCTGTTTAACAAACTATTAACATATAATACCTGTATAGAATTTTATAGAAACGATATTATTAAAATATTTTAAATTAAATTGTCAAATCAAAAGTTCATTATATTGCTAACTAGCTGTGCTCGCGACTTCGTCCGCGTGGAATAGTGACTTTCGGCAGCATTTTTAATTTTTTAGGCTCTTTTCCCGTTTTTGCAACATTTTTCACTGATGCTTCGCTCCTATTGGTCGCAGCGTGATGTTATATAGCCTAAAGCCTTCCTCGATAAATGGACTATCCAACACAAAAAGAATTATTCAATTCGAACCAGTAGTTCCTGAGATTAGCGCGTTCAAACAAACAAACAAACAAACAAACAAACAAACAAACTCTTCAGCTTTATATATTAGTATAGATTTGCTACCAAGAGATCTGCAAAATAACTTAATTAATGAAAAATAAATTGACTCATAGTCATTAACGAATGTGAGTCAAAGATTGTAACGTACTATGAAAAACTTAATTAGTCACAAACTCATTTGTTTAGTTTTCTCTCATTAGTTACTATCTCGGTAGGACGACGAAAACGGTCGGCCTAGCGGTTAACATAATGGCCAATGTCCAATTCCTGGATTCTAATATCGCAAGGGACTATTTGGTACAGTAGATAAGGGATGTTTTAATTAAACAATATTTGATGTATTTTTAGTATTTGGTACACCATGATTACCCCGTGTAACTGATCGTAAATAAATGTTTAAAAATGTCAGTTTAATTTTATGTTATGTCAATTCATGTGTATATCTGAAAAAAATATTTTGAATTTAATTATTGACATTTTGTAACATGGATTTTTTACACGCCATCTCTATTACACATTATAACGTATGACACATTATGATAACTATGGTGATAGTGAATGACTACTAGTTAGGATCACGAATCTCGCTACATCACCAAATATGATTCGTCACCAGATTTTTGCCTTAAAAATTGTTTAGTCAAACACGCAAGTTCATATTTAACTCATGACTACACCTAAAGCATCTATCGTAGATACATAAGGACAAAGATGATGCTGGCAAACCTTTATATACCTAAATAAGAAGTATAAATGCTGTTTGTTGGCCAGCGTATCGCAAGATGAAATTTTACACATAGACAAATGATGACTACCAAATAAGGAGGACCCAGAAAGTAAGCGTAACACATACCGCGCTCGAGGAACTCAAACCAGGGTTGGTGTCACTCCGCAGTTTAGCTATGTTCTCCCGGCGGCTGCGTGCCTCCCGGGCAGGCGTCTGGCAGTAGGTTGCCGCTCGGCTCGCACGCTCTCCACGTCGCGCGTCGTCGCGCGTAAAACGAACGATCATTTCTGTGATTTTTGTGCACCGAACATGACTACTAAACGATCTTATAATCCGTATATAAGATATTGTTGTGTTTTCAGGTGTCTAAATAACATTTTTATTTTATCAATATCCATGATAGTGGGAACCCTTTTTTTTTTGGAGAGATTGCTATATGCCTCAAACGGCATTTCAGCTTCACCGGGGTTTTTTTTGGGGGCGGTGACAAACTTAAAGGGTTCCTCAAGCCGTGTGAAACGAATCACCTTCGGAGATTTTCTAGAGGGAACGGCATCACGCACTTAAAAGTTCGTGTCCCCGTGCCCTACTAGATTCTCCGAAGGGTTCGGATCGGATCGGAAGTGGGAACCCTGTATTCCTGACGTCAAATCGATATCGAGTCAGCCTTGCCTAACGGAATATAAACGCTCGGGCTACACGATACGTTTCAATTTCGCGTGAAAGTCGTAAGAGTAGGCAATCTTTTTTGTCGACCTCCTTGATCGAGTGATTTGTACACCGGTTTTCAAGGAGTCGCCATCTCTGAGGTCCCGAGTTCGATCCCCGGTCGGGTCAATTTAGAAATTACTGTTTTTCTAAATTGTCTCGGGTCTGGGTGTTTTCTTTGTATAATAAGTATGTATTTAAGTATTTTAAGTATGTTTATCCGTTGTCTAGTAACCATTTAACGAGTTTCGTAACGAAGCTTCTCTTGGGCTAGATAATTGGTGTGAGTGTAGGAAAGTTTATTTATTTATTTATTTAATATTTATTTATACCTAAACTTGACTTTAGTTAGAGAGTGAGTCTTCTGTACGGTAGCACTATTAATTATTGTATGCTCAAACATAGACCCCTTGAGAGGTTTTCAGTGTGCGTTGTTGCTCGAACGCGTTTGTTTGAAGCATGCTTGCAGCCTCCTTATCTTGCGGCATAATCCACATTTTAGGATAACTTTTCGTCCCGGTTACAGTTTCCTGTGGGATGTGTATAGTGTTCGCGAACGAAGTCGCGGGCAATAGCTAGCTATTTATAAATACTATAGCACTATACTCGCAACTTCGTCTGCGTGGATTTAAGATTCTAAAAATATTTTTTTTTTTAATAAAATATTTTTTTTTCCTAGTTGGAATTGGACCAATATTTCTTGTATTTATTGAGCGCCTCGGTGGCCGAGTGGCAGAGCGTCAAGACGTCAAGGTCCCGGGTTCAATTCCCAGGTCGGGCAGTGTTTCGAATCTTTTCGATGCATAGCCCGGTTTTGTGATCACCAACCCGCATTTGGCAAGCGTGGTGATGAAGCCATTACCCATCAATTGTAGCGATGACTTGATTTCAACGATGGAGGTCTTTGCCCACCAGTGGGATAGTTATAAGCTGCTTACTTACTTTTACTTACAGTATTTCCAGAGCTTACCTACCCTCCGCAAACAAACAAATAAACAAACTAAGTCACAAACTTGATTGCAATCAATTTACGATAATGATGTTTTTCCATTCCAGATATATTCTTCGTGCCAGTAGTAAACTATTTGATTTTCAACTGTGGAGACTATTCTGGGAGGCTGGTTGCGGGACTAATTCTACTAGTGAGTTGAACTTATATTATCTTTACTTTATTTATGCAATTAATACACATTGAAATAAAACGCTACGTCTCGACGATACGAGTCTCCCCGTGCCTACAAATCTTGCACGAATCTTGCAAAGAGTTTTACCGTCAGGGTAAATATAACATGTAAAATAATCGCAAGTATACAGTGATATCATTTGAAGTTTTGAACATGCCTGTTGAATCTAATGTTTTTGGGTCAAACAGGTTTAATTTTTACCTGCGTCTGCGACACATCAACTTCTGGTGTCATGTACCCAGCTTACGGATAGTTTTTTTGTAAAACGCTTAATATAATGTTCTTATTTTAAATATATTTATGAAATTTATATAATACAGTGAAAAAATTAAACGCCTACCCGACCCAGCCAGGAATCGAACTTGGGTCTTCCGGAATCCGGGCGCCTCCCGACGTTTAATTTTTTCATTGTATTTTATAAATATTTAATTTAGCTTCAGTGCAGCAATTAGCACTTGAAAATAAAAAAGTAAAAAAATTACTATAGCATTGTGTTATAAATTTGTGGTATTTCGTCTGCAAAGATGAATCTGTTGCAAGTAATCGGTTGCAATTACCGTTGGATAGATGGCCCACTGTGCCGCTATTAGCACTCAAAAAATTAAAAGCAGTGACAAAATTCAGCGTTTACGTCAGCCTTCCCGGTAGCATAGCGGTCAGTGCAGTCGCCCGGATTGGGGAAGACCCAGGTTCGATTCCTGGCTGGGTCGGGTAGGCGTTTAATTTTTTCACTGTTTTTTATAAATTTTTATAAATATTTAATTTAGCTTCAGTGCAGCAATTAGCACTTGAAAATAAAAAGTAAAAATTTAAATATAATATGGAAAATAATCGCACGTATACAGTGATATCATTTCAAGTTTTAAACATGCCTCTTGAACCTGATGTTTTTGGGTCAAACAGGTTTAATTTTTACCTGCGTCTGCGACACATCAACCTTTGGTATCATGTACCCAGCTTACGGATAGTTTTTTGTAAAACGCTTAATATAATGTTCTTATTTTAATTGAATTATTTTAACAGCAGCGAGGAGCTCGGTGGCGCAGTGGTTAACGCGCCCGGTCTGCGAGTGCTGAAGTTAAGCAACTTTCGCAAAGGCCGGTCATCGGATGGCTGACCAAAAGTGTATCATCTCGAGCTCCTCCGTGCTTCGGAAGGCACGTAAAGCCGTTGGTCCCGGCTGCATTAGCAGTCGTTAAAAACCACCAATCCGCACTGGGCCCGCGTGTTGGTTTAAAAGCCTGTTCTCCCTATCCATCCATAGGGAAGGCTCGTGCCCCAGCAGTGGGGACATAAAATGAGCTGATATTAACAGGTCAGGAATGATACAAACGGCGAGAAAAAGAGGAGGATATACTCAGCAGTGGGTAGATACGCCTCTGTAGTCTTAGTGATTAGATCCAGATCCAATTTCAGAGGTATCTGGTTTGATTCCCTGGCGAGAGCTATAACTCATCATTGTATTTTAAAGATAGAAAAAGTATTTTTAGCAACTATCACAACTATTTTTTTAATCAGAATTGTATGGGAATGGCAAATTATGACGTCACTGTTGTGTTCCGGCAATTGAGTGTTTATTATAACTTTTTAGGTTACAAATATCATGCTTAGGTCAAATAGAAAATAAGTTTATGTTTTAAGGCGACGAATTGGAAATTTACTTGGCGGGGACCTTGATTTTTCCCAACAATTACAAAACATATGAAAGTGATATTTGATGACATGATTTTTTAATTTCATTGACTTCATTTTGCTAGTTGCAGAAACACGATTTGTTAACAGAGAAAAAAATATCAAAGTAACCTCTTTTAAAACATAGATTTGCATTTTACAGGCTAACCAGACCGATTTAAGCATCTAAATTTCCTTAGTAGATTATGAACTACAATATTGAAGTCTTAACACACTTCAATATTGTAGTTCATTTTTTTTAAATAATTTGTGGTTTTAATTTGAAGGAAAAAAAAAATTTTTCTTATGGTACGGGGCGCAACCGCTCCGTATGAGATTTTTTTTGTCTCTTTTACTAGCTAATCTGAAATGAAGTTAACATGACAGGAAAAAAATACGGAATAACTATTCGGAGCTGAGTCTTTGTTTATTTGTAAGCGGTTTAAGGGTGCGCCGACATAAAAATGCCAAAAATGCAGTTACGGTTAAGTAAATATAATTGAAAATACTATCGTATTAAATGAACAAAATATATATTTAGTATCATAGGGAACGTGTTTACAATTTGTCAGAACCATAAATTCATAACACGCTATAGTTTTTTCTACAATATCATTTAAAGTTGGGCAAAAATCATGAAAACGAGTGGCGGCGTTTAGTAGATTTCTCATAGTTTATCTAAATTATTGTACCTCTGATTTTGTCTAAACAATCATCAATGGATAAACTACAAATTGCTAGACTACATTTTCGATTCATCAAGTGGTTATTTAAATAATTATTTTTTATTAAGCACCATTATTTTAAATTCCCCATACAAAATTAGTATGGCCGCGCGGCATTAAATAAATATGGACGACGACATTTCAAATAAAACATATGACACTTGTCACTTATGGACGGCGCACCCTTAATGTTCTGGAATTATATAAAGTTGTTGTAAACTTTCCTATTCCCGTGCAGCCCGACAACCAGTGGCTAATCGCCGGCGCCAGCATTCTGCGCGTGATCGGCGTGCCCATACTGATGCTGTGCAACGCGCAGCCGCGTAAGCACCTGCCGGTACTGTTTCCGTGGGACTGGGAGTACATCGCCGTGATGGTGGTGTTCGCCTTCACCAATGGCTACCTCACCAACATCGTCATGATCAACTCCACAAGGTGAGCTAGATGTTCTTATCTTTAAAGATTGTGTCACACACTACAACAATGCTTTCTAAAAATGACAAATAGGTCGAACTAAGAAGTTCCCCTAGAAGTTGAAGGGCTGAAATCTTCGCCATCAGCCTTTAAACGTCCCACAGCTGGGCTTTGGCCTTCCCACATGCACATAGTACACGTTTGCAGATCAGACTACTACAAACGGTCAAATTTCCTCAATAGAATTTGAACTTTACTTCAATGGCATATAGTTGCTTATTGATTGAATAAATTTGTCATTTTTAGGTTAGTCTGAATTGCAGTTGTGCTGTATATGGGGAAATCTTAACGTCTTAACGCCCCTTTCATAGAGAAGCTTGAGATTTATTAACTCTGTCACCAATCTGGTGAACCGGCATAGCGAAAGTTGCTGGCTTGCACAACCTCAAACACGCAAACCACTAGGCCATCGAACTCCTCAAAATTAAAAAAATAACAAAATTCTAACTATTTAATTCAGTATCAATGTCACTAAGAAATAAGACCTTATTACATTATACTGTTAGGTACCTTTTTATTTACACAATAGAGTACTTACTACAACTGCGTATGTAAGTACTTACCTACTTCGTCATTGGTCCGACCTTGTACTGAGAAAACCGGCAAGAAACTCAACAAGGACCTTATTCCTTGATACCAGCTTTGTATTAGGTTTATATTAGGTCCTTACCTATGAAATTCACGTTTTGTATGAAGATTTTTTATAAAATTATATTTTTCATACTAACGTTTTTTTAATTTTCTTAGCATCTATTTATGTTAACACTATAAAAATTGTAGAGTAGTGTGTTTGTTTCACTAGCTAAATATAGCAGACATTAAAAAGAAAAAAAATCAAGACCCTTCAAAGCTACAATGAAACAAAAGGTCAATTCCGCGAACAAAAAAAAAGTCAATTTAAAGAAAAATTGGGTTATAAAGATATAAAATGAATAATCATTGTTATAACTGAAGCATAAGTAACATAGTCCTAACTAAATGTGTGTATAATAATATTAACAACCGGTATTGACTTTTAAAAGTAATACACCTATTATTATGTGAGAAAAAAACGTCAATTTCATAGGTAAGGACCCATTATCGTATGTATTGGAGATAAGAGACTCCTTGCACTATATGAACTAAAAATTTATTGTTGGCAATTATTTGACCTGAGATGTTCTACTTAGTAATTAGACAGATACGAGTTATCACATGCTTTGAATAATTAGTTTCTTTAATAACACGTGTTTATTGGAACAATGTTGGCGCGCCTATTCTGCATTATAAATGGGTTCTATAATGTTATCAATTCTGAAAGTGATTAATCTATTTATTTAAGTAAGTATTGCCAATAGTGCTTACATAATTATCTAAATGTAATAAGGTTGCTGGAAACAAACGAAAGAAAATACATATAGGTATTTATTACCCGACTGACCGATTTTTCGCGCGTATCTGTAAATTAAAAAACAACTGGAAAGCTAATACTGACTTGATTGCAATGTGCAATCTCAATTTATGGTTATTAACATAATAATATATAACATTCATAAACAAATACTTTATATAAGTACTTACATACAAAAAATATAATATGAGTAACCATTGGAATTAAAAACAATCCTTAAACATAAACTGCTATACTACAAAAAGATAGCTAAAGCTAGACAATGCTTAAAACAGATGTTGTCACTGTTAAGCTAAAATATTAATCAGACATAATATTTTAATTATTATATTTTTTATTTTATTTTCTGATCTCTTAGACTAGGTGGAACGACGATCTTTGCAAGGTGGCTGGCAAGAGCTGGATGAGAGTAGCCACGGATCGTGCTCGGTGGCGTGCACAAGGAGAGGCCTATGTCCAGCAGTGGACTAGTATAGGCTGATGATGATGATGATGATGATGAAAATATTTTAAACACGTATTTAGCCATTGTTTAACTTTACACACTGTTCTGTAGTACAAGGGTTTATATTGTTGTCGGAAAGATTATGATGATGGTGACGACTGTTCTCTCTTCCTCCAGGGTGGTGGAAATGCACGAGCGTGAGAAGGCGTCCTCAGTGATCGCCACCATGCTCAGCGTAGGCCTCACCGTCGGCGCCGCAGTCGGCATGCTACTCGTACACATACTGTAAGGTGAACACGGCAGATCGCAGATACAACAATTCTATCTCAAAAACAACAATGTCATTTTTTTATTTGAGAAAACACCTTGTATCACTTCGTCCGGGGAGACGCAGATGGTTATGTGGGACTATCTTCCCGATTACCCCACCCGAAAGGCTCGGCCAGGCAGGGGGAGGGGAGATATACCCACAAATCTTCCCCGCTGTTGCCACTAGGGTTATCCAGGACCGTTGTTAACTAAGTATAGACAATGCTGTTAAACTAAAAAACTAAAGGCCTGGCCACGCAACAAAGCGACTGGCGGCGGCTCAGAGCGAATTCTCTATATTGCGCGGTCTAAACGCTCACGAATTCGAACGGTATCACACGCTATATATTGGTCACTCTGTAGTGTGGCCAGGCCGTTAAAACCTTTGTGTTCCGTCAGTGAGAGTAAGCCAATTACGTAGCTTTATAATTCTAAAAGAAGTGCGCTTAAGTTGATTACAACAGGTTCTTGTCGCAGAAACAACAACTCTATCGTAATAACAACAATGTTTGTTAACAGCATTGTTGTGTTCCGTCAGTTAAGAGTTAAAATAGCATACATATAGGCGTTGAGAATTTGTGATGGAAGTGGCGTGCGTTACCCCAGCGGAATGTTGTCGAATTTCTTGGATTCTTGATATAGAATAATTAGTGCTCCATCTAGTGTAATTGTGCGCGAAACCTCAAATTTGTGCGTCCAGTAGTTTTTGAGATATTCGCGAAAAACAGATGCCGCTGGGGTAACGTTACCCCAGCGGCACATTTTTTTTCCTGTGGGCTTATCAACAAAAAAAGTACCCAGGAAGATAGATCTTGGGGCGCTGTAAATGTGCGTGTTAGTCTTAAATTTGTGCGTCTTATAATTCCGAAGTTATTCAAAATACCGCTAGGGTAACTTTTGGGTGGTTGCTGTATCTCGCGAACGGTGAGGCGCACAAGTATGATTTTTTTACACACAATGTAATGAATTTGTGCGTGATTTCAGCAAAAGCAGAATTTGAAAAAATACACCGTTCTGAAGATATATTTATTTTGAAGAAAAAGGATAATCGGTCCTAGCTCCCTAAATACTAACCCTAGAGACTAATTTCTGATGGTGATTCGTACCTTATAATACCCTACAACGTCTATTAAAATCTTAAAAGCTTACTGCAAGTCGTTAATGAGTTAGGCACTTTAAATGTCACTGGCCCGTGAGGTTATTTTGGTCGTCGCTTACATGAGTTTGGTATGGACCAGCAAATCACTTATTAAGCAAATAATTAGTGCCTTCATTCAACTAGCCATTTGAAAATTTTCAGCCCAATCCACTGATTATTTAAAGATTTATAGTAAAAATAGTAAATGAAGCGAAATACAGTGATAAACCGACCAAGTTAAGATGAATATCAAAAAGCGGCCGCGCCATACATGACGCTAACCTTCTAAAATTGATGGCATTATTTGTACAGACGTTTACACAATTCGTAAAGATCCATTATTTAACATTTTATGACTTTTAACTTTAACTTTTAAATGTAATCTTATCTATTTTAAATTAAAGCCCGTATGTGCGTAAATTATCGTTTATAATTGTTTTTTATAATGTAAAAAATGCCAACGAAACGAAATGAAAACGAATCTCATAATATAGTGCTGCAACGTCACCTTGGTGCTTGCTTGGTTACTCCAAAACTGTAGCAGTTGTGCTGTTTATGGTGACTGTGTTCAGAGGTATCTTTGTCACGATAAGTATTAATACAATAAGCAAAACTTTATGACCCGCCTGAACTTAAATTCAGTGCAAGTCACTCAGTAGGAGCATGGGGGCGCGAGTGCTGACTTGCCCGAATGTTTTTACAAGCACGACCTCTCATTTTGTGGACTTAAAGTTTGCACCAAAATATCCTACAGGTAATATTATTACTTATATAAAATAATAAATTTATATGGCATTTTTACATTATAAAAAACAATTATAAACGATAATTTACGCACATACGGGCTTTAATTTAAAATAGATAAGATTACATTTAAAAGTTAAAGTTAAAAGTCATAAAATGTTAAATAATGGATCTTTACGAATTGAGTAAACGTCTGTACAAATAATGCCATCAATTTTAGAAGGTTAGCGTCATGTATGGCGCGGCCGCTTTTTGATATTCATCTTAACTTGGTCGGTTTATCACTGTATTTCGCTTCATTTACTATTTTTACTATAAATCTTTAAATAATCAGTGGATTGGGCTGAAAATTTTCAAATGGCTAGTTGAATAAAGGCACTAATTATTTGCTTAATAAGTGATTTGCTGGTCCATACCAAACTCATGTAAGCGACGACCAAAATAACCTCACGGGCCAGTGACATTTAAAGTGCCTAACTCATTAACGACTTGCAGTAAGCTTTTAAGATTTTAATAAACGTTGTAGGGTATTATAAGGTACGAATCACCATCAGAAATTAGTCTCTAGGGTTAGTATTTAGGGAGCTAGGACCGAATATCCTTTTTCTTCAAAATAAATATATCTTCAGAACGGTGCATTTTTTTTCAAATTCTGCTTTTGCTGAAATTACGCACAAATTCATTACATTGTGTGTAAAAAAAATCATACTTGTGCGCCTCACCGTTCGCGAGATACAACAACTACCCAAAAGTTACCCCAGCGGTATTTTGAATAACTTCGGAATTATAAGACGCACAAATTTAAGACTAACACGCACATTTACAGCGCCCCAAGATCTATCTTCCTGGGTACTTTATTTTTTGATAAGTCCACAGGAAAAAAAATGTGCCGCTGGGGTAACGTTACCCCAGCGGCATCTGTTTTTCGCGAATATCTCAAAAACTACTGGACGCACAAATTTGAGATTTCGCGCACAATTACACGAGATGGAGCACTAATTATTCTATATCAAGAATCCAAGAAATTCGACAACATTCCGCTGGGGTAACGCACGCATGGAAGTGCGCGTAAGTTGATTACAACAGGAGCTTGTCGCCGATAAAAGTCTATCGCCATAACAACAATCTTGTTTTATAGATTATATGGTGTTACTGTGACAAATAGTTGAGTGCCGTCTAATGTTCCTAAATCTTTTGGGCACAAATGCTTAGAAATTTTACTAGCTTATTCACAACGCAGCGGCTTTCTTTGCTTTGAAATAACACGTTTAGTGTCCATAAGTTGCGGTTGAATTTTCATATTTATTACTGCTACTTTGATTGATACATAATGATTAACTAGTGTATTGTTGATGGACGATTCAACCAATAAATAAATAGCATATAAAACGCCAATGGCTACTGACCCAAATGGTCAGTAGCCAATGGCGTTTTATACCTTAAATAGTTTTTATACGTTAATGTTTTTCAAAAGCCTATATAAATTTATTATGTTTCAAAAATTATTAAACTAAAAGAAAATAATAAAGAGACCTCTTCTCTTTATGTACATGGTTAATGTACTTAATTAAAGACACATACGAGTACATCAAAAGCAAAAAATGGACAATGGACATTAGAATGTCGATGCAATGCTATTTAATGGCTCCGCACACTAGGCGACAAGCGACTGCGACAGCTCGGCGACTAGACGCGACGACAGGCTGCGCCGGACAATTTTCATGTAGCTCCGCACACTTGGCGGCAGTTGCAGAGTCGCGACGACAAGCTAGGGGAGTCGCGAAACTGACGCTCACAACTGTCGCACGACTGTCGTCGTGTGTGCGCGTGCACAACGCGACTAGACGCAGCGACAAGTCGTCCAATGTGCGGAGCTATTTAACTTAAACGTTTTCGCTCTTCACGCTCAAAGAAAATGCCGAACCTCTGTTTAAATAAACAATTTACAACGCCTTAGTATATTTAGTTTTGTAACGTAAAATTTTTGTTTACAATTTTATTTGTGACCAAAATTATTTTATCTGAATTAGTCAACTGACGTATGTGGTGTTTACTTTTTAGTTATGTATACTCATATCTTAAATAAATGTACAATATTGTAGTTTTAGTTGTTAAGAATATTATCTATTTTATTTTATGCGCTAAGAAGATAATAATTGGCTGTAAACTCGATTAGAAATTAATTATTGAAATGTTTTAGTGTAATTGCAAAATAATGTGGATTATTTATTTTATTTTTATGATATTTCTTGACTATGGTACATACTTTTTATAATAAAGAGTTACATTCCAAAAGTAATGAAAAACTGCCTTCCTGTTGTTGTTGTTTTATTATAATAATGTTAACTACCACTTTTTTATTTTTGAGTTGACGTATACGTTACATAATGGAATTGGACGCAAAGCTTTTTGCCAGCCAAAAGTAGTATTTAACAAATTGTGATAACGTTGGTGTTACCCTAAAATGTCGAGACATTCTGACCGCAATGTGCTCAAATCACCTGATTTATATTATATTGTACAATCGTTATTTTGTTGTGTCTATGTTTTTTGTCTGTGGTACAGTCAACAGCAAAGGTAACTGATGATTAGTCAAGTTTCAAAATATGAAATCCGTATGAAAATCAAAACTTTTTAAACGCATATAGAAAAACCTTAGAGTGTCTATTAGTACCTGCAGACTTTGACTGTAGTTATATAGAAAATACCAACTTACACTATCGAAACTTAATTTTGAAATCTAGTAAACATCATCTACTTTTGCTGTTGACTGTACATACCTCTGTTGATTTGTCTTTATTGAATATATCGACATTTTGCTACAGGTACTATAAAATACAAAATGAAAAAGGTCTTTGATAAAAGCAGTTGGACTAAGGAATTTGATTATATTCTATCTATACGAACAGATAAAAACGTTGTAATTTGTCATTAAATGTTAAAATTCAAAACATATTCTATTTAAATTTATATGAATAGTTTGCGTTATATTGTAGAGTCGGTCAATCGCTTTCAGTGCTATTTCAGGGTTCTTGCAATTACACAATTTATATACACGTTATTTGAGATTGTAATGTTGTGTCATAGAAATAAAATGTATGACGGTGTTTAAAGCAAACTGGCTTAGTACATCTGCAGTATCTTAGGCGTACCTTCTAAAGTACCAGATGTTTAGTGCACAGTTCGTTGCCTACCAGAATACGCTTGTGTATGTCATATGGACATCGATAAGTGTTGTGTGTGTAAGTAGTAGTTAGTAGTAGTCTAAGTTTGATATTTTTTTAAAGAATACTGCCTTCAGACACCATCATCATCAGTAACATAGGTCAGCTCGTGACCACGGCTATGCTGTAATGTCAGTGTACGAGTAAATCCGTATATTCACATTTTCTGAATTTCACCTACATCAATTCATTAGCAATTTCCCTTATTATTATTAGCTCACAAATAAGACACACTCACAATTTTTATCCATCAATAGTTATTTTATTTCGAAAATATCTGTCTCATATCCGTTATCAGCTTAGCAATCCTATCAATATCACAGATCTTAGTTTGAACCAAAGCAATAGTCCTTCGAGCCGGATAGTCTTAAAGGTATGCCTAGGATATGTATATACTAAGGAGTTTGCGTTAAACCTGTTAAACATTTAATTTGTTATAGAACGCGAAAGTTTATAAGTGTATGTGTCATAGATCTCAGTAGTAGGTACTTACATGTAATGCAATTAATGTAAATAATACTATCTTGTAAATGTAGATAATGAATGTCGAACATATGTTAGTGTATACTATATATAAGCACATTAACTATATATTTATTTTTGTGTAGCTTTGTACCTGATTTTGTTTAATTCAATTATTTAAGTTATCGACAGCCCCCATACTGATCACACATGGGGAATTTACCCACTTAACTACGTCGGTAACTTAATCAGGGTTAGTAGGTAATTTATTTAAATTCCTTATTATAGTAAGCTATATTTTTTATACCTGCAAATAATTTATAATACTATGTTCAACATTTTATGTGATATTATTTTTAATATTATATAATTAAAAATGAATTTTAATTAGATAATTAAAGCAACGCAGCGTTTTCAACATCCTTTTTTTTACAACTTTAATATGATACCATAGATTTGCTGTGAACGGTTAGATTATTGTCAAATAATATTATTTAAAATAAGACAAAAATGTACTCAGTTTTCGTTATAAATAAATATATTTACAATTTATGTCAATAATAAAGAGTTTCATTTATATTGCTGATTTAAAAAATATTGTTTAAATTTTTGTTTTATTTAATATGAAAACTTGACTTATTCACTTTCAAGGCGCACCGTCTGATGAAATTATTGCCTAAAAATATAACTCAAAAAATTATAAATATTTAATTTAGTCAAATACAAAAGAGGAGAAAGGTTATGACTACTCATGACAACACACTTGATATATTAACCCATTGACCGCCAATGACGCATTAAATCGTCATTCAAAATCTTGTCTGTGACGCCAATGACGTCTTTAGACGTCTAAAAGTGGTGTTTGATTACCAAAGTTATTGTCATTCGTATGTATATTTAAGTTCATTTTAAATCCAATAGCATGTCACAATTGTGCTTAAAATATATTTATTTTAAAAAGCAGCAAAAATAATCGAAATAATTCCTTTAATATTAAAATTAAATGACTTAAAAATTAGAGCATTAAAGAAGATTACTGGACGCCTATGACGTCTTTATGCGTCGCGTAGTGTTGTTTTGTAACTGCCCACTAAATAATAAAATTAATAAATAATGAGGAAGGTACATTGAAAAAAATATATCTAGAAACAGAAACTATAAAAAACTTTAACGGGCACAGTACGTCACCAGCATTCGGTAAGACTTAAGTGTTTTTTTAATTTTATAATTAAAAAAATATATTTTTTAATAGTTCATTGAATCCAATATGGACAAAGGTAGAGGTAAGTTTTCAATCGTTATTGTGTTATCTATTTTCTTTATAATATAAATAGAAGAGAATCGATAACATAATTGAGCTTCAATATTTACGACATATTTTTATGTCTAACGTACGCCAATGACGACTTAAAGCGTCCGCTTATGACGTCATAAGCGCTTGCACTGTTATTGATAGTGTTGGGATTTGAAAGTGAGAATGAAATATTTTTTTATAAATTTACCCTACAAAATGAAAATACTATTGCAGAAGATGACTGTTTAGAAATTTGTTACTATCGAGTTAGGGGTACAGATATAATGGCACTCTTCCAGTTACCGTGCGAGATATATACAACCCGATGCTAGTTTAATTTAAAGTTTTGCACAGTGTGGCACAACACTATAGAATAGAGCGATAGTTCAAGTAAAGAATACGCGTGGCGTTGTTTATATTAAGCCTGGCGGTCAATGGGTTAATAGTGTACACAACAAATAGCCATATTACAAGATATCTAACAATACAATACAAATAAAAGACAAAGTTGTATCATAAACCATTTAATAATATATATAAAAAAACTATACAAAACATCATAAAATCTAAATATTAACAACTAACCATATAATAAAATGGACCACATAATTCGTCTGATTAAACACCTAAGTACATTAGAAACAATTACCATGATCCCTGATTACAAACCTAGTCTAAAGGCACGGCGTTCATTATATTTTGCAACATTTATATAACTTTTAAGTGTCGACGAAACTTATCATTGTCATGCCTTGTTTTAATCTAGAACGGACATAGGATATACATAAGGCAAGCCGAATAGGCAAGATACGTCGGGAATAAGCAACGTTGAACAACACTAACTTATTCATTAGTATTGTTAATTGGACAGCATTACTAAATTCATCAGATCTAGAAACTTAGCGACACAAAATGTTGTGATTTCGTCACTTTTAGTATCTTTGAGCATTTATTAGGTTTAAGCTTCTAGCAGTTTATAAATGTGTAGTTAATAGAAATGTAGGCTTAAAATTATTAAGGCTAATATCTTTTTAAGATATCATCAAGCACCAATTATTATTTATTATTATTATGAAAAGTATCAATAGTTTTCTTTGTTGGTAAAATACAGCATAAAAAACAAGTCGTTCAATGGGACAGATTTTTGTTTCTTATGTTTTACATTTCCATCCAATTACATTTTTACACTTTTGGTACTAACAGTCTATAAGTTTTGATAAAAAAAGAAACAATTCGGAATGAGTGTAGTATCACGATTTCTATCATATTAAATTCATAAGAATCATTTTGATATTGTTCTTCGTGTTTATTATTGTGAAGAAATTAAAATATAAATAAAAAACATATTAGTCACGCTACACAAAATTTACGTTGGACAAAATAGTAAAAAAAAACATGTCATTATTATAAAGAGTAGCTTCTATACTTTTTAAGAACATCATTATCAGTAAATTCAGTTAATGTTCAATCACCATCTTATGAAAATAATAACACGATATTTGGGCTGTCAATGTCATGTTCTTATAAAAGTTTACGTAAAATACATTTATCATTTGGATATAAACTTAGTAAATAGATTATTCGAACATTTAACACCAACTATCACAATTAATTTAAAGGTAACTAACTAAGCCGCTTGGAGGAGCTCTCAATATTGACAAATTTTACTTTTTTTTTATTTGAATTTAATAATTACTTTACAGTAATTTTGAGGCCCTCCAAAAACTGTCCAAGTCATATAACTAAGTTGAATTTATCTTCCAGAGATCGGTTGCAACAAAAATGTAAACAATCAATTTTGTTCTACGACAAAAATAGCTTTTTTTCTTAACTTTTTCACGCACCTGTCGTATCAAGTCTATAACATAGTCATTTAATTAACTCGAAAGACAATATAACTGACAGTTTCAACAAAACAAGGGAAATGCCAACTACAGTGATAATTATGAGAGCACAGCTTTTATAGTGAAACAATTTTATAGTTGCTCTTACATTTGTTGTTTTATAAAGTCCTTAGTGTATCAGAGGCATTATTTAGACAATTGAATTATGTTAATATTAAAAAAAATCAGACCATTGAGGTTCTATTGTGAACTAGGAAAAGGAGATAAAAAAATTGTATCTAAATCAAAATTTGTTTTGGTGTAACGTTAAAAAATATGCCACGAACGGAACTTGAACCAGTACCGTCTGACAATCCAGGTGCACCACCAATAAGGCTATCGTGGCATCAATAGCATAAATATAACATAACAGATATATATAGTTCGGAACAGAATGTGTAATATTTTCAAAAGTTGAATGTACATAAAAAATAACAATCCCTCCCCGCACTTACCACAAAGAATCTAAGAAAACCTCCAAGCGGCGTCTTTCACCTAGAACCTATGTTGTTCAATATGAGTCTTTACTACCTAACCGTAAGGCCTATCTGGTGGACTTGAGCTTCCAGCGCAGGAACAGGAAGGCGGACACCCTCAGCAGCACGAAGATGAGGCACAGCGCCGCGATGTCCAGCGCGAAGTCCGCGTCCAGCATGTCCAGCTCCTCCAGCGTGGTCTCGGGGTTCTTGAAGTGGCAGTAGGTCTAGGGGTGGGGGGACGCCGGTCGTATATTAATAACAAAAAAGTTTATCGAGCGCGACCGCGTTAAACACTGCGCCATCGATCGTAGCTCGATCGTATCGAGTCGAGATCGACATTTGTATCGAGCGATACGAATATAGTATGGAGGAAATCAAGATTTTAAATTTAAGATTGATTGCTTATATCGAAATAAGTATATCAGCTTTTTTAGAAAATAAAACCTTAAAGAGAAGAAATAGTCTGCTATTGCGCTCTGTGCCGCTATTAGCACTCTAAAAATTACAAAAGCAGTGACAAGATTCAGCGTCTACGTCAGCCTTCCCGGTCAGTGCAGCCGCCCGGATTGCGGAAGACCCAGGTTCGATTCCTGGCTGGGTCGGGTAGGCGTTTAATTTTTTCACTGTATTTTGTAAATTTTATAAAATATTTAGTCTCCTATTTCTTCGCGTTAAGGTTTTGTTTTGTGTGTCTAAATTGTCAATAATTACCAGTGTTTCTAAATTGGAAATGTGTTAAACATCCCGAAAATAGAAGACGGAGTAAATTACTAAAAATAAAAATATCGACAATATATCATCATCATCATCATCTCAGCCAAAAGACGTCCACTGCTGGACAAAGGCCTCCCCCAAGATGGGGGGTATTTGCCATAATCGCCACGCTTGGCAGGCGGGTTGGCGATCGCAGTAGGTTGAAAGTAACCTCAGAGAGATGCTGCTGCCCATCCTCTGGAATGGTCCCTTAGTCGCCTTTTACGACACCCACGGGTTGAGATGGGGTGGTGCAATTCTTTATCCCCGGCACCACACAGGGAACAACAACGCAATATAGAAAAACCGGAATTTAATACACAAATTAGATTTTAAAAGACCTATAAAATAAATTCAATAATATACCTACGGCCAAAAAACTTTTTTCTTTAGATTAGATTTTTTATAAGACCGTTTATTTCACTTTAATATCTTTTTCTTTTTTTTAAATTAAACCTTAAAAACTAGCATATAAGAGTCAATACCTGATGGCACTGCAGCTTGGGCCGGTCGAAGGAGTACGTAGCCAGCGCGGTGCCTTCAAACCCGTAGCGTATATACGAGAGGTAGGTGATCCAGCGCAGGTACTTGGGGATGGCGTTGAAGGACACAAAGAACCCGCTGAACAGCAGGAACGGCACCGACATCACGGGCGCCAGGAACACGCCGTTCTGGATCAATAGAATAAAGTTATTTCCACTAACTCATAGTCCTACGCGTCGCACTGAATAAGCGTACACCCTGGAAGTAGTCTGATAGGAGCCATTTATTTATTTATTTATACATAGGCACAATAACGGACATCAGACAGAAAACTTACAATAATAACATTAAACAAAAAAATAAAAATACATGCCTGTGCCCAATTAGAATTGAGCACAACATTTACCAAAATGGTTGACAATGATAAGAAAAAATAAGAAAAATTTAAATGATAACAATGAATTGTTCTAGCATAACCTGACATTTTGATAATAGTTCAGTGAGATACAGGAGCTCGATGGCGCAGTGGTTAACGCGCCCGGTCTGCGAGTTAAGCAACTTTCGCAAAGGCCGGTCATCGGATGGGTGACCAAAATTTATCATCTCGAGCTTCCAGGCCCGCGTGGTGGTTTATGGCCCGTTCTCCCTATCCATTCATAGGGAAGGCTCGTGCCCCAGCAGTTGGGACATAAAATGAGCTGATTATAGTGACATATATCAACATGCATCTTCGGACCAGCGTTCGTGGCATTACTAAAATGCTATGACATATGCTAAAAAGATGCCTTTTTAGTATTATATACTAATTAATGGAATCAGGCGTTATTTTGCGGAAATCCATAGTACAAAAAAATGTAATTTAAATAATATGTAGTGTTAATTCCGCTAACTCACTCGTTTATACAGCTTGGATGCAGTACGCATGCACCGCCCTCCCGCCCGCAAAAAGTATGCACATGCAGGAGAAACAATGCGTGCAAGCGAAAATGCAATAACCCGCGACAATATTACGTATTGTCGCGGGTAGTACGTCACAAATGTCAAACGATGGCGCTTTATAAAAGGGGCCGGGAGCTGCGTAGCCGTAACAGTCGGTGCGCAGCTCTCGACCAGTCAACAGCTCCTGAGGATGCCCCGTGGAGGGGCGAAACACGTGTCGGGTATCGGTGTTGGTGTGCATTTTCGCTTGCACGCATTGTTTCTCCTGCATGTGCATACTTTTTGCGGGCGGGAGAGCGGTGCATGCGTACTGCATCCAAGCTGTATAAACGAGTGAGTTAGCGGAATTAACACTACATATTATTTAAATTACATTTTTTTGTATTATATACTGTTTATTATTAATGTTTTATTTGTACGAATGTGTTATTTATTTGTGATACTGTATAAATAAATGTTTTTCTATTCTATTATATTCTATTCTACACAGTGGTTTTGAGCAAATCTTTGTTTGGCGTAACTTATTTTAATTAAATTAAAAAAAGCATCATTTTTATTTTATGTACCTATATTACTAAAAATGTTCAAAATGTCAAGTTATGTCAATTGTCCTAAATTCCTAATCCATCAAAAATGTATGAAAATATCGAATTGTCAAATTTAAATAAATAAAACCAAGGACAGCTGGTCTTACAGCTTTGTTATCATAATAATAAATACTCAAACGGACAAGACTCTAACATAGAGAATTATTTCTTTTTGTCCAGCACTTTATATTCGGACCAAAAATGTATGAAAAAAATAAACCGTTTTACTACAAAACAGTGTTTAGAATTAATCAATGGCTAAATATACGTATTTAAAATATTCTGTCTCTGTCTAATAATATTAGCTAAAAAGTGACAGCTTCTGTTTTGAGCATTGTTTAACTTTCGCCATCATTGTTTTGTGATAAAGCAGTTATGTCTTTCAAAGCAGGGCTTGATACCGTTACCAAGTTCCCACTGTAAGTACCGGTTAGTAACGTTATTTCTATAAAGTTAATTTGGTACCGGTAATGCAGGTAACGATATCTAGAAAAGTATCGCTACTTTATTCGTTACTTTACCGGTTAGTTAATTTATCGGTATAAATGCCACCTTGGTAACGATACCAAGCATATCGGTAATTTTTTTACCGAAATCTTCGTTTGACAGAAGTATCAATTTTATTATTTTTAACGGTGTTCAAAGTCCTACTTTAAAGTCTGTATGAGGAGACACTGCTTTCTTAAAAAAAGTATATCATTTTTGTTTACATTTTTTTTTTTTAGTCGGGCACTCTTGGCAGAGTGTTCGTGGTTATGAGTGAGGTCCTAGTGAATGATATTTTATAATTATTTTATATTTTATATAATTTGGCTCTATTGGAAGCTTTGTGAGAGCAATCGGTCCTTGTGGATCGAGTGAGGGGAGTGATAAGGTCTGTCCATCGGGTTTTTTTTTTTTATATTGGCACGTCATAGTGACTACATCCTGCCTGATGGTAAGCAGCCGATGCAGTCCAAAATAATGAGAGCGCTCCCCACCGTGGAACAAGCCCGTTTCACGCCCCGCTTAAAAGACCCGGGACTATAGGAACTGGGAAACACATGCGCCGGCAAAGAATTCCAAAGCCGAATAGTCTTACAGAGGAACGATTTGCTAAATTTTTTGGTACGAGTACTGATTGTCTGTACAGTATGATGGTGATTCCTAAGACCAGCACGTGTAGTCCGGGAGAGGAAAGGAGAGAGCGGGATTAGATCAAAAAGCTCTTCAGAACACTCTCCGTAGTGATTCCGGTAGAAGACACTGAGAGAAGCAATGTCTCTACGCAGCTGGAGGTGCTCAAGAGAGGCTGTAACCTCAGCATCTCCAATAATGCGTACCGCTCGCCTTTGCAGTCTATCAAGTGCATCGAGGAGGTATTTAGCGGAGCCGTCCCATAGATGGGAACAGTACTCCATACTCGATCGCACCTGAGTCTTGTGCAGCAAACAGCGCTGCTCGGGATTGAAAAACCGCCTCACCTTATTGAGAATACCCAACTTACGGGAGGCAGTTAAAATAACACTCTCGATGTAACATTTTGGATTGTTGATGATTTGTTGGCGAGTGACCACGGGATCTCTTGCCCTTGACTCTGCCCTGAACTACAATACGCTCCATCGAGTCCTCTTTGCGGGTTGTGTGCCCGAAGAACACTCTTTTGTATACATACAACCCGCTATACACTACTTTAAAGTTTATACTGACACCCCCTACCAACCTTCCGGTTACAAAGTAGGTGTCAGAATAACCTTGCGCAAGCACAAGGGACCATCTACGTCAGGTCATAACGCCAGATCAGAACACGCCGGTACGCATCCTTCATCCAGTACTTTTAAGACTAGTGTCTCAAGCTAGTCGCCCCGTGGACACGTATAGTCCACTACCTAATATCCAGATAGGTCACCGGAGCTGTAAGCTCGCTCACTTCTCGTTGCACTAAGAGCACAACTCGCAGTGTACCACTGCTTGGGCCGTCAGCTCTAAAGCCAACTACCAAATGTCCTCTTTGGTGGCGGAGTTGTAAGCACACTCACTTCTCGGTACCCATCCAGGCACCTGATCAATTCCAAATTCCTACGCGGCTGATTAAACCGGAGGCCTTTGCATCTAGCGGGCACCTCTACTAGTTCTCCAGACTAGTACCGGAGATGTTGGAGTAACTACTCAGTGAAAACCACCGAGCACCACACCAACTAAGGGTAACTCACGTACCCCGCAGATCTTTTCGCTTCAGGCCCCCACCGGACCGCTACTAAGACCCGCTCGCTATGCACGAAATGGAAGCCTGGCCAGACCAACCAGGCAGACGAACATTCCCACTTCTATAGCTAACCACATGCCACCACGAGTCCAACCCATGTCCGGGGCCTGCCGGAGACGCCCGCGAAGGCATAACCGGCAGGGGGCCTAGGATCCGGAACTCCCGTGGTACCCTTGAAAAGACAGCCGGACCCGTAGTTCCAGCTGCCATACCCTACCTATCAGGGTCAGTAGATAGGGACTGTATAGGGACTGTATACATACAATTAACGTAACTACTAATGATTAAACTGCCGTACACACTAACCTGTACGTTCATCGCGGCTCCAACGACGAGTCCTACGCTCTGCGCCACGAAGGAGATGAGCAGGCACGACGACAGGAACATCGCGAACCGGCCCCACACCGCCGGCTGCGACGTCAGCAGGTACACGATCACCACGTAGATCACGCAGAAGATCGCCTGCGGACGAAACAACACAGGTCAGATGGAGATATTGCAAATTACGTAGGCCTAACTTCCTGCTGCGTGCTGTGACACCGACCACGGCCATGTATCTGTCTCGCCTGCACTACACCACTACCGTGAAGGACATCGCGGATTCCATACCAACGAAGACCAACTTCCTTTTGAGGGTGGAGCCGCTGGAGTCGCGCCACAACACTAGCTTCAAAGCATTTGTGGTGCGAGGCCCATCAACTAAGCTGGACGCCTTCATGAGAGAAGACTTCTTTGTATATGGGTATGTATTAGCGATGGCTCGTCTACGGTTTTAACGTCAACGAAAGTAGACCGTTATTTTTCGTCCATCGACTAGTCGATCGACCAGTTGAATTCATCGACTAACCTTTTAACGGTGTTAACGGTGCCGTCTCCGTTATGAAGACGTTCAAACTCACGACACGTTGATTTCTACGACTGCACAAATATTAGATTAGACGGACTATCGTCATAGACAACATTATATTATATTATTAATTAAAATATTTCAAAATGTTTTATAAATATCATCATCATCATCTCAGCCAAATAACGTCCACTGCTGGACAAAGGCCTCCCCCAAGGATCTCCACAACGGCCGGTTTTGTGCTGCTCGCATCCAGCGGCTTCCCACGACCTTCACCAGATCGTCTCGTCGGTCCACCTTGTTGGAGGCCTGCCCACACTGCGCTTTCCGGTACGCGGTCGCCATTCCAGGACTCTTCCGCCCCGGCGGCCATCAGTCCTGCGAGCAATGTGCTCTGCCCACTGCCACTTGAGCTTAGCAACTCTTCGGGCTATGTCGGTTACCTTTGTTCTTCTGCGGATCTCCTCATTTCTGATTTGATCACGAACGATCACGAACGCTGCCCAGCCTAATTGGATTCGACGATTGACCTCTTTGCTGAAGTTGGACCTACCTAGCTGAACCGTTTGTCCCAGGTAAACATTATCGTCCACAACTTCAAGGGCAGAGTCCCCAACCTTCAGAGGAGTGGGTACGACACGTGAGTTTGACATAACTTTCGTCTTCGCCATGTTCATTTTAAGACCCACTTGTTGAGAGACTCTGTTGAGGTCACCAAGCATTGCGCCGAGGTCTTCCAGGGTCTCAGCCATGACCACTATATCGTCAGCAAATCGAAGGTGAGTGATGTATACGCCGTTGACGTTGATGCCAAGTCATTTCCAGTCCAGAAGCTTGAAAACATCTTCCAGTGCAGCAGTGAATAGTTTCGGAGATATCACCTGCAACTGGATAGGTTTCAAGCTCTGGTCCTGAAGACGGACGGACATAGTGGCGCTTTCATACAAACACTTTAACACTTCAATGTACCGGTAGTCAATTTGGCACCGCTGGAGTGACTGTAGCACGGCCCATGTTTCAATCGAATCGAGGGCTTTTTCATAGTCCACAAATGCTAAGCAAAGAAGATGGTTATATTAATTTGTAAACGCAATACAATCTGTCATGTTTGACAGATGACATATAGATCGTTTTTTACTTTGACACTTCTCTAGTCATCCCGCCGATATTGCTAAATGGTGTCTCAATGGTATTTAATTAAAATCTGCTCGAATCTCGCTCTGGTGTTTCCTTTTCATGCCAATAACCCTTCAGGTTATACACTTCGGTCTTCTACATAACCTGCCGCAACGTGGTCTATTGTGCTGAAGCCTTTTCGGAAACCGGCTTGTTCGATAGGCTGGAAGTCATCAAACAGCTTGTAGACGTGGCTTAGAGGCGAGATGGGCCTGTAGATCTTCAGCAGGGTTTTGTCGCCCTTTTTGAAGAACAGTGCCACCGTACCTTCGTACAACATCTCTGGCGTTCTGCCCCCTAGTACGACGGAATTAAATAGCTTCTGAAGAGCTACGAGTACCGGTCTTCTACCTACTTTCAGAAGCTCGGCTGTAATTCCGTCAGCACCTGGTGCCCTGCCGTTCTTGAGCTGTTTGAGCCATACTAATCTAGTGCAGGCTGATGTCCGGGATGTCTTCGGTATTCTTTATAAATATACGTAGTTTATTTTCAATATTTGTTTTCGAAATTTTCAAAAAATGTCCTTTGCTTTATCTGCAAAGATTAAATTCGCTTGAAGCTAATTCCAATAGAATTTTATGGTGAATGCACCCAGACTCGCCAAATGCCGTCGATCGACGAGTCGTAGTTGTAGTCGTCAATATGAATGAACTCTATTGCATAATTAAACATAGTTCAAATTTGTTTGTATGAACGAATGGACTGTATCAACCGATTCGGGATTATACACCAATTACCAAACATCCTGTCAGGATGTTTGGTAATAGGTGTATAATCCCGCATGCAACCAAGTATAAAGAGCATCGTGAAAGCATGCAAAATCATAATTACGTAGATTTACTTTCCATACAACAACTCATATTTATTTCATTACGTAATTTTTGTTCAAACCTCACATGGTTTGACTTCAGTTTTTTTTTGGACCATGAAGAAGACCAAGAACAATGTATCAACTGTATTTACTCTTGGTTGTCACTTTCCAATTTTCCTTTGCAACAAACAAACTCAAAATTTCGGCCATGTGGTACTTATCAGGCATGCTCACAATTTTCCGAGGCCATCTTAAGGCAAGTACTCAATGATAGTACTTATTATTATTTCTTGTGGGGACATCGCTAGCCGAACGGACGATCCACCCACGTTATTTGCGGGCCCACTTCATCCTTTTCCCCGTTCTCTCTTTTGAGGGAGCTTAGGTTTATCCAGCTTTCACGGCGCCCCGTTGAATCTTTTGGTCTCTTTGGTAAATCTTGCTATCTGCTCCACCTTCAGATCCTTCAGGTCCTCTATGTGTAATGTGTCCCACCCCAATAATAATAGTACTTACCTGGAATGGTATGTCAGACACCGTAATGGCTAGGTAGTAGGAGCGCAGCGAATACCACCGGTTGAAGTGCTCTTTCACCAGCACCGGCATCTCGAGTGGGACTGCAATCAACCAGACACGCGTTTATAGCAAAAATCGAGTCATTTTCATAACAATGTATTTCTTGTATATATTATGTGAAAGGCAAATTACGTCAGACGCGAAGAAAGTTATTAAATTTAGAATTCTATATTTTAATTCTGTCATTTACTGTATCTAACATACAGCATACACTATAAAATATTTTTTCACTTCTCATGCTCGTAAAGTTGTTTTTTATGTCGAGAGAAGGCGGCATAAAATGTGTTTTTATGCGCTTGTGCATAAAGTAATTTCTTCTTTTAAGACTAAGGCAATTAGGCCTTACAGCCACATACACAATTAAATACACCTTCATTTAATTGATATATTTTTATGAGATTTAGGATATATCTTAATATTATTACGACATATAATTACGACATAATTATGTATTACTATCTAAATACAAATTTACGATTAATACGGGCGTGCATTTACGTAAAAAAAATATAACGCAAATATTTATAATAACTTGGCATTACGGCTCAGACCATAGTCGAACGTCACATAGTTAAAAATTTAAAAAAAGAATTAAGAAAAATTGTGTGGCAGGAAGCTAATTTTATTATCGTCAAACAAAACTAGAAACTAGCTTTTGTTATGTTGCGGTTTGTTTTATTTCCTTGCAATCGAAGTGAAAAGCAGAATGTAAAACTCTAGTATAAAACTCATTTTACCCTCGACGTGACTATCCACCCTCGCCGTACCGGCTCGGGTGGTTACATGCACGACTCGGGTAAAATGGCTCGTTTTATGCTCTTGTTGTACAATCTACTATTTTCACTTCTCATGCTCGTAAAGTTGTTTTTTATGTCGAGAGATGCATAAAATGTGTTTTTATGCTCTTGTGCATAAAGTAATTTCTTCTTTTAAGACTAAGGCAATTAGGCCTTACAGCCACATACACAATTACATACACCTTCATTTAATTGATATATTTTTATGAGATTTAGGTTATATCTTAATTTAATTACGACATAATTATGTATTACTATCTAAATACAAAGATTAATACGGGCTTGCATTTACGTAAAAAAAATATAACGCAAATATTTATAATAACTTGACATTACGACTCAGACCATAGTCGAACGTCACATAGTTGAAAATTTAAAAAAAAATAAGAAAAATTGTGTGGCGGGAAGCTAATTATTCGTCATACAAAACTCGAAACTAGCTTTTGTTGTGTTGCGGTTTGTTTTATTTCCTTGCAATCGAAGTGAAAAGCAGAGTGTAAAACTCGAGTATAAAACCCATTTTACCCTCGACGTGACTATCCACCCTCGCCGTACCGGCTCGGGTGGTTATATGCACGACTCGGGTAAGATGGCTCGTTTTATGCTCTTGTTGTACAATCTACTATTTATCACAATAAAAAAAATGATACGTGAGTGTCTAGTTATAATAAAATCACAAAACAAAGCTAGACAATTTAACACGCAAAAAATCATCTGACATCCTTTTTATACAAAAGAGCTGAAAAGAGTCAAGTGTACACAATTAATAAGCAAGCAAAATTTATTGTTATTCCATAACGATGAGAAACAACTAACGTTCAACTTTGGTTTATAAAAAGAGATTATGTTCAACCTATAGTGTACTGACCATAGATCACAGAGGTTAAACAAACTATTGCAGAATCACCTTTAGAACGTAGATTATAATCTCTATAATGTAAAAATCATTTCACTCACACAGCCGAGTGTGTAGCGACCAGTAATGGTCATAGAGGTAAAAAAACCTGTTAAATCAGAATAATCGTTAAAGATTTCTATAAAAATATGAGTAAGAACAAAAGCAAAGTGACTCACAGCTGAGGATCGTGATGGTCATGGAGGTGTACATGAGGAACAGCATGTTGAAGAACAGGAAGCCGAGGTTGGAGAGCACCTTGGAGCCGTCGTCCCCGATGTCGTAGTACAGCGCGCCGATCAGGAACCCCACCAGGATGTGCGCGAACAGCCGCAGGTACATCAGCGTCTACAGTAGATTACCAGACTTTAGGGCAAGCCATCTTGGAGAAACAGGTATTTGCAGAGAGTAGTGTTTAACTGTCGCACTCGTACATTAAATATTTATAAGATACAGTGAAAAAAATTTAGAACAGCCAGGAATCGAACCTGGGTCTTCCGCAATCCGGGCGGCTGCACTGACTGATTATGTTACCGGAAAGGCTGATGTAAGCACTGAATTTTTACACTGCTTTTTAACTTTTGAGTGCTTATAGCGGCACAGTGCCATCTATCCAACGGTCATTGCAACCGATGGCCATGCAGATTCATCTTTGCAGATGAAATACCACAATTTTGATAACCAGTGATAGGAATAGGTAGTGCCTATTCACCTAAAGTTCGAAGAACTTCCTTACGACATTTTTTTTTTCTGGGACAGCTTTGTCCCAGCAGTAATTTACTAAAAATAATGTTGATTGGAATAAGTAGGTACTAAACCGAACTTTAAAATTTATATTTTCGGAATATTAGAAAAATTTAAATTCTAATAAAATATGCATTTCAAACAAATTGTCGGTCATTAAATTTTTGAATGGAATCTTTGTAGGTATATATATCGCAGTAAGATAAAGTGAAGCATTCAGTGCTATGTGTAATTCTATATGTCATTAGCAGTAATAAAAATAGGTAGTGCTTTTTCGGGGAACATAGACAAAAAGTGAAGACTTCCTTAAGACCACTTTTTTTCGGGGCATTGTACTAGTTTTAGGGATATCACTTAATTGCATTCAAAATTAATATTATCAGAGCAGAATAGGTACAGGTCGCATCAAATAAAATGACCGCTGAGTGGAGATCTGCACAGTGCGCGATTTATCGGCAAAATTGGTGGGAGGGGTGGTGCGGCGGGGGAACGCTTTGTCTTTGCGCGCGCGTTATTGGTTCGTCACTTGTCAACATGCGCAAACACATCCCCTCCACAGCCTCTCAGCAGCCATTTTATCTGATGAGAACTGTAGACTATATTTAACGAAACTTTATTTAAACAAAAGACTTGTTATAATTTGGGCTATCTGTTACTTAGCATTATGAATTGGTAAAAGAAAAATAAAACAGTGAATACTGTTTAAACAAATTTATTTTATTTTAATGTCTATATAATATAAATTTAAGAACTAAAAATTACAGACAAATGAGGCAATTTAAATTTACTACAAAATTACTCTTATGTTTACAACCACTATACAAATATTGCAAATAGATTACGATTGCAACTTAATTTCTAGACTTGTTGAATTTCGGAAGTGCTGACTTTAACTCAAGCTGAACGTCTTAATGTCGAAAAGTTATTTTAAATCAAATCATAATGTTAATAACATTTGATGCAAAACAGTTAGATCACGATCGGTTTTTACTGAACGAAATGAATCAATATGATGGCTTAGTCATTTTGATTCATTTCGTCAAGTTCAATATCATAACAAAAGTTTTCTTATTCTAAAGTTTTTTAAATTATTTCGTTTGACGTTTAAAACCCATTTGTAAGTAGAGAATGAACTCTCAATATCGACTGAGGTCAAAGGCACGTACATATTATAATACGATTGATTTTCCTTTTCTGTTCTTATTGTATCACATATATCGCTAATTTATAGTACACACAGGTAGTAGTAGCACAGATCTCCAAACAGAAGCACGGCCTCACCTAAAATAAAAACTATTTTTTTACTTAACGTCTTAAAGAACTTAAGCCGTCGTCATCCTTTAACCACCTGGTATTATTCTAGATATTCTGAATTTCCTGACATAATTGAAATGAAACAACTTTTACAGATCTACTCGCGTTTATTTTACACATTACTTATTTATTGTTTATCCTGACGTTTCGTTTCGTCATTTCAATGTGTAGTGTTCGCGTAAACATTAGAAAACTATTCCTGACATAAGTTATATAGCCACATTGTAGTGATTTTTACGCAAAGCGACACATATTTACTACGCGCCGTCGATTGTCGATTAGTAAATAAATAAGTGGAACTATTTAGAAGGGCGGGTAGTGTACTTTAGTTAAGAAGTGGTAGACTGACACCCATCAAGATATGTCTATTAGTACTAATGAGCCCTTTAAGGCTCGTAATACAGAACAACACTCAAGACAAGAATGAATTTAGTTTCAAAATGCCTTTCAGGAACAAAGAGGTTCGAAGATTTTAGTATGGAAGGTGGCCTATGGAATCGGGCGCCATTTTCATTTTTTACGAAAATGCTGTCGCGGTCTAAAATCTATGTAAATCGATAAAAGGCAACTAGGTGATCAAAAAATGTCAATAACATTTTGCGATATATGTATATATATTATTGGTGACTGCGTGTTTAATTATTCTAAACAAATCAAAGTTAAATAATAAATAATGTTGACTTACCGTATTATTTGATGGAGAAAAACAGGCACAATCTTACTGCAGCAAATCGTAATCCGTTAATTCAAGCCAAGGCAGTCGTGATATGCAGATACTTACAATAAACCAGAAAACTCGCGAGTGTCAACAATTATTATCTTAGAAACAAAACAGGTATGCGTATACACTCGACAGACCGAAGCACAGGAGTGAGGCAGGCGGAGCGGGGGCAGGCGCATTGCAGGAACACAGCCCCCCCCCACCCCCCCCTCTCACCGGCCGTCGGTCCCGTGAGGTATAAGTGCGTCCGAGTGAAAACCGAATCGACAATTTGTTTGTCGCATGTTTTATTAGAATTTCAATTATTCTAATATTCCGAAAATATAAATTTTAAAGTTCGGGTTAGTACCTACTTATTCCAATTAACATTATTTTTTGATAAACTGCTGCTGGGACAAAGTTGTCCCAGAAAAAAAAATTGTCGTAAGGAAGTCTCCGATTTATGTCTCTGTTCTTCGAACTTTAGGTGAATAGGCTAGTGCCTATAGGTAGTCCTATTCCTATCACTGTTGATAACACAACAATTTCACTGTATTTTATAAATATTTAATTTAGCTTCAGTACAGCAATTAGCACTTAAAAATAAAAAGTACTAAAGTAATAAAAACTTAAAAAGTACAATGCACTCGTAGATGTCAATTATCATTAATGATTACTTAGCACCTAAAATTTGTTTATTGTAAAATAGTCTCTAACAGTGACGTTTTAAGCACATTTTCAACTGAACAATTGTAGGTGCTAAGTAATCATTTACGATAATTTACGTCTATGAGTGCGGCAGTAAGAGAAAACGCAGATAACAGGCACACCAGCGTCTACGTCCGTCAGTAACAGTCTTGAGAGTAAGCGCTAACATATTCAAGACACAGGCGTTTAGTTAGAGAGAGGAATGATCTGGAGGAAACTCATTTATACTCACTCATGTCTTATTACGGGTTATTTCCTAGCTCGGCAACAGATACAAAATATAAATTACCTGCTACTTAGTCTATGTTGTAATAGTTGTAATTTTACTATAATATTTGTAATGTGTTTGATGAATAAACTAAACTATAAACTCAGAAAGCAGGTACAGATGCCTGCACTGCACATCAGGGAGAAAAGAGCTTGCCACTTGCTGAGTTTCTTGCCGGTTCTTCTCAGTACAAGGTCTCCCGCCCAGAGTACTTACGAACCGATGGCATAATGACGTTCACAAGAGCTATTCGTAGCCTAAACTGAATAAATAATTTTGATTTTTTCGAATTTTTTAGACTATCCAATACTGTCGAAATTACTTCAATACAAATTCAACCATATTCCACAGACATAAAGTTAAAAGTCTTTTGAGGAAATTTGACAATTTGTGATAGTGCAGGCGTGTGTTAGTACCAGAGGTCGGAATTAGGTAGAGTTATTTATGTACTTACACTGGTTTCATACAGCGAAAGAATAAAGTGGATACGCCTCAAATCCCGAGATTATTAAAAAAAATCTAAATAAATAAATAAAAATAAATATTAGTTTTAAATAAAAATAAAAATCCCGTGATCTTTTAAATAAAAAAGTTATTTACTTTTACACAATTTAAACCATTGCACGCGCGACGTTGCCAAAATTACATCAACGACATCGGATGTCCGAAGTTGCAAAATTCCAATGCGCATACGCACGGATGTAGCCACATAATTTTGTAGTTCGCACAACATAGCTTGTGAGTATGTCAGTGCAGTTAAAGTCGCTATTTACCCAGTCCCTTCTGCTGAAGAGCAGCGTCCTCTTGAGCACCACCCAGAACTGCTTGAACTCCGACGTGGCGTACCGCCGGGGGGAGGCTTCGTCGCCCAAGAGTGCCACTTCAGCGTTGTCCTGCTTCTCCGTGTCCATTTGTACCACGAGAGGTTCACCTGTAAATTTAATTTAATAACTTTTGTAACACAGAGCAACAGTTATCTATACTAATATTATAAAGCTGAAGAGTTTGTTTGTTTGTTTGTTTGAACGCGCTAATCTCAGGAACTACTGGTTCGAATTGAATAATTCTTTTTGTGTTGGATAGTCCATTTATCGAGGAAGGCTTTAGGCTATATAACATCACGCTGCGACCAATAGGAGCGAAGCACCAGTGAAAAATGTTGCAAAAACGGGAAAAGAGCCTAAAAAATTAAAAATGCTGCCGAAAGTCACTATTCCACGCGGACGAAGTCGCGAGCACAGCTAGTAATACATAAATAAACATTTAAATAGCTACGGAAAGCCATTATCAGGTCCTCGCATATAAAAATAGTACAAAATAAAGTGATACACAAACAAAATACATAAAGCATAAAACTACCTGAGCCGTAATTAAAAAGTAAATTTTATTTTTACGTAAGATTTATGAGTGTTATCTCCGCGCTTCGGAAGGCACGTAAATCCGTCGGTCGTTGGTCCCGACTGCATTAGCCGTCCGTCGGTACCAATCGGCACTGTGCCTGCGTCCGTGATGGTTTATAGCTCGTTCTACCTATGCTGTTTCCATTCATTCTATGTATAATATGTATGTATTTTAAGTATGTTTATCCGTTGTCTATTAACCATTTAACTAGTTTTAAAACGAAGTTTCTTTTGGGCTAGGTAATTGGTGTGTGTGTAGGAAAGTTTATTTATTTATTTATTTATTATTTATTTATTCATATGGAAAGCTCCCACCTGTGGGACATAAAATGAGCTGGTGGTGGAGGTGGTGGTGATGATGATGATGTTGTTGATGATGATGCTGATGATGATGATTGATCATGATGATGATGATGTAGCCTATGGATGTTTCCAACTCAAGCGTTGCCGACTATATAAATACCTTTTAACGCTCTTCTTGGTACTCTTTTAAGTTAACTTCAGTCAGTCAATGAGAAGTCATTCCATTATTATTCATAATTAAGTTCACAAGGGTTCATTTTAACATTATAAATTCTAACAATTAAAATTGCAAAACGAACCTTATTGTAGTACGATTATAGTACATTTTAAAGAAACCTTGTAAATTAGGCAAAATAGACTCGATGTTTGTTTAACTTTTATGACAGATTTTACTCAATATGTTAATAACTACTAATTATGTTATTATTATACTCGTATATTTATTTGTTATTTTAGTACATAGGTATTACCTACATATTAACATAGTTTGTCATAGCTCTTGACCTTGTTTTATATGCAGTTGTCACCTTTAATAAAGCTTACATTCATAATATATATCTATTATCAGATAAAACAAAAAATGTAAAGATATAATTTCGATAAGATTAAGATTTTTCGATGAATTTGATGATGACCGTACATAACATATTAGGTATGCAGATGATGTAAATTAGGTAACGGCATACAAAAAAAATATAAAAAAATATGAAGTAGTTAACCTCAAAACAACATTGTTATTTTATCAGACACTAACAATATTGTGTTGTTTTAGAACATTAAACAAACAGAAATATGACAAATATCTTATGTACCGTGGACTATTATTATCACTTTTCAAACGTCCCACGGCTGGGCTCAGAGGCTGTAGCTTGTGTTTGATGTTTGTCTGTGTATGTATGTGTTTTAATTGTGTTGTCATTTCATTTTGTTGTAAGCCCAGTAACAAACAGATGGGTGTAGTGAGCTGATGATATGACTTTGAGAAGGCAGTTTTTTATACTTCATATACTTCATTCACACTACAATAAACAAACATACCTTTAGGAACAGAACATGTATAAAAAATTCATTTGTTTTCCACCTTATCTCAATTGCATAAGGTTCAAAATATGGTGTGGTATGGAATAGTCTGTCCGTATTGCGGCCGGCAGTATCACAGCGGCTTATCTTTATTTGATCCCCCATCTAATGACCGGCCATTGCGAAAGTCGCTTAACTTTCACAATCGCAACTCAAACGCGATTGCCTTTACGCAAAACTCAAAATAGTTACACAATAATAAAAATTCTGCAATCAGAGTCTGCTTATAAATGTATATACATGCGTCTGTATTGAGTTGACTTTTAAGTCGTTTAGTTCAAAATGAAAGGGCAGAGATAAGTTGTAGTTTCCTGTTTGCGATTAGCTGCGGTTCACGCGACATTGACCGTCTCATTAGTAAAGATACAAGATGGAAGGCGCTTCTAGAGATTAGTATGTTTATCGAAATTGAAAATAGGACTTTAAAAAAGAAGATACATACACAGATATATTTTCTTCAAGTGGGAACACTTTCATACTGAACTACTGTGCTTTGAATACCGTAAAAAAATTGGTATCGATACTTCTGTCAAACGAAAATACCGGTACCGGCAAGCTTTGCATCGGTAAATTAACTAACCGCTCTACGCAGATTGGTTGAGAAAAAAAGTAGCGATACTTTTCTAGATATCGTTAGTGGGAATTTGACAACAATATCAAGCCCCTGACTGTAACGTTTTAGTTTTACTAAGATGGTGGTGGCTAGTTAAGCGGCCTTGGAACAAGCTCTACCAACCACACCTAGTATATTACATGACGATGACGATGATATTATATGACATTATATGACGACCTCCATGGTTGAGTGGTTTGTACACCGGTTTTCATGGTGTCGCTATCTCTGAGGTCCCGGGTTCGATCCCCGGTCGGGTCGATTTAGAAATTATCGTTTTTCTAAATTGTTTCGGGTCTGGGTGTTTTATTTGTATAATAAGTATGTATTTATGTTTATCCGTTGTCTAGTAACCATTTAACGAGTTTCAGAACGAAGCTTCTCTTGGGCTAGATAATTGGTGTGAGTGTAGGAAAGTTATTATATCATCTATTATTAAACAAAGAAAATATTGAATAATAATAAGGACTATTAAAGAAAAAAATACTAGACTACACTCAGACCGATGACCTTCGCACGGTGGCTGGCAAGAGCTGGATGAGAGTAGCCGCGGATCGTGCTCGGTGGCGTGCACTTGAAGAGGCCTATGTCCAGCAGTGGACTAATATAGGCCGATGATAATAATAATTATAACTAACACTTTACTTTACCCGGAATTCTCAACTACTGAGGCTATCTTATTTCTAGCTACCGAAACACAACAATGCTACAATCATTGATGTTATAGCGACACAATTAGATAAGAATCCGTTCCCGTTGGAATATCGGGATAAAAAGTATCCTATGTGTTAATCCAGGTTATAAACTATCTGTATGTTGAATTTCATCCAAATCCATTCAGTAGTTTTTACGTGAAAGAGTAACAAACATCCATACTTACAAACTTTCGCGGTTATAATATAGGATGATAGTAGTTATGGTGCCCAACCAAACCAAATACACAAACATGTTACCTCCGCTGGGAATCGAACCCGGGACCTTTAGGTCTGAGGCTGGTAGTCTTAACCATTAGACCACAGAGGCGGTTAAATGATATTGGTTTTTTTTTTAATACTTAGCACGGCAAATGACTCCATACCACCTGATGTTAAGTGGAAATGGAGTCCAGACGCGAAGACAACTGGTGCAGCGTGAAAACAACGCAGCATCAGTCAACCTCACTCTGCCGGCCCACAAGGTGCTTCTTCACGCCTCGTTTGAAGGACCCCATGTCATAGGAAGGAGGGAAAACGTGTGCTGGTAGACTATTCCATCTTTTGGAGGTGCGACAAAGAAACGAGTCACCAAATTTCTTTGTGCGCGATGGGATATGTGTGACAGTGAAGAGAAAAAGTAGTATGTCTCTGACCTTTTCCTTTAGCGATCTCGCTGGCTGCGAACTGGAGCAGACCATTCTGCAAGTTGCCATTCCCGTTGGCGTCCCGCGCGTTGCCCTCAGCGAACTTCTCCTGGAGTTGGGACAGGTCGTTCTTGTTCCTTTCAGAGGAGAGGGACATCTCCATGTCCCGCTTGTTGTTGAAGTCCGGCACTTTACTTTCGGGGAACGGTTGGCCGGCCCTGAAACAATTGATTAATTTATTGCTTAACTGCCCCGGCTTCGCACGGGTACAATGCTGATACACGCAACCGCTATGTCCCTGCATTTTAAACCTGTAATATCTTTAAAAAAAATACATTTAAATTACATGCTGTAAAGGGCCATAATGATCTATATTAAATGCACAATGTATTTAAGGTACTTAATTGGATAAGGATTAATACTGTATTGCTTAAAATCGCTTCGTAAATAAGCCATTATTTTTCGTAAAAAGTAAAGGATAAAAAAATATTATTGTGGGTTATCCCTAAGAGATAGACATACCATCGCGGACACCACAACAGTGAGAATCGGCCATAAACCACCACGCGGGCTCAGAGCGTATATGTGGTTGTTAAAGACAGCTAATGCAACCGGGAGCAACGGCTTTACGTGCCTTCCGAAGTATGGTAACCTAGTATGGAGTATGTCAAGAGTCGAAGGGGTCGCCATGACACAAATCGGCCGGAGTAATCATCATCAATCATCATCATCAACCTAATTATATATAAAAATCAATTGCTGTTCGTTTGTTTCGCTAAAACTCGAGAATGGCCGGACCGATTTGGTTAATTTTTTTTTTGGTTGGACAATTTAATTTTCCAATACAAAAATGATATGTTTATTTTGTTGTCATGGAAACCAAAGAGAACTTAATCACTTGTTTGTTTTGTTTTGTTTGTTTGTTTGTTTGTTTTTGTTGCTGTTTTTTTTGTTCATCATGAATTGCTCGCTACTTGCTGAAATGACATGTCGCCTCCCATTTGAACACAGTAAAACATGTTCAGTATTGTGAATCATTTCTATCTAACTTTGGTTTGTTTAAAGTCACTTAAATATTTACTATCAACATTTTTATTTCATCTTGTTTTTACTGCTGCTGTCACTGTCAGTCAGTTTTGCGCCTCGGCCATAGATTATAGAATACTGGCCTCGGCGTTTAGTTATTGATGTTTGTTTGTGTCGTAGTATATTCGTTTTGTTATTAATATTATTCGTGTTAGTTTACGTTAGCGTTTTAAAAGTAAGTTACTGTTTGTAGAAGTTTTCTATGATTTGTTTTTCTTATTTGTTTTTTCCCTGTTTCGTGCCATGATGTCACTACTGTGTACAGCAGAATACCAGTGCAGCAGGCCCCGCTTGCTGCGTATACTGAGCTGTGCACAGTGTTGGCATCACATAACAGGGCACAATGTTAATTGATATTATTTTTTATTATTTTTGTTACATGTTGTATGTTTAATTGTGTGTTTTGTTATGTGATTCCAATAAATGTCTTTTATTCTTTATTCTTTATTCTTTACTTGATGGAAACTGTCAAAGCGGTACGTAGTCCGCCGGGTCCACTAGTAAGATGAATACGTATAGTTCAATGCTCCTCACCTGATGTCGTTCTTGCCGTTGTCAATGGCTCGTACCAGTTTGCCGGTATTGTCTCCGTACTCGCCACAAGACACCTCGATGATGAAGGACGCCGGGTTGTGGTACGAGGGGCACTGCAAGCTGAGGCTGCCCAGCCATTCCACTGGAAATGAAAGCAGGTTGAATACCAAGAAGACTGCGATGTAGACGCGATGGTTATGGCTAGACCAGGACAAATAAACAAAAACTTTGTACCCTTTAATAAGCACATTGCGCGCATGCGAGGTGTCTGAGATTTGGCATAGTTAAAGTTCTTATGGAAGAGTGCAGCAAGATAAAATGTATGTAGGTAAAATATGTGTTACATTACACTGTATAAAAATTGTAGTATATTTTGTTAATTACGTTCATATCTCGACCACACTAGTGGTCATAAGAACACGTCGAGCGCGAAAATATTTTAAATTTGTTTTTAATTGTTATGTGTCGATGATGAAGGACTGTCCAGTCACTCCACAAAAAATAAAAGCAAGTTAAGTAATAAGGATGTTTATGGATGAAGCAGATTGCGAACAAAGGAGTTTTTGCTGCAGACGCGATGTTTATGGGTAGGCAAAGGACTTTAAACGGCGTGTTCTAAAACTTTTGTCTACGCACACAATTCGTGTATTTCTATGCTATTAAACTGTGTCAATCGTTACATATCGTTCACTGATACAACTGACTCAGTAAGTTTATATTTATTATTAAGTTTTTTTTTTTTTTGAGAGAGACTGCTGGTTGCCGAGGGGCATTTCCAGCTTCACCGGGCTTGTTTTAGGGGCGGCGAGGTACGTAAAGGGTACCTCAAGCCGTGTTGAAACGAATCACCTTTGAAGGATTTCTAGAGGGGTACGGCATCGCACACTTAAAAGTGCGCGTCCCCGTGCCCTTCCAGTCTCCGAAGGGTTCGGATCGGATCGGTTATTATTAAGTACAGTAGAATCCGTTTATTATGACTCCGCCTATATTGACCAGCCGGTTATTATGACGTAATTGCACTACGAAGTTTGGTTTTCATACAAAATTCTTTATAAAAAAGTCGGATATAATGACTTCCCTTACAGTGACATGTCGCTTATTATGACCCATTTTTAATAAATTATGTCCGGTTATAATGACCGACATGATTCTTTACACTTTCGGTATTGTTCGTTGGTTCCCGACGACGTTCGGCACGTGGCTCGTTCACAGCAATATTGAAAATGATAATTTGACCATAGCTATGACTTCTATACACAATAGTATTAGAGACTGTTTTTACAATAAAATGAAAAAACAAAAGCAGACAAAAATTACAGATTACTTACAGTAAAAAATACATTTGTATGTGTTATTATAATAATGTGCTGATTACGTGCAATTTTGATTTTGATTTAATATGTATGTATACATACATATGTAATTACATATGTACTATGTTTCTGTATTAAAATACATACTTAAATACATACATATTTACATAAAAAAAGTTTTTCATTTCACATAACGCTTTATATGACGTCCGCTTATTATGACGTGTTTGTCAATTCCTTTCGATGTCACTATAAACGGACTCTACTGTATTTGAAAACTCTAGCAAGTATTTCCAAGTTCCAATTCCTTCGTCGACATCTTTTAATTTCCTTAGTCGGTCGAGCGGGCACGTGGCGAGCCTTCGTAATGTTGTTTATTACGTATGGCGTGGCGACTTGCAAGTTGTGTGTGACGCACACAAGCCGCTTCACCTAACCACGATTGAAAGCTTTGACAAAATAATATTATCTTAACAGTATAGGACCTTGTCGCTGTTATTGTATTTATGGCTGATATGGAATTTAAGTTGACAGAAGTTAAGTACTTTGATTATTTAGGTAATTATAATTTTACGCAAATATTGTTGCGAACAAATTACAATTTTAAAAAAGACAGTGTTGAAAAAATTCAAAATTTATTATTTGCGTAAAATTATAGGTAATTATTCATTGATATAGCTTGCCTAATTCTTAACTGATCTTTTAATATTTGTAAAAATATTATGATCGGCTTGATGACGTAGTAGTTGTCGACATTGAATAGGGCTCCTTTGGCTTATAAAATAAAAGTAGATAGTGTTGATTAATTTCGGCGAGTTGGATTGTGCCACAATAGCATAGTTGGCAGTGCACCTGACCCGGTACGTTATAGGGTGCGGTTTCGAATCCCGCTCGTGGAATTATTTCAACCCTTTGTCTTCTTTCAAAAAGAAGTTACTTTGACAAGGTACTAAAGTGCTTCTATATAATAATATAGATATGGACTATCTACCGGACTCGACTGTACCTGTTTGGTTATAGGATTCTGCCTTATATGTAACTGAATGGCGACCAAACTAAAACCTATTTCTGCTTCTAAGCAGTATTGCTTTGCATTACTGGAACACATGGTAGTTAGGGAGAGCTGGAAATTATGGGGCATATTGAGGTATACGAAGCTTGAGCTTCAAAGTCATCAGCGTTGCAATTTTTACTTTTTTACTTAGAATCGACCAGTTTGATCACTCGATCACAGATGCTTTTTCAAGAACCACCAAGTTTCTCGCTTACCATAAACACGGTTACGCTCTGTTAATGGCAAACAACAGCAATTGTCTCCAAAAAAAGAGAGTGTTTATTAAACAGGTTTATTACATTGAAGAAGCTATGAAACATTTAATATGATTGTTAAAAAGCGGTCACGGGCGTAAACCGATACGTTCCACTGAAATGCAACCGATGACGTAAACATAAATAGTAGCCTTGCGCAGAGAGTTGCGTGGCCTTTCATTTCTCATAGTAACGGTAACAAATAATTTAATTGCTAATTAACAGTGTGTAATTCATAACCGAAACCAGCTACATAAATCGCTCGCTTAGCTCTTGCAGTCTTTTCATGTTCTTCCATTCCGAATAAACAAAATCAGACCAACTAACTATAAGTACGGTAGTACTATTAGTTATTCTGTGTTATAAGCAGATATTAATAATAATAAAACGATAATAACAAGTGAAAAGGCAAACATCCATAAAGCACGTACATTTCGAACGATACGGTTGAACGCAAGAAATCTTAATAGCATAGCAACTACCTATAAGCAAAAACGTTACCACAGATTAAGTAATACTTACACGTTACTACTAACGTGTGTTAATTATATAACGTGAAACTATTTTCAATACAAGTGTTTTAGCTTTCTGTTAAATCTAACAGGAAAATTATTAATTACCTACATAGCATTAATATTATAAAAACAAAAAAAAAAGACACTCAAGAGAGTGACGCAAAAGAAACAACTTCTAGAAGTTAGATTACAATGTTAAACTAGAAAACGTATACTAAAGAGTATTCATTAAACAAGTATAGTATATTGTATGTAAGTATTGTATCAAGCTGAAGAACTAAATGAAAAAGTTAAAAAGTATATAAAGGTAGGTAGGTAGTTGTAGATTCCTGAGAAAAGATTTGGAAGACACCTTTCCTAAACAGCGTTGCATTAAAAAACAAAAAAGTTGCATTAAAAAATATATTAAATATACATACCAAGACTACCCGTGCTGCCTTGGTAGACGCACTGCCCATCAGCCAACGTGTACAAGTGGTCAAACATCTCGAACAGCCTCGCCGACGGCTGGTGAATAGTGCAAATGATCGTGCGTCCCCCTCTAGCCAAGGTCTTCAGCAAGGAGATGCACTGGAAGCAGGAGGAACTGTCCAGGCCTGAGGTGGGCTCGTCGAAGAACATGATTGGCGGGTTGTTGACCAGCTCCAAAGCGATTGAGAGACGTTTTTTCTGACCCCCCGAGAGGTTGGATGTCATGGTTTTGTGGTGCTCAGATAGGCCAAGAGTCTCCAGGATTTCTTGGATCTGAAAGAGAAATGTTTATTGAGTATACAACAATTACGCTTTTATGAGCTGAAATTAAGTAGTCGCACGCAGTGGTCATCGGATGGGTGACCAAACATTTATCATCTCGACCGCCTTCGTGATTCGGAAGGCTCGTAAAGCCGTTGGCCCCTACTGCATTAGCAGTCGTTAATAACCACCAATCCGCACCGAGCCCGCGTGTTGGTTTATGGCCCGTTCTTCCTATCCAACCTTAGGGGGGTGGCTTGTACTCCAGCAGTGGGGACATAGTGAGCTGGTAATAAAACATAGTCTATTTGTTACATCAGGGTGCCTGGTGCCAGTTTTATTTGTCATTTGGTGACACGTAGGTAAATGAAAACGAGAATTTGTAGGACAAAATGTATAGTCTTCTTGTTTATCACCAGAAGGCGCTGTTTGAAGGTCATTCTTGTTTTCGTCCAGTTACTTTAATAATAATTTAAATGCGTTGGTCTTAAGCGTTGCCATCCTTTAATTACAAGCAAAAACAAACATCGTTGTTTAAATGTTTAAAAGGTTCAAAAGGTCAGCATAAAAAAGAATAAGTAAACTAATCGCAAATAGATCCTTAAGTATATGTTTTATATATTAAAATAATTTTTTTATAGATTTTTTATTGCATCCACAAAAATTTACATTTAACATGAAACTAAGACTAATACTATACAACTACAACCTTATTTTTGGTTTATACTAAAATCGAAACACGGGTCAAATATTTTTATTTAAAGAATCAATACAAAAAAAAATTAAAATAATATCTTGAAAACTCACGAAGTTATAAGCTTTTTGTGCTGTCCCGTTGAGTTTTTTAGTAGTCAAAATGAAACATGGTATAAAAAATATTGAAATCGATTCTATTACTGATTCTGAACAAACAGTTTTCAGGTTTCGTATAAACTTAAATAACATTGTATACGAAATCACAATTCGACGGTTAAGCGCCATTAACCGATAACTTTGTAACTAGTTTCAAGTTATTCAAAGCCACAAACTTTTGTAAAGTTTGTTATTTTTTGAAAAATGTTATAAAGTTGCCATTAAACAGAAAAATAATAGCCTATCCTTAACCTTATGCGTAGTATCTTATTAAATATGTAAACGCAAAAGATGTAGCAAAAATCCAAGACAGGTTTAACTCGTTCGCATAGCGAGCGTTGCTTTGCTGGTAAAGCCTATATAAAAAATGTTGAAATAGAAATGAGTAAAAGACGCTGGTGTTGGAAACTGGTTCTGCATTGGATACTCCACCCGCCCTAGCCGCACTGAGATATGGGATAACACCATCCTACTCACACTTCCCGCACAATCACCTCAAGGTTTAGAGGCGTGCGGCGTGCCTAGCATTCAATGAAACGCCTGTATTTTCGACTACATACTTACCACAAACTGACAAATTTCATCAATATATTACAGTTATATTATATACTTTTACGCAAATTTTGTTGCGAACAAATTTCCACTAGCGGAATTCAAACCCGCACCCCATGACATCGGCATGTCATAAATAGATATTTGAGAATCGTATCAAACTCAAACTCAAACTCAAACTTTTACTTTTATCTATAGCATTGTTGGTAGTGCACTTGACCCGGCGTTCAGGTGCACTACCAACAATGCTATAGATACGATTCTGAAATTCCTTAATAGGCTTTGAACTTTAGATATATGGCATATGGTTGAACATCTATTAAAGACATTTGACAGATTTGTATAGGTTGATGTGTGTTTGTACTTCCTCTGTCAAACTTTTATCGCTTCTGAGCCGCAGGTAGACTTATTGGGTAAACGAACTAGCATATTTTTGGGGCGATCATTTATCCGATTGCAAAAAATAAACGGTCAATTAACTAAACAGTTGAGGTTAAGAACTTGAGGTTCTCAATGTCAATGTTAATGTATATATTTTAATTTATGTTTGTATGTATCAGATTACTGTAGGACAACTCCAAGAGCAAAGACTGATAATGACTGATAAATAAAAAAAACACAAATAAATGGACAATACTGTTTTCCATTTTTACAAACTGGACTTAAGCCAAAGTATAAATAAATAGATTTATCTATTAGACCGAGATAGCGTAAACTAGATTTTGTATGGCAACGAATTAGTTAATTACAAAAGTTCGTCAATAGGTGGCGCTGCCGCTGCTGCTTGGATCCCATACAAATTGTAGTTAACTTTACTAGTTTAAATAGTGGAAAAAAACTGGTTCTTAGCACATAGGCAACATACAAATATATATATTTCATATAAACATATTTTTACGAAAGTTCATGAACTATTCTTTAGCTGTGCATAAATGTCGTGGATATAACGCAAACATAAATAAAAATAAACATCAGAATACGCCTGAAACAAGAGAATAAAAATAATACACCGAAAAACAAACATGGTTCCCAAATTCCTTTTTGAAGTCAATGATTGGGAAGCTTCAGCGTGGTGGTGACATTTGAGAACCTCCTTATCAGTAACAGTAGCAGAACGGCTTGCGGAAGCCTTCTTGCCCTCTTTTCTGAAATGTTTATAAACCACAATACTCACCAATTCTAGCTTATCAGCCTTGGTGGTGGCAGTAGGCAGCTTCAGCGCGGTATCCTGTATGATGAAGCAGGACAGCTTACGGAAGCTGGACAGGTTGCACGACATGCCGTTGACAATGACACTTAAAAACCACAAGACTCACCACTTCTTGCTTATCAGCCCTGGTGGTGGCAGTAGGCAGCTTCAGCGCGGTATCCTGTATGATGAAGCAGGAAAGCTTACGGAAGCTAGACAGGTTGAACGACATGCCGTTGACAATGACACTTAAAAACCACAAGACTCACAACTTCTTGCTTATCAGCCCTGGTAGTGGCAGTAGGCAGCTTCAGCGCGGTATCCTGTATGATGAAGCAGGACAGCTTACGGAAGCTGGACAGGTTGCACGACATGCCGTTGACAATGACACTTAAAAACCACAAGACTCACCACTTCTTGCTTATCAGCCCTGGTGGTGGCAGTAGGCAGCTTCAGCGCGGTATCCTGTATGATGAAGCAGGACAGCTTACGGAAGCTGGACAGGTTGCACGACATGCCGTTGACAATGACACTTAAAAACCACAAGACTCACAACTTCTTGCTTATCAGCCCTGGTGGTGGCAGTAGGCAGCTTCAGCGCGGTATCCTGCATGATGAAGCAGGACAGCTTATGGAAGCTAGATAGGTTGCACGCCATGCCATTGACAATGTCAGCCAAAAGCCACAAGACTCCGCCCTGGTGGTGACGATGGGATCGTCAGCGCGGTGTTTTGCATGACGTAGCAGGACAGCTTGCGGTAGCTGGACAGGTTGCACGCCATGCCGTTGAAAATGTCAGTTAAAAACCACAAGACTCACCACTTCTTGCTTATCCGCCCTGGTGGTGGCAGTGGGCAGCTTCAGCGCGGTGGCGACCGCCATCGCCTCCTCCACGGTGAGGTTGCCGTGCAGCTGGTTGTCCTGCATGATGTAGCAGGACAGCTTGCGGAAGCTGGACAGGTTGCGCTCCATGCCGTTGACGGTGATGCTGCCCTCCATGCCTGAGGTCCTGGGAAAAAGGTGATGCATTATTAATGAATCCCCCATTCGACTGCTATTCACGCTGGGTAAACTGATGGAGAACTGATGGAGGAGCTCGATGGCGCAGTGGTTAACACGCCCGGTTTGCGATTGCTGAGGTTAAGCAACTTTCGCAAAGGCCGGTCATCGGATGGATGACCAAAACATTTATCATCTCGAGCGCCTCCGTGCTTCGGAAGGCACGTAAAGCCGATGGTCCCGGCTGCATTAGCAGTCGTTAACAACCACCCATTCGCACTGGGCCCACGTGGTGGTTTATGGCCCCTTTCTCTCTATCCATCTATAGGGAGGCACGTGCCCCAGCAGTGGGGACTTTACGAGCTGATGATGATAATGATGATGATGATGAAACTGATGGAGATCGGAGAAGAAAATTGGTCATCGAATCGCTTTTTTTCGGCTACGGTGGGTGTGGGCACCCCACCCCATACGCTTTGTAGTGGGTATACTATTATATACAACGTGTAACAGAAAGGTGTAATAAAAATTAAAAGATCCAAAGTGTATCCGATCTAGATCTTGTATGCAGAGTTACTTATACATATGTAATTATTAACTTTAATTTGTTATGCAATTTTTAATTAAATATGTCTATTGTGACGTCACATCAAAACAAACAAGTCACAGCCCTAGTGGTTTAGTAACCTCTGTGTACTTACATATATGATCACTGCTGCTTGTTTATGCGCGCCTGTCTACACTAATATAAATATTTAATTAAAATTACATGACCAATTAAAGTTAATAATTATGTCTCAGTAACTCTGCATACAAGATCTAGATCGGATACAATTTGGATATTTTCATTTTTACCACAACTTTCTGTTACAATTCCCTTACCAATTGCCTATCGCCTAGCGTCTTAGGAAAAGGGAATGGGTGTGTCCTACCCTACATAACCCATCGCTTTTCCCATGGGGTATATGCTGGAAAACGTTTCTTTTTTATAGAATAAGGGTAATAAGTTTAATCAAATAAAAAGGTTATATGCGAAAGCGGTTGACCTTTTAATTTTAACCTGATTAATGAGTCCATGGGTACACGTCAAGCATTTTGTCCGTCAATAAAACTGAAACATACTTTTTGAAATCAATGAAAACTTTTTAAACTATCACTATTATAACCCTTATTAACATAGTTATTATAATGTTTTGGTTCTCTTTGAGCATACAATATTTTAATATAGTTGCATTGAGAAAATACAGAATGTTTCAACTTTCATATAAGTATATAGAAGTTATTTTCTCTTATTGTTCATTTATTGCTTTTGAAAAGATTTCATACTTAAATCCAGGGTCAGCATAACATAATATAGACCGTTGCTGTGGCCAATAACAAAAACCTTCGCGGACACTGTCGCAGATAAAAAAAACTAGTTTCGAATTAAATCGTACTCTACTGATTAACTCAAGGGCGAGGTCAGCAACCCAGCAGGTTTTTAACGCAAAAGGCGAATACACATTATCGAGACTACTTCCTTTTTGTTTTGGTCGGATCAAGAAGGATAAAGATCGGAAATAATTACCTTTTGATATTTCATTTATAACAACCTTGATTAAAGATGGGAATGAAACAACAATAAATACAGTTAATCTGAATTTATTTCATATAAATATATTTTTATTACTTTAAATTTTGCATTTACAATACTACACCTATACACCGTCACTTTTTGAACATTTTAATCCTGCAGGCTTTTTGTATGGAGGCTGGGCACCCTAATTCTTACAGTGATGAAATTATATTTTATGAAAAGAGCACAAAATAAGAAACCTTTCCATGTATTAACATATTTATTTAAACATACCCAAACAACCTTTTTTTTATATAATACAATTATATAAAAAAAAGGTCAGATAATAAAAATTCATAAAATAGCAACCCTAAACTTTTTCTACCTGGGCAACTTCGCTTTTTTAATGTCTTCGTGAAGTGTCAGATTCAAATCTTATTTTTTAAATTAGTAATCCATTACAGACAGCAACCGCATGGTTTCATTTCCAGGAAATTGCATTGAAACCTTAAAATACCTTTAAGAATGTATAAATAAGTTTAGCAATATATAATAAACACTTAAAACTTTCATTAGAACCCAAAAATAATAAGAAAAGCTTGATGAAGAAAACAAGATTTCAAGTTTTTAAATATTTTTTAAATTATGTTGGGGCCTTTTTATATTTTTTTTCTTTTTGGAAACATCATCTCAGAAGGCAGATCTATCAGAAAAGCATTACTGTAATAAAACTGTAATAAAATAAGGGCCCAAAAACGAACCTCTAGTTTCCGCTTTCGTTAGCATGATCGAATGGCGTATGAAACTTGCACTAGGCAGGCTGTTGATGATAGGTCTCGATCGTTAGAAACCGGATATCACTTATCACCTATCTACAAGTGGGTCAAATGCAGCGTAGGCCAGCTTATCAGCATAGAACAGCAGTACCTACATAATGGTAATTATTACTCATTCTTATACAAATATTTCCTGGTAAATAAGTCAACATTTATTATGGCGCCTTCTTTGTTTTATGATACCTAAGCGATGTATTAGGTATACTTGATGAGTTTTATTTGCTATTCGATTGAGTTGCGGAATTGCAAATAAAACTGGCTCTAGGCACTTTGATCTCAAGTTTTTTTTGACATTATTTATTATTATTTTAATCTTTATTGCACAATAAACAATAAGTACAAAAGGCGGACTTCATGCCAAATGACATTCGATCACGTTAACGAAATCGAAAATTAGTATGACATTAACCGTTTCACCGCCCAACTATCCTGCACGCGATGTCCCGCTGTACGCCAATATAAATGTATTTTAATAAAGTAGGTACAAAGAAGAACTTCTATAGAAGTGCAGGCGAGGACGGCACGAAAATCTCGAACTTCTATAGAAGTTCTTGGCGGTGAAAAGGTTAAAACTGCGCTTCCTGGCGGAAATCAAGGAAAGTTTGTTTGATCTTATTGTTATTAGTAAAATTTGTTTTTTTCCCAAATACGAGCAAAACTATTGGTACCAAATCGAACTATTAATTTTTGCAACTCACTTTGCTAACACTCCTAAATATTGCCTAATATTGCGACTATCGACATATAAAAACAGATATTTAAAAATATATAGTTTTTTATGATGAAGTTAGAGAAGTGAAAATATCGATACACATAACCACAGGAAGCAGTATACACGAACGGAATACATAATACAGACAGAGACATATCATATAGACAAACTAAACATAAAGAAAAGTTACAACAACATGTGAGAAAAACTGTCATTAGTATTGCTGTGAGAAGATCATCGCATTTTTGTTTTGAATTCCACAGCTTCTGCAATGTACACACACACGTTTCTTATTAGAAATCTACTACTTATTTGCTGTGTGTGTGATCGCGTACAAAACAGAATAAAGCTTAATAAAACGGTTATCTATCACAATTACCTATGTCGTTTTTTAAATACCTAAATGATTTTTTAAAAGTCTACGAGAACACTGAACATTGCAATGAAACCAGGAATACATTTTTTACCAGATATTTTGAATTAGAGAAAAAGGAGCATTTGTAATTAAAACGATGCGCGAGCGGCCCAGAGTAGACTTACGAACCGATAGCACAGAGCGTCATTCATAAGAGCTATATGTAGCCTAAACTGAATAAATAATTTTGAATTTTGTTTTTTTTTTTTAATTTTGAGCATTAGACACCGGTACAAAAATCGCCCCCCACACGGTGGTACAGATAGGATTGCCAACCATACTTTAAAATAACGTATCCTACGTTATTGTCCATCCCCATACTTTATTCTTTTTAATAAAAATAAAGTATAGAAAATACTTTATTTCCGACTAATGCGTGCATCATCATCATCAGCTCATTTTATGTCCCCACTGATGGGGCACGAGCCTTCCTTATGGATGGATAGGGAGAACGGGCCATAAACCACCACGCGGGCCCGGTGCGGATTGGTGGATGTTAACGACTGCTAATGCAGCCGGGACCAACGGCTTTACGTGCCTTACGAAGCGCAATTCCGAAGCTGCGTGCGTGAACGGAATATTCCTGTTGACTTAATTTCTGAACTGCTGAATGATACTCAGACTCAGGTGAAGTGAAACGAAACGCAACCCTTAAATAAATAAATTTGGAAAAATACTTTATTTTTTCTTCAAATCCTTTTTTTATACTAGTTTGTGATAGATTTACTTTAATTTCCTGAAAAATAGTTGGCAACCCTAGGTACAGACGCCTGGACATCAACCTATCGAAAACTGTCAAATTTCTTCAATACATTCTAACCATATAACTAAGATATAAAGTTCAAAATATATTGAGGAAATTTGACGGACTAAGGTAGTATGAGTGCAGGCGTGTGTACCTACACTGTTATGCAAACCTATAGTTCAAAGTCGAGCACAAGTTATCTCACACTAACTGTAAGTACATCTATAAAATAAAGCCTGTTCTATTAATAGTCGATTAATGAAACGGTTTATTCCACATACGTCAGCTGCCATTTAGTTCAGAAAAAAAATTGATCCATTTAGGTCAAATGCAGACAAGATAAAAGGAACTACATTTCATAAATCGATTTATTATTTATTTATTTATTTTTATTTATTTTATTTTATTTCCTCCGATAATGGACGGCACCAAGCAAGGGCACCAAGATTTTAGAGATTCTCGCGAAAGCGAAGGATAGGAAGGAAGATCTGGAGCGATTCCCATCCATTTATTGTAAACGAGTAATTGACGCGCAGCGACTCGTATAGGTCGTTTGACGCGAATAAATAGTTTTCACGGGTTTGTGTGCATTATTATAATTTATCCCAGTTACTCCCAAATCTAAAATCACGATCAGACGAAAACGAGGTCGTGACAGAATAACGTAATCGGGATGCATAGTCAATAAAACTCGCATCAGGCATCCTGAAGCCACGATATGATCTATACTATACAACCTTATTTTTAGTTTATACGAAAACCGAAACACGCGTCAAATATTTTCATTTAAAGAATCCGTACAAAAAAAAATATCTTGAAAACTCACGAAGTTACAAGCTTTTCGTGCTGCCCCGTTGTGTGCTTTTAGTAGGGAATAATTTATTTGAGATTTTGTAAATATTATTTGGTCAAAATGTAACATGGTATAAAAAATATTGAAATCGATTCTATTACTGATTCTGAACAAACAGTTTTCAGGTTTCGTATAAACTAAAAATAACATTGTATAATATTGTGTCTATACTAAAGTCCAAGACATCGAGAAAAGGGTGAAGGGACACAAGTGGAGTTGGGCAGGACACTTAGCTAGACGACGTGATGGCAGGTGCAGCAAAGCAGTTACCGAGTGGCGGCCAAGACTTGGACATAGAAGCGTCGGTCGTCCGGTGGCAAGATGGACTGACGACATTACCCGATGGCGGGAAAGCCGTGGACACATCCACGGCTTTCCCGCCATCCGGGTAATGTGGCTTGGGAGTTGGGACAGAGATGAGTAGCAGACATAAAGGAGGCATATGCTCAGCAGTGGGTATCTCCGGGCTGAAATAATGATGATGAAGATGATACTAAATATGTGATCTAAAAGAACTCATAGCCACTTATCAATGTAACCCTACATCTAATTGCAAAGACCTTGTGGTTTTGTTACTACTCGTATACACCGTAATTGTAGCGTTGTTCCAGCAACTCAGAACTAATTACTACTGCTAGTACTATTAGCGTATTGTTCTATGATGGCGCGGCGGCTTAACGATTAACGGTTTGGTTGCGCAAACTGATGTAGCGGGTTGGAGTTTCGCCTTATCGAGTGCAGTTGCAGCAACGTTGAAAGAAATGTTTTATACTTTTATGTATTACATTTTTTTTTCATGATAGAATTTTTAAGTGACAGCCTGTTATGCCCCATTGTGCACTTATCGTCAGAAAAAAAACTATGAGAATTATACTATAAAGTTGCATTAAGTGGCATCAATCAAAGTTCATGATAACTTAGCATCTAGGATTTTTCACTGTAAAGACACTTATATACATATTTTTTTTACATAATAGTTTTTTTAATTTACTGCTGGTGCTGTCCTTATTGTCAGTTACTCTTAGAATTGTACTACAAAATTGAACTAAGTGGCATTGATCAACATTTAATGATACCTAGCTTAGCATCTAGAATTCTAAGCCTATTTTTGAGTTAAATTACAAGCAGCAGTCATTAAAGTTAGGCGTCTCAAAGTACAGCGTACAGGTATGACTTTTAGATAATGGTTGTTTTTCATAATTGTCACGCACGTGTATAAAATGACTCGTGAATGAGACAACATAATAAGTTTGTGATTAAAGTGAGCTATATAATAATGAGAGCTGAACCACACAAAGGTATACCTATAAAAATAAAAAAAATATGTAAGTGTGTAAAACGACACAATACTAAAGAGGTCAGATATTGTAAGAACGCGGCGTGCCATGCAAACCAGCAAGTTCAGTGCCAGACAGTGTTGAGGGCCGCGTAAGTGGAACACGACAGACGTTCTACCAGTTTGCCAAACTTTGCAAAAGTCACATTGTTAATTACTGTTTTAATTTCATTTTTACATTTTTTACAATGTACGAAATAACGACATAAATCTATTCACTATGAATATATTGGCTGAACGTCTATTTGATGACTTGTATTGTTATTAAGTCAAAGCTAGCGTCTAGGTATGTGGACTATTTACTTATGTATACTTACAGAAGAAGAGTAGGAAATAGACCTTTACAAATCCTAGAATTAACATTACTTTTAACTCACGTACTTACAATACTGACTCTAAGTTAGTAACACAAATAGCGCAAACCAGCACAAGAATGTCACTATACCAAGCGGTGCGGGGAAACGGTCGTGTCGTAAAGCGTCGTGTTTTATGTGTTGCATTATGTACGAACGAGCAACATGATGAGATGACACAGTTTACTTGGTAGGTACCTATAGCGTTAGTGCTTTTTTGCGCAATTGTAAAGTATTACCACAAAGTAAAGAAACGGAACAGAGACAAAGCTTCTAAGGAGCATACGAAATTCTTACCTATTTTAGCAGGGTTGGCAAAAGACAATAAAATAAAATAAACAAACTTTTATGAGCTTTTGCTTACTCTAAATATTTTTTTTTTTAATAATTTGTTATGCCTTTTGATAGAATGGTAAATTCTGAATCTGATAAAAAGTCTTTTCAAGTAATCAATTGGGAAACAATCACATGGCATATTAAATGTACAATGTTGTACTCGTTTCTGAATATCACTACCAATATTAAAAATATTTATGTTTAATTCCCGAGTTCCTATGGCCATCTTCCAGCTCCACCATCAGACTCTGGTTACCATCTAGCACCAAAGTACTCGTCAAGACGAATCATACGAGCCCAAACTAGATGGGGTTGTGTCGTTTAATAACCGAGTTCCTGTGGCCATCTTCTAGCTCTATCATCAGACCCTGGTTACCATCTAGCACCAAAGTTCTTGTCAAGACGGATCAAACGAATTCAAACTCGATGGGGTTGTGTCGTATAATAACCAAGTTCCTATGGCCACCTTCCGGTTTCATCATCAGATCAGCTCCATGTCATACTGATTTTGCATTGTCATCCGATTTACACATGCATGCAAAATTTCAGCTCAATCGGTAACCGGGTAGTGGAATAAATTTAACTCACAAGCAAACATCGGGACAGGTGAAACTAAATAAAAGCTTGTAAAAATAACAATTAACTACGTAACATACCTACATAACATACAGGTTTGTGTGACCTACTTAAACATATCTAAAATTTTAAATAGGTATAATCTGATTTTAATTTACTTACCTAGTAGACTCCTTGGGATAATTGAAATATGAAATATCTTTTTTTTTCTAGTATTATTCATACAAACGGTACAGTAAACGACCATTTTATCTTTGTGGTATTACAGTGGGGATTAGTTAGAAAAACAGAATTCTCTTAAGTCATACATACCTCTCTCTTACTACTACATTCTGTGCTACTACCTAAGTATATAAACAGTAAGACCAAGCATTTTTACTACTTTTTCCTGCTCTGTATATAAACCAAAGCATTTAACTATACTAAAACTGTATACAAAGTAGTTCTGATAAAATTGTAAACGTTTTTAAATACCAAACAAAAAGTAGTGGTTGCAGAGTGGAAATTATATTGTAATTCACAAAATATACATTGTTTCATGTTTACACATCACACTAATATTATAAATGCAAAAGTTTGTGTGTATGTCTGTATATTTGTTGCTTCTTCACGCTGCAACGGATGGATGGATTTGAATGAAATTCGGCATAGGTACAGATAGTTTATAACTTGGATTAAAACATAGGATACTTTTTATCCCGATATTCCCACGGGGACGGGAACCACGCGGGTGAAACAGCGAGCGGCGCTAGTTATATATAAATTTTATCATTCGAGACTTACTCAACTTCAACCATACCAAATCTCACATTTCTCCGAGCGCGCAATCAATGTGCTTAAAAAGGGACACGATGTATTTATTCGCTTCACGTATTAATATATAGATAAGTGTGAAGTCAGTAGCTTGTGAAGTAAACAAAATAATGCTCAATTTCAAATCCTTTGTTTTACACAATAGTGCTGACAAGAGTTGTGTAATCTGATTAATATCTGCACATGAAACTAAACTGTTCGTTTCTAGTTTTGTGACAACACACAATAATAAGTTTGCTGTTTTAAAGAATAACATCCTTCAATATTCTACTGTGTTTTACTAATGTTTTGTTGCCTTTTGGCCGAATGGTCGGAAATTCTCAAATAAAAGGGCTACTTAATTAAGCACATTACTTGAATCAAACATCATAATATGTACAATTAATTAAACGCGAGTAGAGTCGTAGTGTTTCATTTTAGGATTGTTACTTAGGATACGTTATATTTTAAAGTTAAGTATTTTAAAGTGGTTGGCAACCCTTGTAGTGATCGCGTAAGCGAATAATATACTAACAACTTTTACTAGTCACACGAAAAAAAAGTCTAGTTTCATTTACCAGAATATTGTTTCATTTCAAGTAGGTCTCTGTTATTTTTTAATTCAAATTGAGCATATATCATTATAGCTATAATAAAACTAAAAATATACTTAAAGAAGCACTTCTCGATATGTCCTACGAAGATAACTACATAAAAGTTATTGATTGTTGTTAAATGAATATTGTGTTATTTTGTCTGTTTAGTTACTAGTTTAGGTTCATAACTAATATTGTAATGTAATTTATTTAGCGACTAAAGATAGGACTGTATTTTTGCAAGTTATACCATTTAGATAGTTTTGTGACCTTTTTTTTTACTTATGCCCGGAAATCAGGAATATCCTAGTCCAGGCACATTGTGTTATTTGTTCTCTATTAATTTGTTAAGTATTTAGTTATTATATTGTAAAATATGTTTATTCAATAAAGATTTATATTATTATAATATTATTATTTTGGGACCATCACCAGTTTATATACGTCCCCACTGCTGAGGCACGAGTCTTTCCTATGAATGGATTAGAGAGCGGGCCATTAACTAGGACGGTTGTTAACGACTGCTAATGCAGCCGGGACCAACGGCTTTACGTGCCTTCCGAAACACGCAGCTCGAAATAATAAATCTTTTGGTCACCCATCCGATGACCGGCCTTTGCGAAAATTGTTTAACCTTAGAAATCGCAGACCAGGCGCGTTGACCACTGCACCATCGAGCTCCTCTATTTTAGGACAAATTATAATAATTATACTTTATTTTTGAATCCTGTCATTTTGATGTTTGATTTTCGGAAACTCACGATTAAAAACCAAACGAACTTTTTAAATATTAAGAGCTAAGAGAGTTAAAGAACTCTGACACATCCTCAGGCATTTGGAAATACAACTGTTTATCGGTTTTTTTAATCATTATCACATTGACATGCCGGATTTTAGATAAAAAAGAATGGGCATGAAACAACACGTGACAATTGGCATTTCTCTTTATAAAAAAGCTGTTTGGTTCACTACTAATTAGTTGATAACAATTAGTAGATAAACGCCTACTACATAAAAACAGGGATCGACCAACGATAAGGATTACACGATAATATTGATTACCTATCCATGTCCTTGTGTCAAGGTGGTATTTCGGAACGGTGTGCGAGCTTTAATATATCAAAATTTTTGTTAGGTATTCAAATAAACTTACGAAAAGTGCTTTTGAATCGTCCATACATTTTTTACCTACTACCCATTCAGATTCTATTTTTTAGCTGTGGAGAAGAATGGGCACAAAAAACTCCACAGCTTTAATAGAAGTAACGACATTTACAAAAAAAAAGTATGTCGTTACCGAATAATACAAAATTGAAAATCGTTTATTCAGTGTAGGCTGCAAATAGCTCTTATGAACATCATTATGACATACAATATTTACAATTAAAAACTTTCAAGAATAATTATACATTTTCAATAATACGCATAGACAAATTACAGTGAGTCAATAATTTTCATAATGATTGATAATAGCACTGGAAAAGACGGCTTGCCTTGAATCGCACTTTTTTACCCCAAGATCTTTTGCAATCCGGACCACAGTTATTGTTCTGTGATCCGGACGACAGTTGTGATTCATCCAACTGCCAACCATGAAGCTGTAGATATAACTGGAGAGGCCTGTTAGTTGAAAATTGTGTCATCTCATCTCAGCCAAAAGACGTCCACTGCTGGACAAAGGCCTCCCCCAAGGATATGAGTGGTATTTGCCGTAATCGCCACGCTTGGCAGGCGGGTTGGCGACCGCAGTAGGTTGAGGGTTACCTCAGAGAGATGCTGCTGCCTATCCTCTGGAATGGTCCCTTAGTCGGCTTTTACGACACCCACGGGAAGAGATGGGGCGGTGCAATTCTTTATCCCTGGCACCACACGGGGAGCTGGCACCACACGGGGACCTGGCACCACACGGGGACCTGGCACCACACGGGGACCTGGCACCACACGGGGACCTGGCACCACACGGGGAAAATTGTGTACTCACTTGTATCCCGTGAGGATGTTGAGCAGGGTGGACTTGCCGGCGCCGGACGGGCCCATGATGGCCGTCAGCTCGCCGGACCGGAGACGGCCGGACACCGACTTTAGGATCGTCTTCACATCTGGAACGAGAACAGGGGTTTAGGCCAAAATGGTTGCGACATTCAAATGGTTGCGATTTTTTTATGAAGAATCATCTTTTAAATTAATCTTATCTTCAATCTGGACACATTAAGTAGTGTGCATGTGAGAGGCGTTATATCTTAGTATTATAATAATAAATCATTTATTTCAGATATCAATATCCATAATTAACACATACAATAATCCAATACAATCAAATAAAATAAAATAAAATAACATTAAATTACATTACATTACTACTTATACATATAAATAAAAACTATATAATTCGGTAATGATTTCAACGTTGTGCATCAAGTCGTTTCTAAGATAAAAAATTTAAACATAAATTGATTGGTTCCGGTACGCTCCCAGCGCACCACAGTAACGTATATAGGTACGACGAAGTGTTGTCAAACTTACGATGAGTTTGCCCAATTAAAAAAAAGGCTTATGTAGATGAGGTACTGAACACTACCAAAGTTGGAACGCTCTATCAGCACACGTATTATCTCTTTTAAATATTTTTACGAATATGTACAGTGCCTTGATCTCACCTGATGTTAAGGCACTGTACACACGTTAACATAAAAAAAAGTGATGATACGGCCAATGATGGAAGCGCACTTCACCCGGGATCCTCAACTAGTGAGGCACTGGTTATCTTATCTCTAGCTGCCGGAACACAACAATGCTACTTGATGTTGTGGCGATATTTATCTATACTAATATTATATAGAGGAAACCTTTGTATCTTCGTGTATGTATGTATGTTTGCAACGAATAAACTCAAAAACTACTGGACCGATTTAAAAAATTCTTTCACCTAATTTCGCTACACCTAATGTAGCATTCTAATAATGCTACATTAGCGCTGTCGCTGAGAAACAAAGGCTATATTTTAAAAAAATGTCTACCCGTGCGAAGCAGTGATGGGCCGCTAGTATTTAGATAAGTCATAAGATGGTGGTAGCTAGCCAGGCGGACAAACAAGCCCTACCAACCAAACCGAGTACACAAATGTACCCCCCGCTGGGAATCAAACCCGGGACCTCTGGGTCTAAACCGGTGGGTCTTAGCCACTAGACCACAAAACCAGTTATTTCTAAAACTTAGGGCCTTTGATGTATACTCGTAGAATCAACTTGTTGGATGGCTCTTAAAAGTAAGGCACAACCCTGCTTACCAGTTGTCTTTGCATTTGGACTCCGCTTCTGGAGCGGAGTTAGTCATTTTAAAAGACAAAGTCATATCGTTTATTCAATAAAAGCCTTTACAGGCACTTAATGACGTCAAAACTAAGTACATATAAAAATCCAAATAATAATCATACTAATATTATAAATGCGAAAGTTTGTGTGTATGTATGTGTGTATATTTGTTGCTTCTTCACGCTGCAACGGATGGATGGATTTGGATGAAATTCGGCATACAGATAGTTTATAACCTGGTTTAAAACATAGGATACTTTTATCCCAATATTTCCACGGGAACGGGAACCACGCGGTTGAAACCGCGAACGGCCGCTAGTAAACTATAAATTTGTCTAACTAAACAACTGAATCTACGTGGAATCTACCCACCAGTTTTATTATATGATTTTATTCTTAGATATAAAAAAAACTCACAAAAAGATTCATTTATTAAGTAAGTAGGTATATCGTTTCCACAAAGACGATGCTAGCTAGGTATAGCTTTTGCGAGTTAGCCTTCACAATAACGGAGGAAAAATTAATCACTTTACTGACAACACCGCAAGAGTTACAAGTAATAGACACTGTCCCTTGGGTTAATTAGCAGCGGCTGTAATTGTTGTATAATAGCACAAAATGGTAGGTACAGGTACCTACCTGTAATTGGAAGTAACACGTGTATTACAACCGGAATCATCAATACCTTTACAATGTGAAAATGTAGTGTATTCTTTATAGTAGCCTGTATACAATCTATACTAATACTAGTAGCGGCCGCTCACGGTTTCACCCGCGTGGTTCCCGTTCCCGTGGGAATCTGGATAAAAAGTATCCTATGTGTTATTCCCGATTATAAACTATCTGTATGCCAAATTTCATCCAAATCCATTCAGTAGTTTTTACGTGAAAGAGTAACAAACATCCATACTTACAAACTTTCGCGTTTATAATAGGTAGGTATTAGTAGGATAAGCCACTGTTCAGGTTACAGAAGGTGCTTGGTTCTTTCTTGGGGCAAGGTATACACTATTACAATAAAATACCAAATACTGTACTAGATTTACCTTTAGATAAGTTTAAAAAACATGTAGTCTTCTTTACTTAAAAAAGGTTATTATACAGTCAAAGAATATTTAGAAGATAAAACAGCCTGGCTATAATAAAAAACATATACATAATACTACTTATAAACAGTGTCCTGCAGATAACAAAATAGCATTGCATTGAACATTACAATTAGTTTTATCTACACTAATGTTGTAACATTCTACTTATGTTTCCAATACTTGACTTATAATTACTACTGTTACAGCGCAGACAACAAAACACTCAATTTAAGCAATTTCACATGATGGTATAATATCCACATCGATATCGTAAAATCTCATTATAACATCAATAAAACGCGACCAATTAACCTGGCGAGCCTTATTCAAAATCCTCATACAAGTTGTATAAAATTTTGATATTAGGCTGGCTTTTGAAAACAGTTGGGTTATACGTGAAAACTTCGTCGAAACTACTAAACTTACATACACAAAACTCTTTGGTAAGATCTTGTGCCAATTAAATAAAAAAAGAACAGCGCGCGCTCGCTCCTGATTGGCCCTGCGCGCGCAGCTGCGCTCTCATTGGTTAGATTTTAATGGCGGCAAGTTCACTGTGACAATACACGTGCGCGTGAATTTAATGTTTCGCAATGTGTTTTGTTTTTAAAATACAAATTAAAAGTTAAAAATGGACAGCGACGATGATATTTGTACGCCTCCGGATATTCTAGAATTGGCAACAAAAGTAACTCACAATCTTTTGCCAGAAAAATCTAGAAAATTATATGAAAAAGAATATAATAACTTTTTGGCATGGAAGATCGAAAAGAAAACTACATCATTTTCTGAAAATGTCATTCTTGTGTATCTCAAAGACCTCTCCGACAAATTCAAGCCATCTTCTATGTGGGCTAAATATGCTATGCTCAAGTCCACACTGAGTATCTACAACAATATTGATATCACGAAGTATTCAAAAGTCATAGCGTTCCTGAAACGCAGTTCAGAAGGACACAAGGAAAAAAAGTCCTTGACGTTTACATCAGGTCAAATAAAGATGTTCCTGAAAGATTCACCAAATATTTTGTATCTTTTTGAAAAAGTAAGTGTAGTTTAGTTCTGTTATTTAATCTACCTAGTACTTACGTACTACACACGCAAGTTATCTAGACACTCCGTTTAAGCGCTTTGTGTATAAATTAGGTAGTAGGTACCTACACTTTACTACTTCATAAATCATAGTTTTTGCCTTGGCTATGTACCTCAAGCTTATTATATCGTTTATTGTTACAGGTTGCACTAATCTTCGGCATAATGGGGGCATGCCGAAGGCAAGAGCTATACAACATCCAGTTCGATGAAGTCTCTAACATAGACGACAGTACAATCATGGTGAAAGTTTCGAAAACAAAAACGAAAATAGATCGTTCTTTCGTTGTGACGGGCAACTGCTATGCCGTATGTAAAAAATACATGGAACTTCGACCCACCCCCTGTCGAAACCCTGCCTCTTTCTTGAGCTATAGATCGGAGAAGTGCGTCGATCAAAGAACTGGTATTAATAAATTTGGTGCTCTGGGAAAAACTATCGCAAGTTTTTTTGAATCTGCCTAACCCAGCGTTGTACACGAGGCATTGCTTCCGGCGCACCTCGGCGACCCTTCTCATAGATAGCGGTGGTTATTTGACCGCACTGAAACGACACGGGGGGTGGAAGTCTTCTACTGTGGCTGAAAGCTACATTGATGAGTCTTTAATGAATAAAATTCAAGTCTCAAATACGATCTTGAACAGTATAGAAAACAAGACGAATGAAGTAATTATAAATATTCCAACTCCGTCTACGAGCTCTACTGCTTGCCCCGCGACCGCTACAGCTGCTGGATCAATAATTAACATTAACTTTCAAAATTGTACCATCCAAAATTTGAACAATTATTATAAATAAACTATTGTCAGCTGTTACTCTTGTTGTTTGACTAATTGCATTAGTGAAGATAAAGTAGTGTATGCAACTGCATATAACACGGGTATTAAAACACTCGTTACTATTATGAAACTCGCTGCGCTCGTTTCATAAACTCACACTCGTGTTTTAATACCCTTCATTATATGACAGTTGCATAAACTACTATTATTTTTATTATTATTAACTATAGTTTTTTTTTACTTTTACTAGTACTATTATTATTATTATTATTATTATAAATTATCAGGCAGGCAGTTGAAACAACTGATAAGTGCCTGTATTCTGCTATATACACCACTAGTTAACATATTATCTTTTACTTTAATTTATTGAGAATATATTTGTCGAGTCTGTTTTTAAATTGATTAATTATTAATTGTTTTTTTTACTGTATGATATTGTAAAATATTAAACTGGTAAATTATGTTTTTGCAGACTTAAATATTTTATTTAGTTATTTTTTATTTTTTGTGTTTTTTTACATGTTGTGATTGTCCTTTACATTTTGTGTTTTTATTTGTGATGGAAAGTGTCCTTTTATGATAGGGCATTTTCCAAAATTTATGACGCTGTAAGGGAGAAAAGAGCTGGACACTTGCTGAGTTTCTTGCCGGTTCTTCTCAGTTCAAGATCTCCCGCCCAGAGTAGATAGACTTACGAACCGATGGCATAAAATGACGTTCATAAGAGCTATTTGTAGCCTAAACTGAATAAATGATTTTGAATTTTGAAATTTTTGAATTTTAAGTAAGCTGAAGAGTTTGTTTTTTTGTTTGAACGCGCTAATCTCTAGAACTACCAGTTGGATTTGAAAAATTATTCTTGCATTTTGATTGCCCAATTTTTGAGGAAGGCTGCTATTTAACATCTTAAGAGGCGAGCATAAAAGTCAGAAAAAACGCTAAGCGAATACAAAGTACTAGCGCATTCGGGCGACGACGCGACCTGCGTGTGCAATCGCGGGGCACAGCTATAGAAAAAGAGGAGTCTTGCATAACTGGTTGAAGAACGATCGACTTCGCACAGCCGTTGGACTTGTTTGCCAGGCAGGTCTCTTTCATGTTGTACCTAGGCAAGAAATAAGGACGAATTTTTCTACAATTTCTCTAGGATTACGGGATAAGCTTTCTTTATACGATCTCACTCGTCAAAACTGCATATTGGTCAAGCGATGCCAAACTCTTATTTTTACTGTCTACTCGCCAAGTTCTTATTTCTGCGTACTCGTCAAAACTGTAATGTAAAAATATAAATATTATTGGCAGAGAACATTCATAAGCCCATTGCCCCAACATTGATTAGTAAAATACTCGTACCTAATATGACTAAACAAAATAAAATTAGAAATACCTAACAAATGTTGTAGTTTGAAATTCAAGATTTATTCTTAATCCAAGGCTCTTGAAATAAATAGGTAAATAACTAAAACATATAACTTTAGTGTTGACTGTTCAAAACTATTAATTTTCATTGTCGGTCGAATTAAAATCCAAAAAAATACAAAATTGAGTAAAATCTAAATAGTGCGAACTCGGCCATTCGAAAGAGCTTCATTCGAGTTGACGAAAAACTCATCTTCAAGATGTACATAATATGTATAGTCCTTATGAATATACAACAACAAAGCCCGGCGTCGCCAAGTCCTTTGTTCATATTATATCAAAGCGATTACTCACCGAGGGCAAATTCCGCATGCCGCCCGCAACAATGACAATGACACTATATAGGTTTAGATATAAAAATTCAGAAAACCACTGCTTACACAATCAACGAATTGTTAAAACAGAAAAGGTTGGATGAATTAATCATAATCATCCATCACTACTGATATTGTGACACAGAACCACGGACCATAAAGCCTATAATATCCTTACTAATAATAAAAATGCGAAAGGATTCTGTCTGTCTTTGTGTTGCGCGATCACACCTAAACTACTGAACTGATTTAAATGAAATTTGGTACAGAGATAATCTAGAGCCTGAGAATGGACATAGACTACTTTTTAATGCGAAAAAAGGGCTGTAAGGGGTTGAAATAGGGGATGAAACTTTCTCCTCAGATGAGGACGACGCGATGATCGCCGGTCTGTTGGTTCCAAGGTGACGAGAGGACATCGGAGTGGTTTTTACCGAGTCGGCCTCGACTCGCTTTCTCTAGGGCTTCGGCCCTGGAACAGTCTAGGCCATCCTCGGACAGCCAGCGGGACCCCTCATGCCCGCTGATGCGCCTGTTTGCAGGTTTTCCACTCCGTATCAAAAAAAAAAAAAAAAAGGGGATGAAACTTTGTATGGAAATTACGTCATTTTTGAAGCTAGAAGCTTGAAACTTATTTTTTTTGGGCTTTTGGTTAGATATACATAAATACAACATTCAAAGTTTGTAAAAATTTTACCTTAAAGGGGGTAAAAATAGTGGATGAAAATTTTTGTGTGATAACGTTCGGCATAAATCTTACGGCCCAGAAAATAAAAATATAGAAGACATACAGAGAATTACGGAGTCATTACAAAATGTGAAACTGAAATTTCACATTTTATAATGGCTGTATGTATGTACCTATGTATTTATTACATAAGACGGCCACAAACTATTTTCAGCGTGGAATCCAGTGTTCGCAAAAAGACAACCTCGTTTTTCTTTGCAGTCGGTAAACAACCAGAATAAGGCTTGTATCCGTAATAGGGACACCGTTAGTGTTGCGTGTGGCGGTAGTTGGGAAAACAATGTGACGGTGGATGAAGACTTGTCGCGCAAACGGAGGCGCAACATCTCGCAACAGCAGCGGCGCGGCGGCGCGGCGGCGCAGCGCAGACAGCCCGTGACCACGGCCGTTGTAACTCGGTCGAAACGTCCGTCTCGGGTATAAAGAAGGTATGAAACCTTTTACTTATTAGTTTGCGTTAATCCCCGTTTAAATTTCTTTGTTAACAATGGAACGCGAAAGTCTAAAAGTGTATAATTAGATAAAATTTGGGATGCAGGTTAATTGAGTGACGTAAACAGCCACTAAGAATGGATTTTACGGAAATCATACCTTAGGGGGGTCAAATAGGGGGTGAAAGTTTGTAAGAAAGTCCGTCAGTTTTGAAGTAAAATACATGATAATTGATATTTGGCTTTTTGAAAAGAAATAAAGAATGACTTGTCTCAGGAATTTCGTTTATTTTCCTTTAAACGAGTAAAAAAGGGACGAAGGTTTTTTTGAGTAAAAAAGGGACGAAGGTTTTTTTGGGTTATTTCCAAAGTAATAGTTATAAAAATGAATAATTATTTTAATCGTTCTTAAAATATTTTAACAAAAATAAAGAATGACATGTTTTAGCATTTTTTGAAAAACCTCCCATAGAGAGGTGAAATGAGGTTGGAAAGTTTGTATGGAAACCTGACATTTTAAAAGTTAAATCCTACAATATTTGGCTTGGTTAGAAATTAAGAATTTACCTACATTCAAAAAGTTTGCCTTTTATTACAAACAATCACAAGTCGTGTAGCCCAGCCACGTGAGCAAAGCCGCGAGGAAAAGCTAGTAGATACCTAGTCTATATAATGTAATATGTGCACGGTACGATAGAGAAAGAATTTTGCAGAGTTTCTTGCGGCTTTTTCTCAGAAAGAGCTCTCCGTATGTTCGATCACTACAGCTTGAGAGACCTTTAATTGCCATCGGAGGCCAACTGAAGAAAAGCTGGCTGTATTTGGCAGAACGATTGAATCCGTGTCACGAATCAACCATTTTAAAAAAACAAAAGAATATATGTAAACCGCACAACCGTTAGTGCCACTCACTATGTCAACTCAACTTATCAATGTCAGGTGGTCATAAAAAACCACAAACACCAATATGCCGATACAAAGTTCATCATTTTAAGCATCGAATGTCTTTATGCTACAAAATAAAGTTTAACGATTTGATATTTTTTTTTATTGAATTAAGAATATCCATAAATGGCCTGCATTTGGGACGACATCGACATGTTGAGTTAGAAAGAGAAACGAAAATGTAAGTAAGGTTTAATCACAGTATGAATTCACAGTGCAATTACCTTTTTAACCCTCAATTGCAATGTAATTTACGACAAAGACACTTCCCCGCCTTACACGTAGACGTAGGTATGTCGTATGAAGTACTGAAGCGATTTCCGGTTGAGTTGTCCAATTAATTGACGAAATTGAAATCCTACCGCTGACCTGGGGCCTTGCCGTCAGCTCAATATAGCAGTATTATTGCAGTTGTAAAAACGAGACGCGTGTATTAGCAGTTTTTAGCATTTTCAGCTTCATCGGGCCTTTTTTGGGACAGCGAGAAACTTAAAGGGTTCCTCAAGCCGTGAGAAACGAAGCACCGTTAGGGGTTTTCGAGAGGGGAGGTACTCTACTAGGTTCTCCGAGGGGTTCGAATCCGATTGGGCGTGTAGCAGCGTATACATATACAATATGCAATAACACTGAATTGAGAGCTAATGTTAAGGCTCCAGTTGGGTTACTATCAGCTCTTAAGGTGCTTAACTGCCGACAACCATGAAACAGCGTTCTCTGTCGATCTACATAGGTAAGTAAAAAGGATAAGAATAAAAGTGCGTGATGGATGATCCACTCCTATCCAAGTCAAGAAGTTCAAAAAAAGGCTATTTGTTAAAATCTAGATGCCTTACTACAAATAAACAAAGAATAAGATCCGAATTTCACTTCCGTTTTCACTTCTTGGGCTTCGCTGGCTGCTTTCCATCAGGCAGGGTGAAACCATTTTGGCGTGCCACAATATAAAAAAAAAAGAATAGTTAGGTATTCTGTGTTTTGTCCCTTTTGCTTGATGACGTTATTCCCAGCTTATTCTTTGTTTATTTGTAAGGCATCTAGATTTTTACAGATAAACAAAAAATAAGCTGGAAATAGTTATTCCGTGTTTTGTTCCAGTCATGTAACGTCATTTCAAATTAGAGACAAAACATGTAATACCAAACTATTCGAAGCTTATTCTTTGTTTACTCCGAGGTCCGGGTCGGGGTTAGTCTATTAAAACATAATTTTGGCGTTGTATATTGTTTTTGTATACTTTTATATACACCATGCATAAAGGATTAGCAACCTGAAGTGGCAGTGGGCCGGCCATATTAGCCGCAGAACCGATAACCGATGGGGTAAACGTGTTCTTGAGTGGAGACCGCGTATCGGCAAACGTAGTGTGGGACGCCCTCAGACTAGGTGGAACGACGATCTTCGCAAGGTGGCTGGCAAGAGCTGGATGAGAGTAGCCGCGGATCGTGCTCAGTGGCGCGCATTTGGAGAGGCCTATGTCCAGCAGTGGACGTGTGTAGGCTGATAGTGATGATGATATGCATAAAGCGCATTTCACAGTTGTGAGCGCCTTAAAGCAGTACTTTAGCAGCTTTAGCAGTGTTGTTGCGGTTTGCAATGACATTGCAGTAATACAGCTTTACGAGTTTCATGGTAAGGCCCCTGACCTATGCTTAATGCTTTAATAACGTGGCTCTCTCGATTAGTAATATTTACATTATTTTTTACACGAATTATTAAATAGAGTTAAATAGCAACAAGCAATGTCTCGATGCGAACAAATTATTTTTTCATAAAAGGCGTTTTTAACAAGTTATTCATTGATATGTTATGTTATGTTGTTTACCTCTGTAAGTATTTAAAAAGTAACATAAAAACTATTATGCCTACATAATTTCCGTTTTGCATACGAATCTATGGTAATATTCCTCTCGATAGGTATGACATCAAATTATTAAATAATTATTTATTATTAAATTCACCAACGCTTGTTTACATCGTTTCCAAACAGATAACACTTGGGCAAATAGATACGTATTATAACTAAAATTAAATGTAACAAACACTCACAGATAAATATGAGTATATTAAACAAGCGATTCTCTGATTGGTTTAAAAAAGGATTTATTATCTTGCGACGACATGCAGTAAGTAATACAGGCAGTGTTTGTAATGCTAGGTAGGTACTGTTACACTTGATGTGTGGTCGACTGTACGTACGATGACTTTAGATTTTTATAGGTAGGTAGTGGTCATCTCATCGCCCCATGGACATGATATCTGCAACATTTGGGGAGCTGCCTTGCCTATATTACCAATAATTAGAGGTGGGCGTTTAAAGAAAAAGCATTTAAAAAAAGTAGGTAGGTACATAAGCGTGCTTTTAGGTTTGAAGTTGAACGTATGATGCTTTTCACTTAAAAAAGTGTTCGCACTTATTTTGATATTTTGGTCGGTTAATTAACACTTTTTTTGTTTAGGTAAGTACATTTATTAATACAGAAAGTTAAAAAAAATACGTTTTCACTTCTCATGCTCATAAAGTTGTTCTTTATGTCGAGAGAAGGCTGCATAAAATGAGATTTTATGCTCTTGTGCATAAAGTAATTTCTTCTTTTAAGACTAAGGCAATTAGGCCTTACAGCCACATACACAATACAACTTCATTTGATTGATATATTTTTATGAGATTTAGGTAATATCTTAATTTAATTACGACTTATGTATTACTATCTAAATACAAATTTACGATTAATACGGGCTTGCATTTACGTAAAAAAAATATAACGCAAATATTTATAATAACTTGGCATTGCGGCTCAGACCATAGTCGAACGTCACGTAGTTGAAAATTTAAAAAAAAATAAGAAAAATTGTATGGCGGGAAGCTAATTATTCGTCATTTATATACATTTAAAAAAATTATTAAATTTTCTTGTTTAAGCTTTAATCCTTGTTTGTCCTTGCAATCGAAGTAAAAAGTAGAGTGTAAAACTCGAGTATAAAACTCATTTTACCCTCGACGTGACTATCCACCCTCGCCGTACCGGCTCGGGTGGTTATATGCACGACTCGGGTAAGATGGCTCGTTTTATGCTCTTGTTGTACAATCTACTATTTATCACAATAAAAAAATGATACGTGAGTGTCTAGTTACGTGCTTTATGGAAAAGTGTACTAATACGAGTATAATATTTTAGTAATTAAAATTAATTAATTAAATTTTAGTATAATATATTTGTAAGTGTAGGTACACGAAAAAGAAAAAACGCACTTAAAATCGGGAGGTGCCAACTCGCGCGCACTCGCCACTTCCACACATGCCAGTTGACGAATAAGTCTTTTTAAGCATGCTTTTTAAAATCGTATAATGTTTAAACGTGTGAAAATTAAGCAGTATTTTCCATCTCTACCAATAATACCAATAACCATGTATCGACTGTAATTTGTCAGTATATTATGTTATACCTACTAAGCACTTTACTCGCGACTTCGTTGGCGTTGATTTGAGATTTTAAAAAGAAGTATTTTTTCAAATAAATGTCCTAAATGTCCCCTATATGTCTTTACAGCAAAACCGGTTCCTCAAGTTGTTTTTTGGGGGCGCGCGGCGAGAAAGTTAAACGGTTCCTCAAGCCCGTGTGAAACGAATCACCTTCGGAGGTTTTCTAGAGGGACCGGCATCACGCACTAGTGCGTGTCCCCGTGCCCTACTAGATTCTCCAAGGGATTCGGATCGGATCGGGACCTCAAGTTGTGGTGATGGAACCACCTTAAATGAGATGGCATCAAACGCACGCAAGCGCAAGCACACGCAAGCGTGTCCCCGTCCGTCGTCGTCCCTAGATTCTCCGAGGCAATCGGATCGTAATCGAGCTATTTACACGCTTTTGAAGAACCTCATGTAATGTAGGTAATAATTAGTGAGTAGCGAGTAATACTAACACATTGATCGAGTCTTGGTTGCTTGAACAAATTAATATTCTGTCTAATGAATATTCTATAGCGCTCGGAAAGATTCCTAGTGAGTTATAAATTTTATAAAATTATATTCGTCATCGTATCAGGGACAGCAATACAACAGGAAATAAATAATTTAATTAAATAATTAATATTTAATAATAATTACTAAATAATAGCTTACTTAATAATAACTAATTAATAATTTTACTATGGCAATAACAGTTAATAGGCTTCATTTTATTATATATTATGACCTTTCCACTATCAATTATTATTGTACCTACGTATATAATTTAACAATGCTATATTTAAAAAACAAAATTATGAAACACTTAATTATTTACATTACCCTCTGCCTGACCCTGAAAAGGTTCGAAATGTCAGGAATTAAACGAGAGTAAAATTAAAATTTTAATGTGTAGTGCCTACACCTATTCGCGTAAAGTTTAGAAAACAATATTTGTTTAACTATAGACAATTAAAAAAAATCAAATGTTTGTTTTATAAATATGTCTTTGTTGTAACATTCTAACATTGATAAGCGAATATTACCAATGACTTAAATCGTAGGTATATTACTGAATCAACCTTGTGCTTCTTTTTTTTAAAACAATGGTCGTTGTCCTAAATTCGGTCGAAGATAACAATGATTTTATTTTAATACTAATCAATACGAGTATATCTACAAACAAATAGATTATCAAATTTACACTGTCATTTATTGTGTGTGTGTTCGTTTCCTAACATAGGTTGGTAGGTAGTAAAATCCGATTGGTCTCGATATGGCAGTGAAATGAGTAAATGTTGAGATGACGGCTGAGTTCAAATAAGATTGGGAACAGGTGAATGTTTAAAGGCTTTCTTCTTACACTCATCTATATATTAATACGTGAAGCAAACACTTTGTACCCTTTTTTACGAAAATTGCGCGGACGGAGAAGTATGAAATTTCGCACACCTATAGTTTATATAGAGAAGGTTATCCGAATGTTAATATTTTTTTTTAAATTATGCATGGGTCTGGGTCTCCTTATTTTGTGGCAAAAACTAAAAACGCGCACGCGCAAGTAATCTCGTCTGTGGTCTCAGGCACAGCTAGGGTTGCCAACTATTTTTCAAGAAATTAAAGTAAATCTATTACTAACTCTCTCTAAGGCCCATCTCTCACCCCTCCCCCCTCCCAATTCCTACTCCCTCTTTAAGATCCAACTCCTTCTTCAGGGTTGGCAACGCATCTGCGATAACTTTGGTTTTGCGGGTGTCCATGGGCGGCGGTGATTGCTTTCCATCAGGTGACCCGCCTGCTCGTTTGCCTCCTTTTATTATAAAAAAATTAAATTAATAACTAGTACCTAAAAAAAAAGGATTTGAAGAAAAAATAAAGTATTTTCCAAATTATTGATTTAAGCGTTACGTTTCGTTTCACTTCACCTGAGTCTGAGTATCATTCAGCAGAAATTAAGTCAACAGGAATATTCCGTATAAATGCACGCATTAGTCGGAAATAAAGTATTTTCCATACTTTATTTTTATTAAAAAGAATAAAGTATGGTGATGGAAAATAACGTAGGATACGTTATTTTAAAGTATGGTTGGCAACCCTAGGCACACATCCTTTTCGACATTTCCTTGTATATCTTAGTAACTTAACGGCAAGTTATGCTTATTGACTGCAGATCTTAACATATTCTTTTAATAAGATAGGTTTGACATGTGGTTTGTCGTTGGTAAAAGGTCAGAGAATTTCTGAATAACTATAAGGTACTGAACGTCAACTTAATAGGTCCTAGTCTAATTGAAGACCTTTTACGGTCACAATTTCAATGCAGCGACGACCAAGACCAAAGAATAATCACATTAAAATGAAATTAAGTTAACATAAATGAAATATGCTTTATAAAATTGGGCACATAAAGTGGCATATTGTGTGATGTGAACGACAAATAAAGTAACTACCTACATGCCAATGGAGAAGAACAAAAAAACTCAAAGACTAAGGTAGATACAGCAAAAGTTAAAAATAGGCTGATAAACAGTAACTGATTCTACCGCTTGTTCAAAAGGTTGTTTCTTCAAAGAATACTCAAGCAACAAACTTACTTAGTTACTATTTTTAAACTCTGACTTGTTTACAAAAGTGTACGTGTCAGTACATAAAAACAATTCAATACAGCATTGACACTACTCGAAGCATATTTGCTACGTACGTGTGTGTAGATAGATAGTAACTTAGTAACGTATAACAATAGTAAAAAAACACACACAAGCATTAGGTAGGTACGTACTACACACACACACGCACGCCACAACAACATTCAATAGGTAAGGTACCTAGTTGTTATTATTTAATTTTATTAACACTAGCATTTAGGTCAGGAATGGGCAAACTACGGCCCGCGGGTCATCTCCGGCCCGTGAATGATCGAAGTCCGGCCCGCGACCATCAAACAAAAATTCAGATGCGTGCGGTGCGTGTGTGTTTCAGAGAATGCATAGGTATGCAAAATAAAAATATTGATAGGTATCAATATTTTTATTTTCCAAAAAAAATTATTTATTGAAAATATACAGCAAAAAATTCAATAGCCTGGCCCGCCAAAGATTTTTTTGTTAGTAAATATTGTCACGCGAATGAAAAAGATTGCCCATCCCTGATTTAGATAAAGGAACCATGATAGACTTAATCTGTTTAATAATTTTTTGCTTATTGGGATACGATCTTTAACATGAAATATTTTATTTGAAGCGACATCGCAAAAAAAAATACCCCCAAATTAATCATACCCATTCCTCAATAGACTTTGACCTTTATGTTTGTTGGCATATGGTTGAATATTTATTGAAGAATTTTGACAGTATTGGATACCTACGTCGATGTGCAGGCGTCTGTACATAAAGGCCCCAGTACACAATGGCGTATGCTGGCCCACTTCAGGCCATCGCCATTGTGTACAGGGGGTAATGGTATATGGTGGCGGCCCGCAATCATGTTGTCGGTTTTTTAGGCACACTTCAAAGGAATCGTGGCGTAGCGTGGCCTGTGGTGTTCACACAATGACCCATTGTTTAGTTCGTCACCGACTGCTGATCGGGATAGTGCACTATTTTGTTGCGTGGTAGGGTCATTTCGCCTGTTCGCGTCCATTTAGTGCAGTTGGCAAGTTTGAAGGAGAAAATAAAAATGTCCCAGCACTAATTTCAATGAAAAATTTATGTAATGTGTTCTTTATATAGTCTATTTTAAGGTTAACTTTTAGGTTTGTTCGAAACATCTTGATTTTTTTAAATAGACAAACATCAGAATTAGGCGTTTTACCCAGTTTGCGTCCATAAAATCCAGATTGCGTCCACCCCTGGACCATTTCGCGTCCACCAGTTTAAAAGGAATATAGGGGTGATATTTTTAAGATAATGTAAAGAAATATTGGATTTTAACAATTTCTTTATTTAAGAATATTATTATAGTTATTTAAAAATCAACGTTATTATCATTAATAAATCACTTTAAAGAATATAAAAATACCTATTTATTCTTCTCAACATTGATTGAACTAAAAATTAAACAACAAAGTATGTAGGTAGTAGGTAAATATTAATTCCACCTGTTTATGTCAACAATAATCAGTTCTGTCAATTTTACCCTAAAATCACGAGAAATATTATTAAAATTATTACTAAAGATCAGCCTTGATTAATAATAAGTTTTTGGCTATATTATAGCAACAAAACAATACAATAATTGTTGTCTAATCCTACTATTAAAAGAAATGTTGAATCATAATAATTACGAGACGAGGTATGATTTATTATAGCCTTAGAATTTTAATTAATGACATGACGTCCATGCCGGACGCAAAGTGGAAGTTTTATAAATTCGGTGTAGTAATTCGCGTCCACCTTATTTTAACTGTTAACTATAGAAAAAATAAGCAAATTCATAATTAATAATATTCCTTTTTTCATTATCAAAGTCTAGAAACAGCTATGTAACCTAAAATTCACATAAAACAATACAAGACTTAATGTCAAACGCGCCGCTGGACACTATTTTTTTCTTAAAATACCGCGGGTCCGCGCTCTCTTGTTGAACAGCTGAGACAAACTATTTTTTCTAAACAGGATTGGTTGGGCGCACGGAACTTTTGTCTATGTTTGCGTGTCTCTTATACATTGAGGTATTGGCGGTAATGACTTTTCGTTTTATTGGTGTGTTAGTATACTTATTTTCGAGAATGTTCAAAGGGAGATCCGTAAAATGGATGCGAACTGGGCGATGGACGCGAACAGGCGAAATGACCCTATTACCTACTTGAATTTTTGATCGCCCAAAATATCAGTATCGTGTAGCAATGAAGAGACTTTCCAGTTTATTGATTTATAAATTTTAATGCTCCTTTTTTTTTAGTTCCGAAACACGAATTTGCAGGGAGTCTGCAATGTGATTCCATGCATCATTGACCTGAAAACATCGTACCTACATTACTGCATATTATGTTGAGACGACGAGGCTCTTCTATCGCCTATGTTTATCAAGGATAATGTAGGATTCTAATGCTAAAATAATTTTTCAAATCGGTCCATTAGTTTCGGAGCCTATTCAATGCAAACAAACAAACAAACAATCAAATCTTTCCTCTTTATAATACTAGTATACTTGTAAGCAGTACATTACAGTAATTACTTCCACGTCCATCGCAAGTGTTTCGCCAGGCAGCAATGAGCCACGCGCCATTGTGTGAACACCAAGTGATCGTGGCCTACAGTTGTGCACTGCAAAGCATGGCCCATCACAGGCCATTGTGTACTGGGGCCTTAACTTAATGCTTCATGTTCAACATGATACAATCGCGTTGAATGCTTGTGATTGATTAGCAAAGTCAACTAATTGCATGGATCATCTGCGCATACGTACCAGCTAGCATCACGTCCGCAGTTATTGCGAGTGCGTTGCGTAAAACCGGCGATTCTGTTTGCTACTGTGATCCGGCTAACATTACATTCAACTGCGTTCTTGTGTAACTATCGACAGTATAGATAACATAATAAACATATAAAAAAATGAATTTTTTTTTTTAATTAAAAAAACGAATGAAAAATTAAGTCATTAAACATTAAAATATTAAAGTTAAATTATTTGTTTAATATAAGCGTCGATCACTAGAAGCCTTTACAAGCATTTATTGACATCAAAAACTATAAAAACTTGGTACTGAATTTACCACCAGTTAGGGTTTTGGGAGGCGGCTTTAGCTGACTTTCCTTCGCCTTGCAAAGCACGGGCGTGCATATTACGTACATATGCTGATTTAAATTACCTTTACAAATCAAAATTTAATAGTTATAAATAAAAGACGGCTTTGTGCTTAACGTTGCAGTTTATTTTTAAAAAAGGGTCATCGGCCTTGGCCGTTTCTGATATTTAAAAAGGAAAAAATTAATAAAAACGAATGGTGTAAAACGATGAATTAAATTCATTAATATCAGTTGAAAGACCTCAGATCTTAAGAATTAATTTTATTTAGCCACCAATAAATATTGTTGTATTAAATATAGACCTGATAGAACACCTCCATGTTTAAATTTTGAAACAGATAAGTATATATTTATTTTTATTACATTGTTACAAAACATGACTGATGCCCGCGCAGTTTAGATAAACGATGAAGGTTGACTCACTTAAAATAATCGATAAAAATATGTCACAAGCCAGCAATATGTTTTAGACATACATAAAGTAGGTATTTGTCATATTATGCTTATGCCTACTTACATTGTGAATTTTATTAAGTGACTAGCTGACCCGGCGGACTTCGTATCGCTTTGACAGTTTCTATGTCAACAATACAATCTAATCGTTTCTATGACAACAAAACAAACAAACAAATGGTGGAACATTTTGTATTGTAAAAAAAAATTTTTGGGGTGGACCACACTCATCACGTAGGGGTATGAAAAATAGATTACGACCGATTGTCAGACCTACCGAATATATAAAATTTCATAAAAATCGATCGAACCGTTTCGGAGGAGTATGGCAACGTGATGGCAGCTCACATCTAGGGCTGCCATCAGCTAAACTACGGACCCAGGACAAAAACTTCAAAAACCCAGGACATTTGTGTGAAATAAAGATATTACCCCGGACTCCATCGAAAAAAATTTAAAATAAAATAAAAACATAGTTATCATATTTTTATTTATTTATAGAAAATCAACTTAATCGACTAGGGAAGGCACGTCACACGTCACGAGACTCACGAGTGCGCGGATATATTTGCCGCACCGAATAACTATGAAAAGCTGTAATTTATTGCTAATCATTCCATTCTATCAAGTTAATCGGATTTCTCCTGACATAAAAAGTGCTCGGGTTTCACCCGGACGCTCCCCGGACGCCCTCCAAACTAGGACAAATCCGGGGAAACCCGGACGGATGGCAGCCCTAATCACATCACATGTGACACGAGAATTTTATATAGGTATATACTTAGATTGTTTCTCTGTTCCCATGATTCCGTACACTACAGCTAGGGTTGGCTAGAAGAGATCTCTTCTAGAGATAAGCTTACCTTTGTATATGTCCTGTGTAACGTATGTTTAAATGTAATTTATTTGTATAATAAAGGATTAATATTGATTAGGAACAACTTTTTTAGACTTGACCAATCTAAAACCTTGAAAAAAAAAACAGCTGTTCCATACATTACAATAAAACATACTCACCCAAAATGTATGACACAGCAGATTTTTTAACGACCGGACCTTAAAATTTACGGTGAATGTATATCATTAATATCAATTATTGAGTTACATCACCATTATAATGTCAACTTCTGTGTCCTAACGAAAATACTCATAGAATAAATAGTTCAGCGAGGTCATCGTTGTACCTACCCGACGCCCGTAAACAAAACTCGCTTTGACACAGCTATTAACAACCAATAATTATTTAACTAATTTTAAATAATGGTTATGTTTTACCTATTGTTTAAACAACACAATCATAGAATAATGACTTTTTTTTGACACAAACAGTCATTACATTACCCTACGATTGTGTTTAGAGCATAAAATAAACATGATTATAATTAATTACAGACAATAAGCACTTAAATTATATTTTAAAATATATTGTGAGTGTTTTTCGACCCTTCTAATGTACTTACTGTCTTTATCTTAACACAAAAACTTCTACAATGATTTTATGTTCTTAGTCGTTTCCGCTCCCGATCCGACCCGAACCCATCAGGAGAATCTAGTAGGGCACGGGACACGCACTAGTGCGTGATGCCGTTCCCTCTAAAAAACCTCTGACGGTATTTCGTTTCACACGGCTTGAGGAACCCTTTAAGTTTCTCGCCACCCCCAATAAAGTCCGGTGACGTGAAACTCTCTCCAAAAAAAGTTGATTGCTTAAGGCATAGCGACATTCATAAGAGCTACTTGTAGCCTAAACTGAATAAATGATTTTTGAATTTGAATTTGAATTTGAATTTGGTGCGCCGCCGTCCGTAAGTGACAAGTGTCATATGTTTTATTTGAAATGTCGTCGTCCATATTTATTTGATGCCGCGCGGCCATACTAATTTTGTATGGGGAATTTAAGGTGCTTAATAAAAAATAATTATTTAAATAACCACTTGATGAATCGAAAATGTAGTCTAGCAATTTGTAGTTTATCCATTGATGATTGTTTAGACAAAATCAGAGGTACAATGATTTAGATAAACTATAAGAAATCTACTAAACGCAGCCACTCGTTTTCATGATTTTTGCCCAACTTTAAATGATATTGTAGAAAAAACTATAGCGTGTTATGAATTTATGGTTCTGACAAATTGTAAACACATTCCCTATGATACTAAATATATATTTTGTTCATTTAATACGATAGCATTTTTAATTATATTTACTTAACCGTAACTGGATTTTTGGCATTTTTTGGTCGGCGCACCCTTAAGTTAATGTTGATCATTAACTGTTCTATATTACGATCAATTAACCAATTTACTTGTGAATAGTTTTATTTGCTGCAGACCCAGTTTCCCAATACTCCGTTAGTTAGTTAAGCATTCTGTTAAATATTCGTGTGAGTTGGTAGTATAGGATTCCCTTTACGCTATCGTTCGCGGTCAAATTGACCGGCCCGGCCCGCCCGCCGCCGTCTGCAAAGTGCCTTTAGGACTATTATTTTGTTCTGTGCTTTTGGTTAATGAGTTTCATATAACGCCAATGACAGCTAAAATTTGGTGATCAGACGTGATGCTTAATTACTGCTTTTAAGATGAACATCTAATTACTTAAAAAGAACCATTAGCATTTATCTCATTAACAAAATTGATTGTAACAGTAAAGAAAATAAGCTCTAAACAAACAAAGTTATTAACATGTTCAGAACATAAAAAACAGCTGATAACCAACATTAAATATAAGCTTTTTTGTTAAAGGTAAAAAAAAACCACTATGAATTCGTTTCCAGCCACAATGTCGTAAGTTGTAACATTTATTTCTAATCATCTTTAATAAACATAAATAAAAGACCGGCCTGACAGACGGACAGACAGATGCTGGTACTAACTATAGTTAGACAAACTATATCAAAAAAAGGCTAGATTTTGTATTTAAAAATACTTGCCTCGAGTTTGTTTTGTAAAAATATTTTTGTTTATTTAATGTAATCTACCAGAAATAGAAGGAAGGCAATGCCCAGTAGTAGGACAAAATAGGCTAACTAAAAAAATACTGATAATAATAAAATAATAAAAAAAATACTAAAAAACATACAAACTTTAAACACGGCAGTAAGGTTCAAAGGAATTAAATTAATGATTAGATGATGTAGGATTCGTGGTAATCTCCTCTCGGGATCATTTATAATGTTCATAAGACATGTAGTGAATCCGCATCGGATACATGCTTCTGTCAGGCAAATAGAATGCATTGAACACGCTTTTCGGGGCTGCATTGATAAACAAGACGTAACAGCGTTGCTCTAAACAACAAACATCTATTGGACGGTAGCTGTAATGCAAACAAGCAATGGAACAAAATAATGTCACAATAATCGTTACTGGCATTTACGTCCGTTTTAAATACGATATTTAAAGTAAGGAGAAAAATACAAAAGGGAATAAATATACAATGCTGACGGGCTTCTTTTAAGATTAAAGAGACACAAGAAGAAGAAGAATAAGAAAAAGAGGAGCGCAATGGCGCTACGGCGGGTTTGAATAAATATTGTGATCGTGCAAGTCGATAATTTTCGCATCAGCGCGGCGCGGCGCCGGCGCGGGGTGTCACCGAGTGGGAGAACGAATTACAATATCACACAAGTCCTTCCGTTCTTTGAAAGGACATTAAATAGTTGATCCCGGTTGTGGTTGTAATAAGCAGCAGGGACTGGGACTTCAAACGAATATTGTTTTCTAAAGTTTACGCGAACGCTACACATTGAAATGAAACAACGATTCATCCCTAGGATGATACGCGAGGCTATTGAAATTAAAAAACATCCTAATTTTAACAGAGAAGATGGTTGGAATCTACCACCAGCCTGGGATCCCATCATACAAAGTATTAAATCCCAGCCCCAACACCATACTGCTAGACCAAGATACTGTAAGCTCTTTCTGCGTAAAACGGAACGCACCTGATTAAATATAATTGAGGGTATATAATAAGCTACCAACTAATTATGAGACGACCAACACCTCAGTCTCCCTGTGACCACGGACCCTGCAAAGGGTTCGAAACGTCAGGATAAACATTAAATAAGTAATGTGTAAAATAAACGCGAGTATAAACGAAGCTTCTACCTATTAGAGATTTAATCTACATTTACGTTAATTTTTATTTAGTACATAGATGGCTGGATGCTATTCTACGATTTATGAAATAAGTGATACACAGAATTGTTTTAAATGATGAAACAACCTATATAACGGTTCCATAACAACAATAAAGAATCAGTATGCAACAACAATAATAACATATTTTATGTTTATACTGTTTCCTATGCTCCATAAATATAGATTGCTTTTGAAGTTTTATGATGTAGTGTTAACAATCTACAAGATTGCAAATATATCTACTGAAAAAGAAGCATTTCCGGGATCCTTTTTAATTTTGACAATCGATATGCTGTTTTGATGCTAAACTTATTTACAGTCTTAAGGTCAATCGTCAGGTCTTTTAAATTATTAAAATTTTCAGCCTCTTAGGCTACTATTACGTATATACAAATATTACATACGATTAGATCACACAGACCTGCGTAGTAACTATTATTTAATCTGTGCCTATTATAGGTCCGGTACTTTCAAGCGCCTCTGATCAAGTGAGTAGATCGATTAAGGTTGCCAGATCGGAACTTACCGAGTCCGGGACAATTCCATGTCGGGCCGTGGCTATGGCTACGAATATGTAAAAATAAAAAAATAAAAAAATAAATTACGGAGTATTTAATTTTATATTTGTATTTATTAGGATAATACATTTTATTTAAACCGGCAGCGAGCGGGTTTAAATAAAATGTATTATCCGAATAAATACAAATATAAAATTAAATATTCCGTAATTTATATTTTTATTTTTTTATTTTTTATTTTTACATATTCGCATGCCGCCTGCCGTGTTATATTTTGTTATTTTTTTTTAATAATTATTTTTTTTCGGAATCCGGGACAATAGATCAAATTACTGGACACGGGACAATACGTAAAATTCCGGGACAATCCCAGAAATCCCGGGCATCTGGCAACCTTAAGATCGATGGTTTCTGGTTCAAATTCTATCGAGAAATTCCCAACTAAGCTGCCTCGGTAAATCTTAACCATACGGTCAAGTATTTTCAGTACTTATCGATATAATAAAAGAGAATGCAAAATAACTTTGAATAAATTATTAAATAGGTATGCGTTTTAATACAAGATGTCCGAGGCGTAAATCCCTTCAAGCTACAGATTAAACAGAATCTATGCGGAAGACATTGTGACTGTGACCCGGAACAAAGAGTCAAGATCATTACAGTGCTTCGGAGAACATTCGAGGAAGAACACGTACCTACGACCAGCTGTAATTATGAATTAACCTCAACATTTTGTTTTTAATAAGGAAGGACTGAATAATAAAAAGATATATTTAATATATTTCTTACATTTAAAACCAACCTTAACATATGTCATCCAATAAAACGATTGCTTAATACCTACTTCATTCACAACTCAATGTATTTGTAATCAGTTAGGTCGGAAAACGTGATAAATAAGGAAGTGCGATAGACAATATTAAACTAAGACAAATATATTAAGCTAAGAGAAGGACAATGAGAACTTTGAAAATACGAATCAAGTCCTATAACTAACCCATACTCATATTTACCTTATCATCTCATTATTTTAATAAGTTAGTTATAAACTTATAATCGTCAGAATCTATTATTCTTCTTAAATTTCTGATGATTCTTAAAACAGATATTACGCAAAATATTAAGTTGTGTCTTTAATTAGATTTTGTTTATTGCAGCAACATCTACCAACAAAGACAAAGTCTTTAAACTCTTGGAAGTTTTTCTGTCAGAAGGTCAACAGACACTTTGTCATCTTCAATGACACAATGATGTGCAGTTTGTTGATGCCTTATAAATAAATATATAATGTAAAGTTTTGTTTCTTACAAGATCGGCTACGTGTCACAAGAAGACATATCTTTTCTAGTAAGATCATGACGTCTAGCAAGATGAGGGGGCCGAAATCAGACAATTTTGAGTAGGTTTTTATAGGATGATGGGCCACCTGTAATAATGTCATATCACCCACACAAATTCCCTAGTAATTTCAAGAATAGTTTCTATTGTGGAGAAAAGACTATTTGTTTGGCGAAGGAACATGCTTTTCGATATATCAGTTTACCTGTTATTCAAGTATGTCGGATACTTATGTCCGTACATTTTTCGGAGTGTAGTACTAGCTTTCGCAAATTATTATGTCGTCAATATAGCAATCTCATGAACGCAACTAACCATTGCAACACAAATGAGGTGAGCCATGAGTTTTCCACGATTGCGTGGATATATAATAATAACAGAAGTACGACATGTATATTTAGTTAAACCTGTTGGCACACGAAATATTATAAGTGTCTATTTGATTTTCTAAATCAATTATAATGGCTCCGTCACTGAATATCAGAAAAGCAAAACATGAATTGAGGAACTTAGAACTCATTTGAGTGACAATTTGTTAATAAATAATATATCTAACGCCCGAGCTCCATTTAGCTCAGATCTCCAGGAACTACAGTTCCAGTCTCAAAGGTTTATGCGGTCTTGGACAACTAATAATTGGTATATATATGATGCTGTTGTAGGAACAAAACAAAATTCACAAAGATAAACTCGTATTGGGCTTTGAGTTCGCGCGTGTCCGTGGTATGTGTAAAAATAGGGCACATGTTTGAGTTTGTGGGTTTATGAGAATTGAAGACAGAAGGGTATAAAGTCGTAAATCGAAATCAGCATCTGAGTTTTTAACTGGCGAACGCCTAACTTTACATTCCAGAGAATCAACATTATACTAATGATGTTTTTTTTTTTTTTTTTTTTTTTGGAGAGAGACTGCTGGTTGCCGAGGGGCATTTCCAGCTTCACCGGGCTTGTTTTAGGGGCGGCGAGGTACGTAAAGGGTACCTCAAGCCGTGTTGAAACGAAACACCTTCAGAGGATTTCTAGAGGGGTACGGCATCGCACACTTAAAAGTGCGCGTCCCCGTGCCCTTCCAGAGTCTCCGAAGGGTTCGGATCGGATCGGGGAGCGGAACCACCCGAGGGCGCCTCTAAAGGCACGGACCTCGGCTCGGGTAGACCGGGCCGTGGAGGAGGAGAGGAGGAGCTCCCAGGCACATGACTGTGCCTGGCATAGAGCGCGTGTGAACCGGTTCTTCGTACCCTTGTTCTACGAGTACGGTGTCTTGGGCCTAAAACAGTGTGCATGTTTAGTGTATTCTGTAAATGTGTGCTGTCATTTGGAGGAACGGGCGGGGGGGCGTTCGCAACTGTAATTGCGTCGTCGGGCTCGACTAATGATGTTACTAGAACAACGGTACATTGAGAGAAAGTTATTAAGTGATCAACCGTAAAACGCGACGAGGATTTTCGGTTTCAATATTTTAAAAAGACGTAATAAATTGCCTTGAATTGGTAGGTTGTCTTTTCCAAGTATAGAAGGAAAATACATCGATATTGATAAATGTCCAATCAATTAATGTGTTCTAATTAACCTAACCGACCTGACATCGTTAGACGAATACATTGTTTGACATTCAAGAGAATTGACTGACATTGACGTGGCTGATGGAATTTAAAGATAAAGTTTGGGGTAGAAGTATTCTAAAATACGTTTTTAAATCTGAACTAGGTACTTAATGGTCGCTGAAACGATTTACTTTAGATTAATTTTCTGTTTTCCTTCAACGTTGTTTAGCTGATACTGATAGATACGTCTTGTAAAGACGGGGTAAACTAAGTTGTTTGTTGATGTTAAACAAGATACTTGGCACGGACACTGGGCGCCAGGATATCTTTAAACTCAGTAATAGCATTATCTACTCGTATTAAAAGGAAGATATACTAAATTAAAGCGATAAGCGACAGCTTTGTCGCATATCTCACGAATAATACCTACATACACTACCTAGTATGCGATGAATTTGTATTATCATCCATCACTTAAGCCATTGTACTTAAAGTCAGTAAAGTTAATGTAAAGTGATCTTTGATTAGTTGCGGCGCAAATTTTAAGATGATATTCTATTTCATCGATAATAAAGAGATGGAAGAAACGAAGACAAAGGAATAATATTCCATTGTCTCTGAAGATTTTATACATACTGCTACACTTTGTTTGCGATTTCAAGAAAATCTGGTGTCTATAAAATCGACCGAAGTAGTAGGTCCCACGACAATGGTGGTAAAAACGACAGTGTGATCCGCGAACATACATAAAAAAATATCAACATCATAACAGTTAAATATATACGGTCGAATTGAGAAACATCCTCCTTTTTTGAAGTCGGTTAAAAAAGTATACAATTATAAAAACTGGTAAACGTGAAAATTATACAAATAATTGTTATCATATTACTTACTGCTTTTTCTGCCTTCCTGCACCCGGTATGTAAGGTCCGTGAAGGCCAAATCTACCGGTGGCCTCTTTGGTAGATGCGTGAGGGTCTTGTGCTGCGCTGGAGTGATGGTCACTTTCAAGCTTCCCTTCCTGTCGGACATAATAGGCTTAGTGTCCACCGGCCCCGCAATACTCAACTCCTTATCCACTTTCATGTTGCCGACACAATAGGGTACAGTAACTCAAACTATCATAACACTACTTCACAGAGATCGTTCGCACTGACGGTGACGACCAGCTCGCGCCACGTACGAGCACCGACTGCATCCGTCAAATGAATGACTCCGTGTTACGAACTCGCATTGGCCCTGTGGCCCTTATCGCCATAGTTATAAATCACAATATCGCGCGGATCTCTGCCGTTGTGACGTAGAATGATTAAGTTTTTGAACTTTGCGCTTGCGCATGAACGCGTTCGCGTAGTAAAACTGGTATTACAATATAATTCTGAGTTATAATTACACGATTTTTATTTTTATTCTGTTAACATCGAAACTGGTTTTATAATCATTTGGAATGTCGGTACCTAATAACATTTTTTGAGTGATTTATTTACGAATGATGTTTAGCTGTAGGTAGGTATTCTAGAAAAAAATATCCTGAAAATTTTACACCAAACTAGATGCCTCTCCAATCTTTTGTGGTTGGAGTTGAGTTGAGAGGTGAAAGCGAAGAGACAAACCTCTTCCAGGCTTAATGAAAAAAAAACAACTAATCACTTTTATAAACAGCATTGCTCTCCCATCCAAAGATTCGTTTTGGGGATGCACTACAGTTACTATTATTTATTCAGTGCTACAGCGTTCTCAGATTACAAGTAGGTTCATAGTTGGTAGGTATTTCAGGTGTTGCACTTTTCATTTCAATATTCTTTCAATAATTGTCTTTCAATATTCCATTAGTTCAACGCCACAAAATCTGGGCCAATATACCTACTACATAAGCGCAGTGGTCAATATCTATAAATGTATTATTGTCTTTGCAGATCCATTAATTAGAACATTACAAAAAAAAGTGTTTATATTATTATAAACAGATACAGATGATTATTTGTTTGGACAGTGACCTTTGGTACCTACTCATATTTTGCTTGTCTGACCAGAGTTGAATGATATAGCCTGGTATTCCTTAAGGGTGCGCCGTCCATAAGTGACAAGTGTCATATGTTTTATTTGAAATGTCGTCGTCCATATTTATTTGATGCCGCGCGGCCATACTAATTTTGTATGGGGAATTTAAGGTGCTTAATAAAAAATAATTATTTAAATAACCACTTGATGAATCGAAAATGTAGTCTAGCAATTTGTAGTTTATCCATTGATGATTGTTTAGACAAAATCAGAGGTACAATCATTTAGATAAACTATAAGAAATCTACTAAACGCCGCCACTCGTTTTCATGATTTTTGCCCAACTTTAAATGATATTGTAGAAAAAACTATAGCGTGTTATGAATTTATGGTTCTGACAAATTGTAAACACGTTCCCTATGATACTAAATATATATTTTGTTCATTTAATACGATAGTATTTTCAATTATATCTACTTAACCATAACTGCATTTTTGGCATTTTTTTGTCGTCGCACCCTTAAGAATAGTTAAACTAGCTCCCAGTGGAATACCTATTATGTTTTAAACTTTATTTAAAACTTTAAATTATACATTAGCATGCGCCAATTCTTAATTTCTGTTCTACTTTGGCATAACGAGTTAGGCATAATTTTGAATGGCATAATAATAATTTGACATAAATGTTTTTGGCAAACTAAACAGTATGCCATATAACATAGGTATAACTATAATTTAGCCTATAAAGCACTATAATTTTGAGTTGGGTAAACTGACAATGCATAATATAATTTATTTGTCTCATTGTTATAAGATTTTATAGTATTTATTAGAATTTGACACTGCATCATCATAACATAGATACATATCGTTCATAAACAATTATTGGAACGAATAGGGCTATTTTAACTTAAATTGCCGACAAGGCATGATGACTGAGATCGGCTAAATCCACCAATTTTTTGTATGAATCCCAGGTCCGTGACATAGTTTTACTTGTTAATAGTCTATAGGTACCTACTAACATAGCAATACGAGTTATATGTGTGCTAAGTCTATGTGCAAAGAAGTAAAATTACTCCCGGGATTCCGGGATTCAATAAAAATAAAAAGGTGGATTTAAAAACTCTTAGCATTGTCTTGTCAGCAACTTTAGGTAAATTAGCTCCCTTCATTCTGATCACTGCTTATAACAGATACCAATTTCTTTTTATTAGCTCAAACCTGGTTAAGATAATACAAAGATTTGCTCTGAAGTTTGTAACATTTACTGTACTCTACAGTAGGATAAGGAGTATACTATTACTTATTCTGTGGTTAAGGTGCATGCTGCAGATTATATTCAACATGTCCACAATGTTGCATGCACTAGACACTTGCACTAATTGAAAGTATAATTTAAGTACTGAAATTCAAGTAAAACATGTAAATAAATAATAGAAAGAAAAGAATGAAAGAAAGAAATACATTTTATTGGCGCACAACAAAAACTAATTACATTCACAAAAAAATAAAACAAAAAATATATATACATATTGAAAAACAAAGTACTAATAGTTTAAAAGTAGTAATAGGTATTCCTGGTTCTGACATTGACTAAAAAGGGGGATTTTTTTGATGTATTGTACTACCTACTGAAAATACTGTTTTATCTAAGTGTTTCTCGACTTTTGACAGAATTTTATATCAAAAAGGTAAAATGATAAAAATAACATAACTTTTTTCCTGAAACTTGTCTGTATTTTTTGTACCATATCATAACAAGATTTCCATCGTGTAGACATATGTAATTAGGTACAGCGGTTATGACTAGTTATATGCTTGATGCTCAAGAAATGGAAGGGACAACTTTCTATTTTGGATCCTAATGGAGATATTTTCGTGGAACAACAAAAAAGTCTGGAAAGTTTTGCGATATTGAGTTAATTAAAGTACGTGTAATGAGGGCAGCGTTTTGCAATACGCAAATACTTTATCTAAACAACTGAGGTCAAGTAACTTTAAAACTAGGTAGGTATTCGTCAAAGCACTTTTACTGTTGTAACTTTACTTACCTTAAATTATTGAGAATAAAAGTGTTATCCATGTTATACAGTTTAAATGTTCATTTCAAATTAAAAATACACAATTCACACAACACAACACAACAAAGAAACTAAATCGTATTTCTTGTAAGTAAATAGGTAGCTCTTGCTTTTGCTTGCTTGACTTGACACCGTTTTCCGAACTCAGACCGATTCCGATTAACAATTTGACAGTGACAGCTGACAGTTTGGTAGAACTAAACAACAGCTCTAAAGCTGGGTATTGACGGTCAGTTTTGCGCGTCAGTCTAGACATAAAACTGTGGCGTCCTCCAAATGGTTTTATGCCAAACAGATTTCCCCACTCACTGGCGTCACTCCGGCTCTTCAGTTTTCGACCGGCCGGAATGTTTAAAGGACGTGTATTAATTGTGTCGACAAAAAACTCGACATCACGACTTCCCATGTCAAACCACAAGATTCGGTCAATTATTCTAATCGGCAACGTCGCATAATGGTTCTGATGCGAAAAACTGACCGTCAATGCCCAGCTTTTTATAAGCTTTTTTATAATATTCAGTCTTTAGCTGGGCATTGACGGTCAGTTTTTCGCATCAGTTGAACTGACGTCCATCCAAAATTTGATCGTGAGTGTCGAATCGTAACTCCAGAATTTTAACTGACGGCGCGACACGGAAATTTTCCGTGACTACCATAATCCAACCCGGCGCGTCGCGCCAAACTGCCCATGAGTGTGTGATCGTCATTCCAATCGCATCAATTCGCTCGCAACGTCCGCGGTGATTGAGCGTGCTGTGCTGTGTGTAGTTTTTGTAACAATGGCGGCATCGTTGTCCTCTAGACGTGTCGTAATGACAGAATTTATTGAAAAATATAAAAATTCTGAATGTTTGTGAAAAGTAACGGACACATATCTATACTAATATTATAAAGCTGAAGAGTTTGTTTGTTTGTTTGTTTGTTTGAACGCGCTAATCTCAGGAACTACTGGTTCGAATTGAATAATTCTTTTTGTGTTGGATAGTCCATTTATCAAGGAAGGCTTTAGGCTATATAACATCACGCTGCGACCAATAGGAGCGAAGCATCAGTGAAAAATGTTGCAAAAACGGGAAAAGAGCCTAAAAAATTAAAAATGCTGCCGAAAGTCACTATTCCACGCGGACGAAGTCGCGAGCACAGCTAGTTATAAAAATAAACAGCATCGACAAAAAGCTGTAGAAGAATTGCTACTTATTTTGAAAAAAATTGATAGTACCGCTAATTTGGACAGCGTTACAAAAAAAAATTCTATGAGGAGTGCATTTAATAAGGAACACAACAAGGTATGTATCTGTACATTATATTTTAACATATTTTGTTTTCTTCCATATTTTCCGTGATCTGGAATAGGTAGGTACATAATAATTGGTAGAACTTAATGTACCTACTTAGTTTCTTTCGTACGCATCAAAATGTTAGTACCTACTTTTTTTCTCAAAAACTGTTTCGTTTTCATAACTTATTTTGCATAGAGATTTAATTGTAATTCGGAGCGTTCACCCTACCTACTTGATTTAAACGTATGGACTGCTCCATACATTTAAATCAAGTTTTCAAACCTTGGATGTTTGTGGTCAGCATAGAATATGTTGGATGAGCTCGATGGCGCAGTGGTTAACGCGCCCGGTGTGCGAGCGCTGAGGTTAAGCAGCTTTCGCAAAGGCCGGTCATCGGATGGGTGACCAAAAATTTATCATCTGGAGCTTCTCCGTGCTTTGGAAGGCACGTAAAGCCGTTGGTCCCGGCTGCATTAGCAGTCGTTAACAACCACCAATCCGCACTGGGCCCGCGTGGTGGTTTATGGCCCGTTCTCCCTATCCATCCATAGGGAAGGCTCGTGCCCCAGCAGTGGGGACACCACATAAATTGAGCTGATGATGATGATGATGATGATAGGATATGCTTTCTCCTTGTTTCCTCCTTTATTACACGAATGCCCAAAAAAGGAGTGTATTGTTTCTGGAGTTCATGTACGTATGTGAGTTTCTTTATTGCATCATAACTCTTAAATGGCTGCACCGATTTGGATGTGTAGTCACAAAGTAAAGAAACGGGTGTAGGGTTTCGTTAGAATCCTTACGTCCCCCCGAGTGACATAGGCTATATATTTTTCGGAAGGCAGTCGTGTTTTATTTTTCTTTGAAAAAACTTGTGTATATTAAATTAATTACTTGCTTATTGTAGGTAAAAGCAGCCAGTCGATCTGGTATTGGTGCAGAAGATGAATACATACCAAAAATGTGGTATTATGACTTACTTTTGTTTCTTAATGAAAGAGAGACAGAAGTTGGGAGTTCTTGTGACATAAACGCCATATTAAATGAAGAAAATGATGAAAACAAAGATCAGGTAAACTTATTATCAACTTTATTAATCCCAATATTCACCGTAGTAGGTACTTTGATTTGTACCTGTGTTTTATTTATTAATATCATTATATTTTAAATGAGTGCTCTCTCATTTTGCCAACTAACAGCACCTTCACCATTAAAATGTTGTACAAATTCTTCTCTTACCAACTTTGCATCATTACTAACATTGCCACTTATTACATTTACATTACATTACATTACACCTTGTACTGGTACATTATCTTCTATAGTAATGTCGTCAATATCAAATTCATAATTGCAATAATTAGTAGCCGATTTTCTTAAAAAATTATGTAGAATACAGCACGTTAGGACGATAAGTTTGATTCGATGCAAATCTAAATTAATAGCAGTATGAAAAATTCTAAAGCGATTAGACAATATTCCAAAAACATTTTCAATTACTCTTCTTGCTCGTGACAATTTATAATTATATATTTTTCTCTCTGTAGTTAGTGAATTTTTACCAAAAGGCTTCATAAGGTCGGGTCTTAATGCAAATGCTTCGTCACTAATAAAAACAAACGGCAAAGCTTTGGAACAATTTTGGGGCTTTGTTTTGTTAGGAATATTCAGTTCACGATTATTTAACTTCTTATAAAAACGTGTTTCCTTTATAACCCCACCATCAGATATTCTGCCATTAACACCAGCTTCGCACCATATAATTTCATAGTTTGCATTGGCACAGGCCATGAGCACAATGCTAAAGAATTTTTTGTAGTTGTAAAAGGTGGAACCAGACCCAGGTGGCGGTACAATTCGGATGTGTTTGCCATCGATTGAGCCAAGGCAATTAGGAAACTGCTATTTTTCCTCAAACCCTCTCGCAATAGCTAGCCATTCAGCTTCAGTTTCAGGCACCTGCAACAATTTTTTTTTTCAGGATAATGATATGAATACAGATCAAGCTTCGCCGCTGTCGACGCGACCTGAGCCAACGCCGCGGTTGGATAGTAACAATTCAAAAAGAAAAGAAAAAAATGGAGTTTGTGAAGTACTAACCAAAATTTCTAAGAGATTAGACTCATCTAATACAAAAATAAAACCAACTTTTAGTGCTTTTGGCGAACATGTTGCCGAGAAGTTGAGAACAATGAACAGTGACGCTGCCAAGTACTGTCAGAAAATTATTAATGATGCTATCTTTTATGCAGAATTCAACAATCTTAACTACACATCCCGGATAGTAACGGATTATATACGTTTAGACAGATCACGGTCACCATCCACCCAATCTCAGTCACCGTATTTAGAAAGATCATCTCGATCACCGTCCACCCAAACTTCATCACCCTATTACAGATCTTTACGATCACCATCCACACAAACTCAATCACCCTACCAGTCACCTACTCAACAGTTAGACAGACCTTTACGACCACCATCCACACAAACTCAATCACTCTACCAGTCACCTAATCATCAATTAAACAGACCTTACCGATTACCATCCACACAAACTCAATCACCCTACCAGTCACCCAATGAACAGTTAGACAGACCTTTACGACCACCATCCATACAAACTCAATCACTCTACCAGTCACCTAATCATCAATTAAACAGGCTTTACCGATCACCATCCACACAAAGTCAATCACCCTACCAGTCACCCAATGAACAGTTAGACAGACCTTTACGACCACCATCCACACAAACTCAATCACTCTACCAGTCACCTAATCATTAATTAAACAGGCTTTACCGATCACCATCCACACAAAGTCAATCACCCTACCAGTCACCCAATGAACAGTTAGACAGACCTTTACGACCACCATCCACACAAACTCAATCACCCTACCAGTCACCCAATGAACAGTTAGATAGACCTTTACAACCACCATCCATACAAAGTCAATCACCCTACCAGTCACCTAATGAACAGTTAGACAGACCTTTACAACTACTATCCATACAAATTCAATCACCCTACCAGTCACCTAATGAACAGTTAGACAGGACTTCACGGTCACCAGCAACCCAAACTGAATTATCACAATTCATCCTGATAGAATTACCATATCAGCCTCCAGAGCAACCACTTCAACAGCCATCAGCGTCAAATGCAATTATTTTTAATAACGCTGACGAAATTGTACATTATTTGGATCAGCAGGAGTATGATGATAACTCATTATCAACACCAATCGTCGCAGAAGGCGATTTCAGTGCAATGAAGAATTATTTGATTTTAAATCCTAGAACTAAATAAAATTGACTGAAAAAATATTTTTTAATATATAAATATTTTGTAAATGTTTAATAAGTGTGTTTTTTGTTGGAGATGGTGTTAATTAAAGAATCGAGTTACCTGTTGTTGGAAGTTTTATTTTACACACCCACCCTGTTAACGATTAGGCATGCCATAAAACACTATAGTACATTTAATTTTATGAATAATGGCATTAATGAATTTTTGACGACCTCCTTGGTCGAGTGGTTTGTACACCGGTTTTCATGGTGTGATCCACCATCTCTGAGGTCCCGTGTTCGATTCCGGTCGGGTTAATTTTAGAAGTGTTTTCTATGTATAATAAGTATGTATTTAAGTATCTTAAGTATGTTTATCTACACTAATGTTGTAACATTCTACTTATGTTTCCAATACTTGACTTATAATTACTACTGTTATAGCGCAGACAACAAAACACTCAATTTAAGCAATTTCACATGATGGTATAATATCCACATCGATATCGTAAAATCTCATTATAACATCAATAAAACGCGACCAATTAACCTGGCGAGCCTTATGTCAAAATCCTCATACAAGTTGTATAAAATTTTGATATTAGGCTGGCTTTTGAAAACAGTTGGGTTATACGTGAAAACTTCGTCGAAACTACTAAACTTACATACACAAAACTCTTTGGTAAGATCTTGTGCCAATTAAATAAAAAAAGAACAGCGCGCGCTCGCTCCTGATTGGCCCTGCGCGCGCAGCTGCGCTCTCATTGGTTAGATTTTAATGGCGGCAAGTTCACTGTGACAATACACGTACGCGTGAATTTAATGTTTCGCAATGTGTTTTGTTTTTAAAATACAAATTAAAAGTTAAAAATGGACAGCGACGATGATATTTGTACGCCTCCGGATATTCTAGAATTGGCAACAAAAGTAACTCACAATCTTTTGCCAGAAAAATCTAGAAAATTATATGAAAAAGAATATAATAACTTTTTGGCATGGAAGATCGAAAAGAAAACTACATCATTTTCTGAAAATGTCATTCTTGTGTATCTCAAAGACCTCTCCGACAAATTCAAGCCATCTTCTATGTGGGCTAAATATTCTATGCTCAAGTTCACACTGAGTATCTACAACAATATTGATATCACGAAGTATTCAAAAGTCATAGCGTTCCTGAAACGCAGTTCAGAAGGACACAAGGAAAAAAAGTCCTTGACGTTTACATCAGGTCAAATAAAGATGTTCCTGAAAGATTCACCAGATATTTTGTATCTTTTTGAAAAGGTAAGTGTATTTTAGTTCTGTTATTTAATCTACCTAGTACTTACGTACTACACACGCAAGTTATCTAGACACTCCGTTTAAGCGCTTTGTGTATAAATTAGGTAGTAGGTACCTACACTTTACTACTTCATAAATCATAGTTTTTGCCTTGGCTATGTACCTCAAGCTTATTATATCGTTTATTGTTACAGGTTGCACTAATCTTCGGCATAATGGGGGCATGCCGAAGGCAAGAGCTATACAACATCCAGTTCGATGAAGTCTCTAACATAGACGACAGTACAATCATGGTGAAAGTTTCGAAAACAAAAACGAAAATAGATCGTTCTTTCGTTGTGACGGGCAACTGCTATGCCGTATGTAAAAAATACATGAAACTTCGACCCACCCCCTGTCGAAACCCTGCCTTTTTCTTGAGCTATAGATCGGGGAAGTGCGTCGATCAAAGAACTGGTATTAATAAATTTGGTGCTCTGGGAAAAACTATCGCAAGTTTTTTGAATCTGCCTAACCCAGCGTTGTACACGGGGCATTGCTTCCGGCGCACCTCGGCGACCCTTCTCATAGATAGCGGTGGTGATTTGACCGCACTGAAACGACACGGGGGGTGGAAGTCTTCTACTGTGGCTGAAAGCTACATTGATGAGTCTTTAATGAATAAAATTCAAGTCTCAAATACGATCTTGAACAGTATAGAAAACAAGACGAATGAAGTAATTATAAATATTCCAACTCCGTCTACGAGCTCTACTGCTTGCCCCGTGACCGCTGCAGCTGCTGGATCAATAATTAACATTAACTTTCAAAATTGTACCATCCACTGGTACTTTATGTTGGAAATATTAAATCTAGTGCACTAAAAATATCTCAATGGTGCAGATGAGACCATACCCAAGCCGCGGTTTCCTTTGCACCATTAATGGTGCAAACGAAACTAATTGGTCTCATCTGCACCATTGATGGTGCAGGTCAATGGTGCATACGGTACGACGCGACGGGACTATTGTAGCCTAGACTGAATAAATGATTTTGAATTTTGTTTTTTTTTTAATTTTGTCTTACATTAATTGGCACAAACCGGGCTGGGTCGGCAGTGACTGAAGAGTAGTCAAAATTGAAAGTAATCATGGTTATTTTTTGTATACTGTAATCATTGCAAATTGTAATCGTAAGGGTCTCAACATATCTGCCACGTCGTTAACAGTTAAACTATATTAGTACCTTCATGTAATCCTTTAACACACTTAGTATTGCTTTACATGTTTCTGGAATGATGACTCCTAGACGCGGTGGAGATATTGCAGTTGGAAATTTTAATTCTTCGTAACTCATTCCCGATGCTAAGAAACGAAGAGTGGCAGTCAATCTCTCATGAGGGCTAATAGCTTCTCTCATATTAGTGTCTTGTTTAGCAATATATGGAGTTACAAGTTTTAAAAGCTTGAAATATGTCGTTTCGTCCATCCTTAAATAATTTCGCCAGTCGCTTGGTTCTAGCGATAACTCATTTAGCAAATTGACGTGAGTAATTAATTCCTTTTTCTAAGCCATTCTTTCATCCACTGCTTTCTTTTTTGTTTTTTGGTAAGTATTTGACAACAAACAGTAGCCGCAGTAAGAATTAATGTTTCTTTTTCGGAATTGGAATCCATTTTTTTTGTCAACACAAGTAGTACACGTTCCTTCAACAGCCCGGCCGGTCGAAAACTGAAGAGCCGGAGTGACGCCAGTGAGTGGGGAAATCTATTTGGCAAAAAACCATTTGGAGTGACGCCAGTTTTACGTCTAGACTGACGCGCAAAACTGACCGTCAATGCCCAGCTTTTGACTATATAAAGATTGCAGTGGATAGCAAGCCCTAAGCTGGGCATTGACGGTCAGTTTTTCGCATCAGTTGAACTGACGTCCATCCAAAATTTGATCGTGAGTGTCGAATCGTCACTCCAGAGTTTTAACTGACGGCGCGACACGGAAATTTTCTGTGACTACCATAATCCAACCCGGCGCGTCGCGCTAAACTGCCCGTTAGTGTGTGATCGTCATTCCAATCGCGTCAGTTCGCTCGCAGCGCCTGCGGTGATTGAGCGTGCTGTGTATAATTTTTGGAAGTTTTAAATTCTAATTTATTTTAAATTCCGCGTATAAAAACCATTATGCGACGTTGCCGATTAGAATAATTGACCGAATCTTGTGGTTTGACATGGGAAGTCGTGATGTCGAGTTTTTTGTCGACACAATTAATACACGTCCTTTAAACATTCCGGCCGGTCGAAAACTGAAGAGCCGGAGTGACGCCAGTGAGTGGGGAAATCTGTTTGGCATAAAACCATTTGGAGGACGCCACAGTTTTGTCTAGACTGACGCGCAAAACTGACCGTCAATACCCAGCTTAGGGCTTGCTATCCACTGCAATCTTGATATAGTCAAAGACTGAATATTATAAATATAATGATGATAATTAATTTTAAATTAATATTTTAATATTTTTAACATTTACCATTAATAAATTTTAGTCAATAAATAGTCAGTAGAAAACAACCTTAAAAACAATACGAGCTTTACATAATTTTTTTTTAAATTTATTCATGACTAGGGATACAAGTTCTTAAGTCGAAGCTTTACATTTTTTTTTATTTGTTCATGACCATGGATACTAGTCCTTCAGTCGAAAACTTAATTTATACGTTTCTCAAAATTAAACTCTATATAGAATGATGATGATGATAATATAAATGAGAAGTGAGAAATGATATACCCCTAACCCCTCGAGTATCTCAGTAAAGATGTGGGGCTTTACTAAGTCCTCACGCAGACTTCTTGAGAGAATTTGAAAAGTGACGTTGCACTGTTTTGTTTCATTTGCCAACACTCATGCACACTCACGAACACTTAACGGTTAATAATCCACCATTATTTCACATTAATATTCGACATAACACAAATTTTTAAAAATAAAACAAAACCGCAGACATGACTCTCAGAATAATAACTAAAGTTAATACGCTAATATCTCTACCTGGGGTGCGTTCCGAGTCACGATTATAGCGATTACAGCGCTACGAACGCTCACAGCCGTTCCGAGTCGGTTATCGCGCTTAAACCGACAAATGACAGATGTTGATTCGGAACGCTCGTTACCGAGCTTACGTTATTCCTAACCTCGAACTTTGTTTGTTTTTTTTTCTTTTTCTTCGTCACTCACAAGAAGGCTGACAAAATCCATGTTTAATAATTTAAAAGGTAAAACACACGGCTCACGCGTCCAGACGGCGCGCGGCGCCGGTGCCGGCGGCGGCTACTTTTGACATTGACAGCTAACTGACAGGACGCTCACAGTGATTTCGCTCCGAGGCATGATCGCTGTGAGCACAAGATGGCGCAGACAATGACGTCATGAGTGACGTCACGATAGATTTCGTGAACGCGCTCCGGCAATTCGGAACGACTGTTATCGCGCTAATATCGATATAATCGTGACTCGGAACGCACCCCTAGTTTGTGAACATGACTCTTCACGTTCCCGCCAAGAAGTCTCAGCTTTACATAAATCTATTCAGTGTTGCAATCATATTGAAATACCCATTATATAGTAGTTCCCACTAAAAGTGAGCTTGTGAATTTTAAAAATACTAGTTTTCTAATACGTATAGTAGAGCGTCTCGTTGCGTGTCATTACTTTGCAATTGTAAAAACGGCTTTTTTGATAATTGTTCAGTGTGAATTTTCGTTATTGTGTAGCGTACACATGATCAGTGCCGGACTAAGCTAGCGTGGCTGCGCGCGGGCCCGTAGCAAAGTGAACAGGGGCCCCTAAAGCGCATTTTTGACGACCTCTGTGACCGACTGGCTTACACACCGGTTTTCATGGTGTCGCCATTTTGAAGGTCCCGGGGTCAAATCGCAGCAGGGGCCAATTTTGTTGTGTAATGAACACAAGCATTTGCACTCGATTTAGGGACGTTTACTGGTATTTTCCTGTGTTATGTTTATCCGGTATTCTATTTATTTTGGAGCTAAATAATTGTTGTGAAAGTTATTTTATTAACCTGTCGTCTGCTATCTATGAATACAGATACAATAGAATTTTAATTGTTTGTAGGACGGATCCGGCACGGCAGCAACGAAAGGTTAACGGTGTAAAAGAACATTCTCCGCTGCAGCTTGTTATCATTAAATTCAAAATTAAAATTTGAAAAACACGATTCCAATGAATTTTGTGTTAAAAGTTTACATAAAGGAAGGCTTCCTTTTTATTGTCAATACTCGCAGCTAGATCTGTTTTTAGTAGTTCAGTGAAATGCACCAGTACATTGCCCAAACCATCTTCTACGTCGTCTGGGTAAGCGCTGACGATATTTGGACTTCTTTCTATAAATTCTAGCATCATTATTTTACGAAGTGACAGTTGGACTTTTTATAGTAGAGTAGTGTTGCCAACTTGTAGAGTGCTTACTTTGAGAATACAACAGGTGTGTGTGGCAAAGTGGGGTTTTTTTGTCATCGAAGGTGGTGGGGACCCCTAAGGCTCGGGGCCCGTAGCATTTGCTTCTTCCTGCTTCATAATAGCTTATCCGGCACTGCATATGATATAGTTCACGTTTGCTTGTAACGCAGTACACCCATAGACCCTAAATAGCGCAAATTGGTGTATCCTATCAATAGTTTCTCTTATTCATCATAGCTTCATTGATTATATTTTTTTTTTCCTTTAGTTGATGTCTTCGTGCGATTAGCACATTTAGCCAGTGTCAAAGTAATTTTTCTTACAAGTAATACATAAATATACAAATCCTTCCAGTAGGTACATAATGATGATGAATGATAATACAAATGAGAAGTGAGAAATGATATACCCCCCAACCCCTCGAGTATCTAAGTAAAGATGTGGGGCTTTACTAAGTCCTCGGGCAGACTTCTTGAGAGAATTTGAAAAGTGAAGTTGCACTGTTTTGTTTCATTTGCCAACACTCATGCACACTCACGAACACTTAACGGTTGATAATCCACCATTATTAAACATTAATATTCGACATAACACAAATTTTAGAAAATAAAACAAAATCGCAGACATGACTCTTCACTTTCCCGCCAAGAAGTCCTTGATTATATTTTCATAGACTGTAAAGCAATATTTTTTTTAATGGAATATTTCTAGCAAATGTCCCACTGCCGCGCAGCCTAACATTTTATTCCCGTCAGGCATCTTCCAATATTCTTATTTTTTTGTATTGGAAAATTCCAGATTCTGAAACAAAAAAACAGAATGAGGATTAGTAGACGAATAAATTAACAGGGAAGTTTTGTCTGAACTAACTCAGTAGGAGAGCGCGGGTCGCATGACATACGCGCGGTGTTTGTTTGCTAGACGCGCGCGCGGTGAAACGGGTGGCACCGGGCGGCCGGGCGGGCGGGGCCGCGCGGCTTAATTTTATTGAAAATAATTTCTGGTACAAATGTTAATTATAATTTAAAAAGCTGGTAACATTTACCCAAACGTCAAATGGTAGTTACGTTACGTACGTCAATCAAACCAAATTCAACAAAAGATGTGAATGTGAATATGATAAATAAACCAAACATAATTTAAACAATGCTACAATAGAAAGAAACTTTCAAAATAGTGCGACGCAGCAACATGGAAAGCATTAAGGTAATCAGATTTTTTGTTGAAAGAAACCGTGTCATAGGAGCCTAATTAAATCGATGTATATTTCGTATCATGACTGTGAAGTCACTTTGTTATTGTTTTATTTAACTTCCAGAATTTCTCCGTCTCCCTTATCAAAGGCTTCATAGACAGTTTGCGAGGTGTTACTGTACTATTGTATTTGGATAAGGAAATCAATGAGCGGGCCCATAGGATCTCCCCACTTGTAGATGTAGATGTAAAACAGAAGAAAAAGGCTGTACCAAAACAGTAAGTTTTTATTTATTACTGTATTACGCAATAGTAATAAACTGCATGGTCATTATCACTGGACAGTGGGCAAAGATTAACAAAAGTTAAACTACTAGTTTTATAATCTTCAACATTGTTATGATATCAATGTTGAAGATTATAAAAAGATTATAAAACATACCTACCTATTAAATAAATCATAAGTTCCATTGTTCTAAGTCTGTGTACCATAGCTGTTAATAACTTAAATCATTCAAGTAATAAGAGAAATATTTTCAATTGTTTAAGTGGTTATTTTAATGTTGTTAGAATGGTCAGTTTGTTAAATTAATTTCTAATTAAATTAAAGATGAGGGCCCACAGTAATTTAAAATATAGAATACAATTTATCTATTTGCACACAATGCTATTTGAAAATTTACATTCAGCTTGAAGTAGTATGTACCACTGAATACATTATTATTTGATTACTTGTGTTCTTTTATTACTGTTGAGTAACATAGGAAACTATGTTTTAAGTACATACGCTGTAAGTGTAAAATAATCAGCACCTTTTATTTCTACTCTGTAATTTGTTATTCTTGTCTTTTAGCCTATGCATATTGAATATATGCATAGGCTAAAAGACACCCTGTGTGGTGCCGGGGATAAAGAATTGCACCACCCCATCTCAACCTGTGGGTGTCGTAAAAGGCGACTAAGGGACCATTCCAGAGGATGGGCAGCAGCATCTCTCTGAGGTTACTTTCAACCTACTGCGATCGCCAACCCGCCTGCCAAGTGTGGCGATTATGGCAAATACCCCCCATCTTGGGGGAGGCCTTTGTCCAGCAGTGGACGTCTTTTGGCTGAGATGATGATGAGATGATGATATTGAATATGTATTAGTGATGTTATGAATGTGTTTTTTGACATTCGTATTTGCATTTGCATTCGCAAAATATATGCGAATCTTTTGCGAATAATAAAATTATCAACGCCTGAAAAAATATTATAAGATGTAAATAATATTAGGTAACTGAAGCATTTCTTTTAATTTGTAATACGAACATAGTCTTGCAAATATAACAATTGTAATCGTATTAATTATAATCAGCTTCGCTTTAATATTTGGTATTGGTTTTGTATTGTAAATTATAGAAGGAATCAATCTTTAAAATTAACAATCAAAAAATATGAAATGCATAACATGCATTATAAAACAAAAACGTATTTTTCTCTTAAACATAAATAATCAACTTTTATTAAACTGAAAATATTAATAACAAACAAATATTCCCCTATGAAACTTCTTCTAAAAGACAATTAACATTTAAAAAGTAATTTTCTCTTAAATGTAACATCTATAATATATTAAATATTATATTATATCATCTATTATATCTTTATCTTTTGAATAACATACATAATAATTTTCAAGATTAAACTTCTGAGTAAATAAAAAAAAAATTCAATGAACTAAGTTGTATCAATTAAAGATACTATAAGGTACTATATTTATTTTTTGGAGATAAATGTGTTTACTATTTCTAAAACTCTTTATTGACATATTAATAGTTTTATTTTATTACGGGTACTAAGTTGATAATATAATTAACTACTACTAAGCGCCATCTCTCAGAAACATGGTGATCCGATAAATCCGATAATCATGCTGTGGTAGCTGCTTGCAAAACGTGGTGTGCAGAGGGACACTTCTATAGAAATGAAATTTATGCAAAGAAAGTATCGCCATCTGTTTCTGCGTTCTGAAACCATTTAAAACACAAAATCATAGGGTTGCTAGAAATGAAAATAAAATCTTATTGTGCAGGTTCAAATTAAATAATTAAATAAAATTTAAAAAATACTGTTTACAAAAACACAAATGTTGAAAAAATATCCACGAGCAGGGTTTGAACCTGCACCCTTCTGACATACCAAACAAATACTGTTTAGATTACTGTGCAGTTATTTTTAGTACCTCTAGCTAGATGTAAATCAAGATCAGATTATATTTACATATATACAAGAATTGCTTGTTTAAAGGTATTAGATAGATTAAGAACACTTTTTGAGTATTAGCAATAGCAACTTTGACGGACGAGTGACGTTAGCAATTTTCAAAATATGGCGACTTCATCATCTTGCTTGCATACGCGCTCGCTGTAACTATTCGTTGTAAGCTATTGAAACCGTTTTGTTCTAGTAAACTTTTGTAACACTCGAAATTTTGTTAAATTTTATTCAGTTCCTGTAGATTTAAATAAAAAACGATTTATTAAGCCTTACAACAGTCACTAGCGCAAAACTGTTTCAATAGCCGACAGCCGGTATGTATGCATACCTATAAGAAATTAATATTATGTAGGTACGTATCTATAGATAGGTGCTTAGTTTCAGAACGATACCAGAGATGGCAGTGTCAAATTGGTTTGCCTAAAAGCACCACGAGAAGGGCATTTCTTTAATAATGCAGACACTTTTATCATCATGTAAATCTGTATTTTTTATACATTAATAATATACTTATTAATTATATATAATCATTATTACACACTATATAATATTTATAATTAACTTATTCAATACATATAAAAACACATTTTCTTTTTACTATTAAAAAAATCCAAAAGTTAATTTAAGCTATAGAAGCATTTCTTTAATAGTTACTCCTTCAGTTGCCTACAAAACTCTGCAATCCCTTTTATTAATAAGCATGGATTTATATTTTAATTTGTATCTTAATTTGTACACTGTTTATGGTATGGCATGTTGAATATAACATTAATTATAATATCTTTTTACACATGTGTGCAAGCAAATAAAGTATCATTATCTTTATCCATAAACTTTTAAAATTATTTGGTAACTTATTGTTGATTTTTCTGTTGATTGATCTGTTGGGCACCTGCATCTGTTGGGCAACAGATAACTTGGTAATTTAGTACATACAATCAAAATTAAGTTATTAGAAGGTACCTACATGAAAGGTATTTAAGGGGTGACATATTCTCATCTGCTTATGGCTAATGACTGATTGCATGATAGAAATATAAAAAAAGAAAAAAAAAAGGTACATTAAAAAGAAACTACTTACCTAATAATACCATTTCTGTTTACAGGGAATCAAAAGTACTTACAAGGGTGTTGCAGTCGTGTGTGCTCAACGGCTTTATATTTTTGCTCAGCATATTAATATTTGAGTATGCATTGTTGCCGGCAGTGAAGTACTTAGTAACCATAGTGTTTGGGCACAACCCAGGGGTTGCTCATAACGTGTGGGCGTGGATGCAACCGTTCCTACTAATGACGTTTAGAATGATATGGGTGCTGCCGTTGTTCTTGTTGAGCAAACTCGTCAATAGCTTATGGTTTCAGGTAAGAATTAAATCTTTTTTGTTTTATATTTGAGGTTGTTATTTGGTACCGTTAATGTTTTGATACTAGTATCTAATACCGTTAAGCTGGTGGTTCCGGTTGTTGACATACAATAGCTGTGGTTGACACTTAACAGAAATAACACAACACAATTTGTATTGTTTGTTTGCCATCTGGGCTAAAATATGTTGAATAATCCCGTATATTCTATCGCCCGTATCAAGCAAGATCACCATCGATATATAAGTCAATGAAGATCACTTAATGACAAACTCGATTAAACTGCCTCTATAGTCCCACTGGACTACATACAAGTTCATACTTCGTACTCACAAATCACATTAATTTCAATCAAGACGACATAGTTTCGGAGTTATATCCGAAAAGGAAACGGGACAATTATAAACATTTAGAAAAAACTTTTTTTTTCTTAACAATAGTTTTAGACTTAACCACTGTTAAATATTAATTATTCATATTATATTAATCACTATTAAGGCCAATGGTTTGTGTCCCAGAGGTCATGGGTTCGATTTCCAACAATGAGTGGTCGATGGAAGTGTTAAGTTAAAACTATTGTTAAGAAAAAATAAATTTGTTCAAAATGTTTATAATTGTCCCATTTCCTATTCGGATATAACTCAGAAACTATGTCGTCTTGACTGAATTTAATGTAGTTTGTGTGTATGAAGTATGTAATACAAAATCTGTTTGTAGGATATCGCGGATTCAGCGTACAGACACAGGCGGGGACGGCCACAGTTCATGTCTAGTGTCAGCAAAATAATTGCGGACTCACTCTTCAGTCTGCTGGTGCAAGCGTTATTCTTAGTTCAGGTATGATCTTATAAATCTATTGGCACCGTGTTGTCGTAGATAAGATAAGGAATTGTATAAAGCTTGAGAATTTAATTAGTTATCATTAACAGGGTAATAAAAAAAAAAAATGGTTAAACCTATTGTTATATTATGTGATCTGCACAACAGATCCATAAATTATATATTGAAGCCTAAGGTCTGACTTGGCTAGTTCTCATATACGAATTATTATTATGTACCTGCTAAAACAGTCATGGAAGAGCCGAATGTTCGATAGCTAGTTTCTACCAGCCAGCCAAATTTCCGAAAGAATAAAATAAGAACTTACAGCTTTAGAACTTGCGAAGGCTATAATATAATTCGTATATGAAAACTAGCCAAGTTAGAGCTTAGGCTTCAATATATTATCCTAAGTTATAAGAAAAAATTATATTTTATGTTGTTATAAATAAATTTCAGGACTGACCATTGAACTTGGCACCCATTTAGATCTCACTTCTTTTGTCGTTGAAGTCTACAACCGAGGCATATATCATAATATTGAACTTGGCTCTCATTTCACATTTAATTTTTAAGGGTATTACTTTCTCAAACTATTAAAGAAAGCGCAAGCATCTGTATTACATAATATTATCTTACTTACGACATCGTTTTATTTAATAACGTCAATATTACAAACATCCTGTAAAGTGTTTGTTTTGCTTTGATTAGTTTAATGTTAACTAGACTGCATATACTATTATAATCGTTATTATTATATATTGGTATTGTCTACAGAGCATGCTCGTTAGTATGCTGCCTATCACGTACGTGGGCGAGCTGCTGTGTTTAGTGCACATGTGCCTGCTGTACTCGCTGTACTCGTTTGAGTACAAGTGGTTCAACATGGGCTGGGAGCTGCACAAACGGCTCACGTTCATCGAGACCAACTGGCCTTATTTCTTGGGCTTTGGACTGCCTTTGGCTGTACTCACGCAGATACCGCAGTCTTATATTATTAGGTGAGATTGATATATTATTGTAGAAAATGCTTAATCTTAAAGCATTTTTTACAGATCTATGAATAGTATGACAGACGAAAGCTCCGATTTGGTTAATGGACACATAAAAGATATCGCTGACGGTTATTTACGTCTTTAGTAAGATCACCAGGCTGACTGGGTACCACTATCTTATAGAAGTCTGTTGTCATAATAACAATGTTAGTAATATTGCTCGGTTCCGACGGGTAAATTATCATCGAGGTAAAAAAAAAAAAACCATATTATGAAGTAGCAACGTGTAAATAGTTGCCTACTTGCGGGATCTTAATTGGAATATTGGAATTTAATTTACTTAATTAATTTTGTGAACACATTAAGGCTACTTTAACCCCACTGTCCTTCTTCGAAGAGTTCAGGAACGCGCTCCGCCAATGTTCTCACGTCTGTGCATCAGCAACCACTTGCACAAACCATCACCAGGACACAAATTTTTTTCAACATTTGTGTTTTTGTAATGTGTTCGCAACAAAATTTGCAAAGCAAAAACATTTTATATTTACATATTGTTTTATTTTTATTTCAGTGGTTGTGTGTTCTCAATATTCTTCCCGGTATTTATACTAAGCGGGAATGAAGCTACCCCTGTTACTGGAAGGTGAGAATCTAAGTATTAATTTTAGTCGATAGAATCTTAAACCGTGAATATTCAAGGAAGTCGCCATAAATCGTAAACCTTTATTGTATAATTTTCTACAATAAGTTTATAACAGTTAACTTCTTATGTCCTCAAATGAGCCCATTTATTTTGGCACAGTCTTTTAAATACAATAGTTCTATTCAATTACTTTATATATTAATATTGTATTGCCAATCATCATGTAATTAACATGTTCTGTTTTTTCGGACAGTGAATACCCTCTGCGATTATTCTCGCCAGTAGTCGCAATATCGAACGGCCTGTTCCGGTTCGCGAAACAAGGCGCCGAAGCAGTGACGCATAGGAGCAGGTGATATTGCCTATACTACTGACTTAACTTTTAACTATATAATCGCCGCGAGAGGTAAGCGATACTTAATACTCGGTGAGAGTTATGGGGCGCAATTCGAAATGTTAAAATCAGGGCTTTGAAAACCGTTTAAAATTAAGTAGCGATACTGTCAAACGAAGATACCGTGAAAAGTAGAGGTAACGTTATGCTTGATATCGTTATCTGGGTGGCATTTTTACCGGTAATTTACGTGGATTGGCTACAGCGCATTAGGTAACGAAAAAGTGACGATACTCATCTAGATAACGATACCTGAATTGTCGCTACCAATTTAACTTTATAGAAATAACGTTACTTAACGATACTTTTACTAGGAATTAAGTAACGGTGCGGTGTGAAGCCCTGGTTCAAATGTAAATACATCACTTTGTTACTAATGCGTCGTCGATTTTACGACTGGGAGTTTAGACAATGCGTCGCATAAATTACGTCGGTCAATTTTACAATCGACTCTTTTAGTATCGCTTCGTAAGAATGTTGTTGATCAATAAAGAAATAATGTAAATTTGTTTGATAACAGATTGGGATTTTTATAAATTGTATTGTAAGGACTTTTTTTAAACTTTGCTACAATGTATGTCGTTTTGTTAACGGTTGTTTAGTGATGTAATGCGGTTCTGTAAAAACACTGCAAATTTATGTTGTCCGACTTTCTGTTGTACTTTGGTTTTTTACAATTTGATCGTATATTTCCTCTTTTAAATAACTTTTCTTATATAAAAAAAAATGTTTTGAAATTGTTGCATTCTCTTCTCGCGGTGTTTGTTTAAGCTGTTGCAGAATTGTGCAAGATTGATATAATATTGTAAGTGCCTTACAAATAAACAAAGAATAAGGTCCGAATAGTTATTCCGTGTTTTGTTCCTTTCATGTAAGCGTCATTTCAAATTAGAGTAAAAGAGACAAAACACGGAATAACTATTCGGACCTTATTCTTTGTTTATTTGTAAGGCACTTAGTGTAGCCTCGGCTTAGAAATAACTTCGTACAGACGCCTGCACATCAAACTACCCATAACTGTCAAATTTCTTCAATACATGTTCAACCTTATGCCTAAGTCATTAAGCTCAAAGTCTATTAAGGAGATTTGACAGTTTGTGGTAGTCTGATTTGCAGGCGTGGTGTACAATGACCTGTCATCTCCATAAGTTAGGTATACTGCAGCGACCATCGCATATGTGTGAGCGCGACAGCTATATTCGCACGCGTTACTCAGAGGCTAGTATTGACGGGTCATTGTATGAAATTCTTCCTCCGAGCTGCACTATTACGAGTCATCTTTTTATATATTTGTTATTTAAATATACATAGTTCAAATGAGCTCTTACTGCCGCACTCATAGACGTCCATTATCATTAATGGTTACATAGCACCTACAATTGTTCAGTCGAAAATGTGCTTAAAATGACACTGTTAGAGACTATTTTACAATAGACAATTTTAGGTGCTAAGTAATCATTAATGTTAATTGACGTCTCTGAGTACGGCAGTTAGTCTGTTATATTGCGTCTCAGTCAGTTTGATGATTCCTGATACATGGCGTGTGATGCCAATGAACGTGAGCGCTTTGATCGCGCAATGAAGAGAGAATTCACTCGCCGCAGCGCCGGCCGCTCTCTTGCGTGACCAAGCCGTAAAGCTGGCCTCATACATCCGGAATGGCTCTCTGGATTCATATTCTGAATTCATATTATTAATTCAGAAAGACCGGAATACCATACAATATCAGTACGCTCCACACACACATTCTGACTTTTTCAGATTATGAATTTCTCAGATCGATCTGTAAGAATGATACAGCATTCCGGATCGGAATATTTAAGATTATGTTTTCATAACGCGCGTATTCCCATACATTTTAATAGAGCGGCACACACATACTGGAATCAAATTATGAATTATTGGAAATGGCTCTTCTCGTGTGTGTGTCTTTCTTCCGGATTTTATTCCCCAGCAAACATAGTAAGTTTATGATGCTACTGACATGCTGTAGTAATCGAAGAATATTGTCAGGATACTGTCGTAATTTTCTCGCCGTAATGTGATACTGACTTTCCTTCACTCTGTTCACATTTAACCTTTTCACCGCCCAACTATCCTGCACGCGATGTCCCGCTGTACGCCAACGTATAAATGTATTTTAATAAAGTAGGTACAAAGAAGAACTTCTATAGAAGTGCTGGCGTGGGCGGCACGAAAATCTCGAACTTCTATAAAAGTTGTTGGCGGTAAAAAGGTTAAAGGATAAATCCAGTGTTTGCGTTTGCATTTCTTTTTTTTTATTATTACAGCCAAAAATGCCATTAGTTTTAATTCCTCTTCCATAGAGACGTTAGCATGTGCCGGGAATCACATGACTACTGATCAATCTGATTTTTTAAGATATGTGTGAGGCAAGGTGCCGGAATTTAGATTATGAATCCAGAAAGCCATTCCGGATGTATGAGGTCAGCCTAAGTCTACCAGACTCAAGTACTGCAATGTATGTACAATTAAAGTCTTTTCAATATGCAGTGGATATATGCCCGCCGCGGCCGAGCTGTAACAGGCCCACGACACCAAATAAGGAGACTGTAGAATAGAAGGTAAGCGTCATACATATCGCGGTCGAGCATCGCACACATAGACCTTCTCACGGACACGGAATCCCGGAACTCGGGTAGCTGCTGCGAGTTCGTGAAAGGTTGTTTGGGCACAGAATAACTAATAGTACTACCGTACAGAAGACTCACTCTAACAAAAGTCAAGTTTAGGTATAAAAAATTGCCTACTCTTACGACTTTCACGCGAAATTGAAACTTATCGTTCTTTCTTTTATTTAGACACCCGTAAACACAACAATAACTTCAATACGGATTATAAGATCGTTTAGTAGTCATTGTTCGGTGAACAAAAATCATAGAAATGATCGTTCGTTTTACGCGCGACGTGGAGAGCGTGCGAGCCGAGCGGCAACCTACTGCCATACGCCTGCCCGGGAGGCGTGCCGGCCGACTTATTCGCGCCCGATCCTCTAAATGCCACTACACATTTACAGAATACACTAAACATGCACACTAGTTGTGGCTCAAGATACCGTACTCGTAGAACAAGGGTACGAAAAACCGGTTCACACGCGCTTTATACCAGGTACAGACATTTACCTGGGCGCTTCTCTCCTCCACCACGGCCCGGTCAACCCGAGCCGAGGTCCGAGCCTTTAGAGGCGCCCTCGGGTTGTTCCGCTCCCCGATCCGATCCGAACCCTTCGGAGAATCTAGTAGGGCACGGTGACACGCACTTTTAACCTTTTGAGCGCCACGGTCTTCTAGGGAAGACAGATGTTTCCGTGCCCTGAGCGCCACGTCTTTACTAGAAGACAAAATCTTATCATGACGTTTATGATAAAAATACGTATTGTTTTATTTTATGCGTACTTTTATTATTGCCTAAAACCATAAAATTACATTTTTATGTTAATAGGGGCCTTTGTTTATTTTAAAATCAGCAAATATAATACCAGCCAAAAAAATATAGTGACCCAGGTGCCATAGTCTTTTTAGGAAGACGTCTAGTGATGTGGTTTACATAATAAGTTTCTAAGGCTTCCATCGACACTATTAATGTTTAAATAAAACACTTTTACTTATTTTTTAATTTTAATATATATTTTATAAAGACTGATGAAAAATTGTTGTTTAATTTTAACAGTATATTTATGGAAAGAAAAATATGTAAATAACATTTATTGATAAAATAATTGGGTAATTATTTTATCAATAAATGTTATTGTGTTGTTGTATTATGTTATTGGTGTATAGTAAAATGTAGTGATGAGGGTTTATCACTACATTTTACTATACATTCGTTATACATTTACAGCTTGGCGCTGGAGGACACATTGCGTTTTGTAGGTATTGGTGCTCAAAAGGTTAAGTGCGTGATGCCGTTCCCTCTAAAAAACCTCAGGTGATTTGTTTCACACGACTTGAGAAAGTTTCGGACACGGAATCTCGGAACAGCTCAGGACAGTCCGAGCGTAACTTGTCGCGAGTTCGTGAGAGGTTGTTTGGGTGCGTTGCTCGAGAGCGTTGTATGGAGCTTACCTCTTGAAGTCTCCTTATACTCTTCATTACTTTCCACAGCTTGTCACACACATTTTCAGCTGATGAATGTGTCTAGTCTTGTATATTTGTTAGGATTAAAAAGCCATTTTGCGCACTTCTGCAATTCATAGATTATAAATAGATAATATTGTGACGTGAGAATTATTTTTAATTTTAGTTTATTCTGGTAACCCGAATTAAATTGAATTTTTACTTTTTATTTTCAAGTGCTAAATGCTGCACTGAAGCTGAATTAAATATTTATAAAATTTATAAAATACAGTGAAAAAGCATATAGTAGCGTAGCGGTCAGTGCAGCCGCCCGGATTGCGGAAGACCCAGGTTCGATTAATGGCTGGGTCAGGTAGGCGTTTAATTTTTTCACTGTATTTTATAAATTTTATAAATATTCGAATTAAATTATGTAAGTAATAAAAATATATTAAATTTTATAATGTTTGAAACTAAGTCACAATAGTTATTGTTGTGTTGTTTAAAATGCGGTGCGGTATAAATATATGAATATGGTGCCTGGATTTATAATAATCAGTTGTTAATCTTATCGATCGTAAACTATGATCGACTGCTTTATAAGCTTTAATTGAATCGCATATTGCAGAATGGGCCTTAGTCCATTTAAATTTACTTTAGGGAATTAAAAAAAAAATTTGCTGGACTTGTATTAACACATAATATATTATTTACTTTTATACTTAAAATGGTTTTAAAAGTGTATAAAAATAATTTATAGTTTCTTAGATATTTAAGATTTTTATTTTTGGACTAATGCCTTTTCTGCACCCAATATGTAAGTACTTATTCCCTTTCTGAAAGATAATTAAATTTTAAAAATAGGACTAATTACTTTTCCGCAATAAAAGAACAAAATCTATAGAATCAAAACAATATTTATTGCTAATCTTAAATTAATGCTATGCTTAAAAATTACTTTATGTCAAGGTTTTCAATGTCCTCTTCTGTGGTGGATGGTCCATCAATAACTTTGATAAAAAGGTATATGTTGCTCGGGTTCTTATACTTCAGTAACTTTTTTATGTCATCAATTTTTTCTTTTTTTATTGGCACTGAGTCACCATGTTACACTCTTCGGGCTGGAATCGTTGGAGGTGTTCCAGATTTTGCCAAACGGAATGTTTAAGTTTGCAAACCATCTATAAAGGATTTTGCAGTAAGAACTCCTTTTTGATCTAAATTGCATATAACCATTGATAAAACTAATAAGGAGCAAACCATATTACCGCGCGTCCTAAAAAATTTACCACTATTTAACCGCGACGACCGACGTAGCTTTGTAACCAATACACATTCTAATGTAAACATATATCTGTCTCATCTACACAAGTTGCAAGAACCGTGCTGTCACTAAAATTAGACAAAGACAGATACATAGTCATGCGCTGGCGGGCTAGTGTTGCCTGCCATATGAATTTTACCCCAAAATAAGAAATAAAAAGATTAATTTTAAAGGCTATTGTTTTATAAAATACATGAATTTAAATTATAAGTACTATAATTTGTTTGTTAGTTTGCATGTAGCCGATAAACTCGGGAACGAATGAATCAATTTTAATATTATTTTTTACCATTATTAGGCTACTATTTTAACTACCATAGGATATTGAAACTATGTTAGCGGGACAGGGCGCGATGCGTTTTCTGAGTGAATGCTTACTTACTGCTTGCGGTGCTGCGGCCGAAACGTTAAGCAGTACTAAGTAGGCATTTGCATGCAATGTGTGTGTCGCGTTTTACCCCGTTGACATAGTTTTAATACAATGCAACGGGAAATTTTAAAGTTTTAACATAGGCTATGTTTCATAGCATCACGTGGGTGTAATTAGTAATTTTCTTGACCTTAATTGACCTTCCTCTTGGCGCAGTGGTCCGCGCACCGGACTAATTAGGACTACCCGCAAACCCTCGGGGTTAAAATATAAATTAAAAATATTTATTTATTTAATATTTATTTTACGCAGATAAAGTTGCGTGGAACATCTAGTATTACTTAAATGACATGCAGTAAGAATAAGTAATGAAATAATAAGGATATTTCTTGTTTTAATATTTGTTATTGGGTCTAATTAAATATAATGATTACAAATAAAACCTGTACCACTATGATTGCCATAATGGTAGGCATATTGATGCCAAATTAAGTTAAATCGAGGCTTTAATCAAACAGTAATCAAACTCCGCTATGAAGCATCAGTTTTGTGAACAAGTGCCTTTCAGTCTCTTTTTTGTATGTTTGAGTACCCACAGTTCCACCACTCACATTCCACCCACTTCTCACGGCGTGCTGCATCTTTAGGCACCCTGCAAAATTAATCATATTAATATGCCTCTAACCTTATTTTCACAGGAAATCCCCCTTAAAAGGAAACAACCATTTACGTTTTGTAATATTCTTTATTCATAAATTATTTCCTTTCCTCGCATCGTTTTCCTGTCTGAGGGTCGTGACCACCACCTCCCAGCAGTCTTTCTCTAATGATGTTTCGCCATCGTCCCCTGTCCCCGGCGGCATGCATCGCGTCGTAGACTGTAGTGTCGAGTGCAGTGCGAATCTGATCGGGCCAACGCATCGGGCTGCGACCTCGAGTTCTTTTGTCGTCGACTTTGCTTTCACTATTAGTTTTTCCAGGATGTCGCCTTCTTTCCTGGCAATGTGACCGAAGTAATCAACGACACGCTTGAGACAGATGGTAGAAAGTCTTGTCATAAATTATTTAATATTTCATATAATATTTCATTTTCTTCAGGTTTTGACTGTTTAAAAGCATACATTTGGGTTAAGTTTAATACAAAATGTTAAGTTTATTAAATAAACTTAATATTTTAGTGGATGGATTAAATATTATGCAAGAATCAAGATTCAACATTTCGTTGCTATGTGAATCGGACCATCATCATACTTGTAGCATTTCAAAAAATAATCTATTCCGCCACTTATTTTTGTCAATATCATAGCTAGAGAATGCGCGCTCGACACTTGCGTTTGAAATTGGAACCGTGACAAATGCTAATCTGAATAACAAAAAAACAAGTAAACGTCGTCAACAACTAACGTAATTCCAGTGAGCATAGACAAAGTAACCACAGTCACCACAGAGCAGTTGTAATAATATATGCATGGAGGATATTATACTTACATACAAGCCTAAAATTGCAAACAGTTTGTCCAAAATGTCAACAGATGGCGCTAAATATGAAAAACCAAAAAGTCCCTAATATTCCCCTAAAAATATATAACCCCTATATAACATCCTATCTCACTTATTTTCCCCCTAAATTTGGGGGGAAAACCCCTAAGTCGGGAACCCCAGCAGTTGACATTGACAATTTGACATATGAAGAAATCAACAATATCATGCAAAAAGTGCATAGACTAAAAATTTGTGCCCTTTCTGCGATATGCGATTCAATTATAGTCTTATGTTATGATCATTCTCATCTAGAGTAGTCTGAAATTGTGATTGATTTTTTACATGACATTATTTATTAAAGGGACTGACTGATGTACATTTGTTTTATTATTTCACATACATAATTTGAATTAGAGTAAATGTTATTAACACAACATACATTAGATGAGACCATTAGAATCGCAATCAATCTTTTTAATGACATTAAGTATCGGAATCTTCAACAAAGTGAAGCGGTTCTTCACGCCTGAGCAACGTTTTCTTTTGTATAAGACTCAGGTGCGCTCCTGCGTGGAGTATTGCTCTCATCTTTGGGACGGATCCGCCAAGTACTTGCTCGAAGCTCTTGACAGGTTGCAGAGACGTGCTGATTATCGGTAACGATGACGTTACGACCAGTCTGGAGCCGTTACAGCTACGTAGGGACATTGCTTCCCGTAGTGCTTTCTACCGCCTTTACCACGGTGAATGCTCTGAGGAGCTCTTTAACCTCATTCCTCCCTCTCCATTCCTTTCCAAATCGACGCGTGTAGGTCTGAGAAGCCACCCTCATACCGTGCTGACCATCAAGGCACGTACCAAAAAGTTTGGACAATCGTTCCTTTGCCGAATTGCCCGTATGTGGAATGCGCTTCCCGCACACGTGTTTTCCTCCTCTTTCTCTCCCGGGTTATTTAAGCGGGGCGTGAAAAAGCATTTATGCAGGCCGCCATAGTGTGAGCGTTCGGCATAGCGTGGTAGCGCTGTGATGAACGCTTTCACTTCTTGGGCTTCACTGGCTGCTTTTCATCAGGCAGGGTGAAGCCATTATGGCGTGTCAAAATAAAAAAAAAAAGTATATTTTACTATAGATGTAAACTATGAAATTGTAATATGTAACGACTATTGTTGATCCAAAAAATAAACAAAAAAGACGCCCGGTATAGTTTGGGCGCCCCCTAACTCACTAGAGGTTATGATTTTGTAGCATAATTTTACGCAATTTTGTTACGAACCAATTTAAAAAAAAGTGTTGAAATTTTATCTCCACGACCCCATGACGTACCGCCGAAATATTGCATAACACGTGACCCGTCCCGTGCTACCTTTATGCAATATTTCGGCGGGTTGGACATAGCCACGGTAGCATAAAAGTGATGCACTGCACCTGAGATGGTGCGTATATTGTTCACAAAATAAAAACACGTTATATTTAAATCAGTTATAGGAGTCGTACAAAGAGCAGCCTTATCTATCACTAAAATGCAATACCTAGGTAACCTAGGAAGTAATGAAATAAGCAAAGAGAGGCCTATGCCCAGCAGTAGGAGAAGGGCTGATGATGATGAGGGCTGATGATGATGATGAGGGCTGATGATAATGATTAGGGCTGATGATGATGATAATGATGAACTTAGGCGGTGAGATGATCGATATAAAATGAAGATATAAGACGTTTATGGGCGATCGCACAAATACGGTTTCCTGATCAGGAATTCCGGTTCGGAAACCTGAATGTATGTCTTACATACAAAATGTGTGCCGACAACGATCGTTCAAACTGGTCAAATTCAAATTCCATATACAAAAAACCGAATGTTTGCGATAAGCTCACGGAATTCCGAATTGGAATTCCTGGGCCTAGTGTGAGTTTTGTTTACTATCCGTATTCATTCGATTACGTTTACGAAAACGAAAATTAGTATGGCATTGTAGCAGCGCCTCCTGGCGACATACGAGATGAGTTAACATTTTGCCATACAAATTGTCGTTTTCGTTAACGTGATCGAATTGCGAATGATGTGCGTCCGCCTTACATCGTGAACAGTAAATTTTAATAATAATAAAAATAAGTTACAAAAACACAAATGTGGAAAAAATTTCCACGAGCAGGATTTGAACCTGCACCCTTCTGACATGTCGGGTCAGGTGCTCTCCTAATTGAGCTTTCGTGGTTCTAACCATCCCGCCGAAATTAATCAACACTATTCACTTTGAAAGCCAAAGGCGCCCATTGAATATCAATAACTATCGTCATTAACATCCGATCATAATATTTTATTAAAGATCTATTCACTTTGAAAGCCAAAGGCGCCCATTGAATATCAATAACTATCGTCATTAACATCCGATCATAATATTTTATTAAAGATCAGTTAAGAAGTAGGCAAGCTATTTATATATTTTTTTTAATAAAAAGCTTGCCTACTTCTTAACTGATCTTTAGTATTTGTAAAAATATTATGATCGGATGCTAATGACGGTAGTTGTTGACATTGAATGGGCGCCTTTGGCTTTCAAAGTAAAAAAGTAAATAGGTGTTGATTAATTTCGGCGGGATGGTTAGAGCCACGATAGCTCAATTAGGAGAGCACCTGACCCGGTATGTCAGAACTTTTTTCAACATTTGTGTTTTTGTAATTTCTTCCCAACAAAATTTGCGTTAAAAATTATATAAACAAAACAAAAACATTTTTAAAATAACTTAGTTCCACCAGTAGTGGTGAAACGTACCTAAGTACACACGCCTGTGACGCCTGCACCTTAACTTACTACAAACTGATCCCTGAATTCTAAAACCCCTTTTTCGGGCTCAGCGAGATTTTTTGCACGTTTATTCACTTCCGGCATTCATCCCACATCAATTTCATTCATGGAGCAGATGGCTCCACCCATCCTAGCCGCGTGCCTTAACTGTGCATTTTATTTATTTTGCGCATTCAGGTTCACAAAGTGTATCCGTCTTTTTCTTAAATCTTTTTATATTGTGCGATGTTTATACGTTAATGGTGTTTTGTGCAGTCAAAAATTTGTTATTTTCTAACTAATAAAGTTTTTTTATTTAATTTTTATTTTAATTTCACTACAAAATGGCGCCGCCTCAATAACCTTTGAACTTTATGCCTAAAGTAGATACCTATATGGTTGAAAATGTATTAAAGAAGTTTGATAGTTTTGGTTAGGTTAATGTGCAGGCAGGCGTCTGGACATCTTTTTTTGATTTAAACTAGGTATTAATTGTTCAACTTACTTGGTTTATGGTACGCGGTGTCTTATAGTAAGTGTGTACGATGAGTAATGATGACGGTTTTCCGAGTAGTTTCCTGTACTCCACCATTTTATTATCCAATCAATGAAATACACGTCGTATGTAAATTACATCTATAAATAGGACGTATTAAGTTATTTACTTTACTACTCTTAACAAACAGCGCCGCCAAGCACAGGCTTAAAAAAACGTGACAAGACAAAGTAATAAAAAACTCATAAACACATAAACCGCTCAAAAACCTAGACATTAATGTATATACAAGTCGAGAATATGAAAGTACCGTCTGTTTAATATACCAGAAACTTCCGAAGAATATGTACTGCTGTTTTTTTTATTTGATTAGCTAATTGGGTTCTATTGAATAGTATGAAGTAGTGTCCGTAATTCCAGCAGCGCTACTTTTGAATTTTAAAATGGGTTTGACTCAGTCATCAATTGGTCAGTTTAACGGTTTTTCCCACCAAAGGGACAAAGGTAACGTCTAGTAGGGGACAGGGACACGATTGCGTGATGGCACAGGGATATTGAGTGCATTTGATGAGCGTGTTCAAAGAAGAAGGTATCACATATATGTCACATGCAGTGACAAAATTTATCTACGAATCCGAAACTATATATATATATAGTTTCGTAGATACCTTGGCATTTTGTCACGAACTGACAAATTGATGACTATCTGAGTCAATAAAATTTATTCCAAAATCCAAGATTGAAAATTTGTCACCATTTTGTCACGAACTGACAAATTGATGACTATCTGAGTCAATAAAATCCATTCCTAAATCCAAGAATGTAGCACTCCGGTGATTACGAACACTATGAAGTGAAATTCGTCTTAAAAACCAATCAAAATTCACCATTTATATTGCTCAAAGTTCGTTAGGAGAAAATATTATTGTGACATCACACAAATCATTACTAAAAGCTTTGCATTAGTTCTGTCGTTGAAAATAGGATAAATGATGTCCACGATTACTAATCAGTTGTTACTTGTAATAATATAAGTAATAATAATTAATTATAAAATAAAGTAATAATAATAAAAGTAATCGATGTTACTAAAGCATTAATGATTCGGCTAATATTCAAAGATTTTATCGGTATTATGATGAATTACCTAATGAGCAATTCGATCTAACATAATCATTAGGCGTTATGCTTCTAAAGATGTTGCTTGTTCTTATCGTTTCCCTCTTAGCCCAAATGGCCAATAGTGAAAGTATATTAGTACCAGAAAGTGTTAATACATCTGACAAATTGTACTCCTGCGCAACTAACATACTGAAAAAGTATTTCATCGGCGTCGATCTCACTTATGTAGACATCTGTTCAGATGACGATGGTTTATTGAAATCTATTAACAATGACATTTCTATATCCTTAATAATAGGGTATCCTCATTTGACAACTGCATCTATTAACCGAGGATACTTGATATACGCAAAAAGCATTGAAGATTTTGTCAGAGATTTCATTTCCATTGTCCAAGGGCCACAATGGAATCCTCGCTGCAGATTCTTAATAATTGTCGAGGATCTTGGCACTGAAAAACTACGCCTCATTTTCGACGAATTGCTTGAGTATCACGTTATAAACGTTCTAGTTATAGATGGAAGAAGTTTGCGCTTATATACGTACAATCCTTTTGAAGACTACGGCTGTGGCAAGAAGTATAACAGAGTAATACATTACGGCAGGTGCTGTGATCTGGACCACCCGTACCTGTACCCAAAAAAGTTAATAACGGGATTACGTAATTGTACTTTTAATGTACTTACGTATTCCAAATGGTTACCCTTTAGCACTGACGACAGAGATGGCGCCTCTTTTGGTATAGATCAATATATACTTGAAATCCTCAGTGAGGTAGAACAATTCAATATCAATTATACTTATGTGACTGAAGATTATTATACTATGGAAGATGTTAATACGTCGATATCCGGTATACTTAGTGATCTGCAAAATAATGTAGTGGATATGCACATTGGAGGAATGCTTCTGACGCCGGACAGAGCTGAAACATTTGATTATCTTTGGGGTTATCTACCTTACTTTGACGAAATTAATGTAATTGTTAAAAGAACAAATGACATCGCTTACTGGAAGTACGCGTACATCGAGTTTAACGGCGACGCATGGGCGTTAATAGCATTCGTTTTTATTTTTTACTGGTCAGTTATGGTGTATCAGTACAAAGTGAAAGATAAATCTGGTCTCGTTCTTAAGATGTTGGATGCGCTATTCCTCCACGGATGTAAACTTAACATGAACTTTGTTGGGATCAAATTTATGTACATTTTCTGGATGTGGTTTGCTTATTTCATTAACACGTTCTACCACGCCAACTTGACACGTTACCTGGTAAATCCTGAAAGAGAGATGCAAGTGTCGACTGAGGAGCAATTGGAAACTTATGACTTCAAGAGATGCACATCTGCTTATATGGACAGCACAGTGACAACGGCAATACAAGGATCGTTCATGAACCACCAAAATGTGACTAAAGGTTGCGGAAGTATACAAGAAACCATGAATATGGTCAGCAAATCGGAAGGGGTATACACGATGACGTTGAAGACGCTGTATCACTATCATATGCTGGATTACCTCACTGAGCAAGGTGAAATGACCACATTTACGTTTGAAAAGCCGATATTTAAACTTGTGTACTGCTTTCTGCTTTACAAAGGTTTCCCGATGCAAGAGGAGTTACATCAGCTCGTGCTACGTCTGAAGGATAGCGGCGTAATAGACGTTGTATTCAAGTACATTTACAGGCTAAAGACCGGTAAGATCCATTTGGGCACGCATGTCATGTGCCTTGTCATACCATGGTCGGCTTTCAAGTGCGGTTGCGGATTGGCAGTAGTAATTTTTATTTTCGAATTGGTCATTGGCAACAGGAATTTGTGCAATGGGGCAATTCGCTTTTAATAACATACCACGAACTGTGTCAAAGTCGTAAAATCGTTAGGACCCTGTTTTTATGACATAATGATATAAGATTGTCTATCCTTGTGACTTTGTATCACGATTGCAGGAGGCACAACAAAGTAGTCTGTGAGTCAATTTTATTAGGTTGGGGAAAAAGTCTTTTCGCATAATACTTAGTATGTATGAACTAACAATAAAATCTCTTTGGCTATACTATTTGTATCTGGCTGGTTTTGGTATCATTAAAAGTTAAATTTTTAAAGAAGATAATTCCAAATTCAGATTACGAAAATGTGTGATTTTCTTTTGTTTTTCTTACTGTCAAGATGAGTGAATCTAATCTTATTATATTTATTTATTTATTATTTACATGTTGCAAACTATTTATAATGATGGCGATGACTCTGTGAGTGACGACGCAGATTTTCTTTCAGCATCTTCCGATTGTAGTTTTCATAGTGCAACCGAACCTTTGGATTCACTTATTGATTCTAAGTTTTCGGCTACTCCCAAAAACTTTAATGTTGTTCACATAAACGGGCAAAGTGTCCCTGCACACTACACTGATTTAGTTGTCACCTTTTCTAAAAACCCTAACGTTCATGCAATTTTGATTTCGGAAATGTTCCTAAAACCTTGTCTTCAATCCGCTTCGTACTCCCTTCCTGGATTCCATCTTATCCGTAATGACAGAACTGGCAAGGGCGGCGGTGGTGTGGCCATATTTTTTTTTTTTTTTTTTTTTTTTTATACTTAGCTTGGCAAATGACTCCATCCCACCTGATGTTAAGTGGAAATGAACTCCAGACGCGAAGACAACTGGTGCAGCGTGGAAACAAACGTAGCATCAGTTAACTTCACTCTGCCGGCCCACAAGGTGCTTCTTCACGCCTCTCTTGAAGGACCCCATATCATAGGAAGGAGGGAAAACGTGTGCTGGTAGACTATTCCATCTTTTGGAGGTGCGACAAAGAAACGAGTCACTAAATTTCTTTGTGCGTGATGGGATACTTGAGACAGTGAATCGGTGACTCCGAAGAGCAGCACGTGTACTCCTATGAAGAAAGGGAGAAGGTGGGATGAGGTCAAAGAGCTCTTCAGAGCACTCGCCATGGTATAAGCGGTAAAACACGCTGAGTGACGCAACGTCTCTACGCAATTGCAGAGATTCGAGAGTATTTACCACTTCTGCATTGCCGATAATGCGTTCAGCGCGACGCTGCAATCTGTCCAAGGCATCGAGAAGGTACTTAGCGGAACCGTCCCAGATGTGCGAGCAATACTCCACGCAAGACCGTACCTGTGTCTTGTACAAAAGGCACAACTGGTCCGGCGTAAAGAATCGCCGCACTCTGTTCAGAATTCCGAGTTTTCGTGAGGCTGTTTTGATCACGGCTTCGATGTAGTCCCTTTGGTTCAGATCGCAGCGTATCGTCATACCGAGCATGTTGATACTGCTCTGCAGGCGTAGAGATGTACCCTGAAGAGATGGAAGGGGAAGGAATGGTGACTTTTTTGCCGTGAACGCGCACACCTGTGTTTTCTTGGCATTGAACTCAACCAGATTATTGGTGCCCCAATTAGATATGAGGTCCAATACCCGATTGAGGTCAATGACAAGATTAACTCGATTCACTTCGGTTTCGACCCGCCCAGCCGCTGGGTGACCGTTATATCCTCCATGGACCGTACTATCATCTGCATAGCAATGAATATTTCCAAGTGGAAGCATATCATTGATATGCAGAAGGAACAGCGTGGGGGATAGAACGGACCCATGAGGGACACCAGCGTTCACTGACATGAGCCGCGAAGCGCATCCATCAGATATAACACGGATTCTGCGCTCATGCAGGAAGCCAGCGACCCAGTTGCAGAACTGAGCAAGCAGACCGTATGCAGGGAGCTTGGAGAGAAGAGCTTTGTGCCAGACCCGATCAAAAGCCTTGGCTATGTCAAGGCTAACAGCCACCGACTCACCACGCTTGTCAATAGCCTCACCCCAAAGATGTGCAACGTACGCTAGAAGATCACCCGTTGACCGTTTCGGCCGAAACCCGTATTGGCGATCGTGAATTATGGAGTGTTCTTCTAGGTAGTGGACAAGTTGTTTATTTAAAATGCGCTCCATTACTTTGCACAAAACTGAAGTTACGGCTATGGGGCGGTAATTCGATGGATCTGACCGATCTCCTTTTTTGGGGACCGGTTGCTCATTAGCTTCTCTCCAAGATTCCGGCACACAACCTGAAGAGAGCGAGAGACGGTAAAGGCGCGTTAACACGGGGGACAACTCCGCTGCACACATTTTTAGGACTATTGGAGGGATGCCATCAGGACCATTAGCTTTCCGGACATCGATTGACTGCAGCTCCGCACGGACGTCACGCTGCCTGATTTTAAAATCGGGCGTTGTGTGGCCACAGTGAGAAATTGTAGGTGGCTGTGCATTGCAGTCATCGACTCGGGAGTTAGCCGCAAAGAGTTTGGCCAGGAGATCGACTTTCTCCTGCGGCTTGTGAGCTAAAGTTCCATCAGGACATCTCAATGGTGGCAGCGAGGGTTGGCAGAAGTTCGATTGCACGGCTTTGGCCAGACGCCAGTAGCTACGGCTGCCCGTAGGATGCGTCAGTAGTTCTTGGCCGACTCGTGCAACGCGCTGGGCATCCGCTCTAATGTAAGCTCTTTTGCAGGACTTGGTGGCATTATTATAGGCTGCTTTCAGCGAGCGGGTTTCGGGATCCCCAAGAGCTTTACCCCTGATCCAAGCGCGGTATGCCGCCTGCTTGTTATCAGCAGCGTTGGCACGCATATCCTATCATGACCTTATCTTCCTTTCCTATAAAATCCGTGGTCCTAAACCTAAACCCCGGGTGGTCATGCAGCGTAACTATAAAAATATCGACAGTAAGCGTTTTATGTCTGATCTTAGGGATATTGACTGGGATGCGGTAATGGAAGCTCCAACTATTGATCTAAAAATGGAAATATTCAACTCTATCCTTATCCAACTCTTCGACATCCATGCACCACTCCGACCTATCCGACTTAAGCATCTTCCCGCTCCTTGGCTTACTGACGACATTAAGGCCATGATGGTGAGGCGCAATGTGGGCAAGGTGAAATACCGAAACAGCGCTTCGGATGAGACCCGCTGTCGATATAAGGAGCTTCGCAATCGTTGTAGTAGGTTGTGTAGGGATGCGCAGCGTCGTCACATACATGCGTCAGTCGCTAATGGTGATCCTGCTAAGGTTTGGTCTTTCCTCAACTCACTTGGTCTTGGTAAGCCTAAGTCGAGTATTCCTCACAATCTTAATCCTGACACCCTTAACCGCCTTTTCACATCGCCCTCCTCCATTCCTTATAATATTAAACGAGCCACGCTACAAACCCTTTCCTCCACTCCTTCTCTGCAGCATTGCACCTTTTCCTTTAGGCCGGTGTTTGAGCGTGAAGTTGAATTAAACATTTTAGCTATTAAGTCCAATGCGGAGGGATTCGACGGAATTAGCCGACGGATGATTCAACTTTGTATTGCTGGTGTCATTCCCATTCTTTGTCACATATTCAACTTTTCACTCGACACCGGTACGTTCCCGAGTTGCTGGCGTCGCGCTGTAGTCATCCCTATTCCTAAAACCTCAAATCCCTCTCTACCCTCCCATTTTAGACCAATTTCCATTTTACCATTTCTTTCCAAAGTCCTCGAACGCCTTGTCCTTCAACAGCTCAGTGTGTTTGTCGATTCTAACCACTTGCTTAGTCCTTTTCAGTCCGGTTTCCGCCCAGGGCATAGCACTGTGACTGCCTTGACGGAGGTGACTGATGATGTGCGCGAGGGTATGTCGAATCAACAAGTCACAGCTATGGTTCTTTTGGATTTTAGCAACGCCTTCAATACTGTTGATTTCGATGTGCTCTTGGCGATGCTGAAGTTCATGCTGGGATCGGACGTTGTTGTCGATTGGTTTCGCAGCTATCTCGTCAAACGTAGTCAGTCTGTCCGGATTGATGATAAACTGTCTGCTTCATGTGATGTCACTGCTGGCGTGCCTCAGGGCGGTGTCCTTTCCCCTCTCCTTTTCTCTATATTCATCAACTTCCTTACTCCTCTTCTGTCTTGTCAGTATCACCTGTATGCTGACGACCTGCAGATTTATTCGCGAGCTCCAATTGATGATATAGACAACTTGATTGCAGGCCTTAATGTGGACCTAGCGACTATACACGAATGGAGTCGGACCCATGGTCTAATGGTCAATCCTCACAAGTCGCAGGCAATCATTATTGGCGGGTCTAAGCAGATTGCCAAACTCAAATACATTCACGTTCCTGCCCTCCTTCTTGACTCTGTTCTTCTTCCTTACAGTAATGTTGCCAAAAACCTCGGTGTCCTCTTCGACTGTACTCTGTCTTGGTCACCTCATATCGCGGAGGTCAGTCGGAAGGTGTTCGCTGCCGCTGGTTCGTTGCGGAGGTGGAGGAATCTTCTCCCTGTGAAGACCAAGATCGAGCTTGCGCAGTCTCTTCTTTTGCCTATCTTGGACTACGCTGACGTCTCTGCCATTGACCTCAATGAGGATCTACTGGACAAGCTACAGCGTCTACAGAATCTTTGCATTAGGTTTATACTTGGCCTGCGTAAGTTCGATCATGTGTCTGATTTTAGGACTAAACTGGGATGGCTTTCTATCAGATTGCGACGTGAGGAGCATGTTCTTACGCTTTTGTTCAACGTGCTGTATGACCCTCGTACCCCTCCCTACCTTAAGGAGCGTTTCCGATTCCTAGGTCCTAGGATCACAATCTCGTGCTTAGGTCCGGGGCTGATAACCTGCTGAAACATCCCTTGACTCGTTCAGAGTACTTTAGAGATTCCTTTACAGTTAAGGCTACCAGCCTTTGGAATAACCTTCCGCCTGATGTTCGTCACTCCAAGTCACTTGCTACATTTAAGATTAAACTTCATTCTTTTCTTTTAGCTAGGTCTTAGTCTGCAACAACTGTATCGTATGTAGGTATATGTAGTTTTTTATAACAATATATATTAGTAGGTATTATGTATATATCTTAAATTACCTATTTTATTAATATAATTTTTTTTTTGTTGTATTTTTGCTAGTTGCCGGTGCACTACCTCTCATTGTCTCCTAATCTGTCCTATGCCCCAAAGGTTGTCTGGAAGAGATCGCTTTAAGCGATAAGACCGCCTTTGCCTACTATTATTTTAAAATTTCCTGTTATTTGTTTTGTGTATATTTGTGTAAGCAATAAAGTGTTTATCTATCTATCTATCTATCTAATGAAGAAATTGCAACGCAAGCCGCGAAAAAAATTTGCGATGTTTATGGACCTAGTGCTTATTTGGTTTAAGCGTTTTCAATCCGGAAATTTTGATGTCAAAGATGCACGTCGCTCTGGTCGCCCTATTTCGGATAAAATCGATGCTATTTATGAAAAAGTGGAGCAAGATCGGCATATCAGTAGTTACGACGTAGCTGAAGAATTGGGAAATGACCACAAAAAAGTTTTGGCGCATTTGAAAAAAAAATAAGTACACAAAAAAGCTCGATATTTGGGTACCTCACGAGCTCACTGAAAGAAACCTTATAAATAAACCGTGTACTCATTTGTGATTCATTATTACGACGTAATGAAACCGAACCATTTTTGAAGAAGCTGATAACTGGTGATGAAAAGTGGATCACGTACGACAAGAACGTGCGAAAAAGGTCGTGGTCAAAGGCCGATCAGGCTTCACAGACTGTGGCGAAACCCGGGTTAACTCGCAACAAGGTGATGCTGTATGTGGTGGGATTGGAAGGGCATTATTCATTTATGAGCTGTTACCACCAGGCAGGACCATCGATTCTGAACTCTACTGCGACTAACTGATGAGATTAAAGCAAGAAGTTGAGAGAAAGCGGCCGGAATTAACTAACAGAAGGGGTGTGGTTTTCCATCATGATAACGCTAGACCTCACACATATTTAGCCACGCAAAAATTAAGAGAGTGGCTGGGAGTGTTAATGCATCCGCCGTATAGTCCTGACCTTGCACCTTCAGATTTCCACCTGTTTCGATCTCTTCAAAATTCTTTAGGAAGTGTCAGGTTAACATCACGAGAGGACTGCCAAAACCATTTGTCGCGGTATTTTGATCAGAAGCCCCAAAATTTCTATAGCAATGGGATCATGTTTCTACCTACAAGATGGCAAAAAGTTATTGAACAAAATGGCACCTACCTACTTTAGTTAAATGTAAATAAATGATCACAAATGTAAATAAACTATATTAAAAAGAAATTGAATTTTCTTAAAAAATGCAAAGAAACATTTTCCCCAATGTAAGCGACGCGCTCAAAATATTTTGAAATTTTGTTTTTTGTATTTATTTTATTTGTTTGTTTTAATTTAAGTACTAATGGTCTTTTCAAAATTGTAATTTATTCGCAACAATATGCCTATAAAATCTAATGTCTTTTGTAAAACGAAACGTCGTTTTTATTTATTGAAGGTAGAAGTGGATGATGTTGCACTCGTTTCAAAAGCGAACGGTCCTTTTAGTCTGCCACCATCCGAGCGCGACATCACACACCTTATAGTTTAAATTGTTCTGTGTGCATTTAAATCGCAAGTAAAAAGGTTAATTTTTCTTAACTTCTGTGTGTCATTGAAGAGCACCTTATTGGAAACACTACACCCAACCTATTATTAGTTAACGTAGACATGGACTGTATGTTAAAATTCCATTTCGTGGCCAATTGGCCAGCAATTAAGGAAGTTTGGGAATTAATGGTGTCTGTAACTGCATAGTTACTAGATGATATTTTAAACTTAGCGTAGCACACTTTTTTAGTCTGCTTTTAATCCAGGCAACGAATGCTCAAAAAAAGGTATAGAGGGTAATGCTTGGAACACAATCAATCAACATCAAGAATCCCATAAGCTCGGGAAAATAAGTTTGTTCGTTCCGTTTGTTATGACGTTCATATTTATATTCTGTCTTTGATTAGATGGACGTGCCGAGGGCTGAATGGTATGAGGATGTATAAATATGTCGTTCATAATACTGAAAAGTCATAAATAACATTAAAAGAAAAAAAACTTTTAAAAACAAGCTTTTATTACAATTACTTGTTAATAAAAAAGAACTAAAAAGTTAAAAATAATTTAATTTAAAAATCTTTGCGTTTTTATCACAGACCTAATTTTTTATAAATAAAAGCGTGTTACATTGTAATTGCAAAAGAAAAATAATGAAGGTGTAATATGCTAAATTTTTATTAATTAATTAATTTATTTATTCAACAATGTTTCAACAGCATTTAACTAAACACAAGGTACAGAAGATGTTACATAAACATAAGCCAAGAAACATATTATGCTCTTTAATGTTCTTTAATATCTAATGTTCTTTATTGTTCCATCAAAATGTAACACGTTTTTATTTAAGTATGAAAAAATTGGGTCTGTGATAAAAACGCAAAGATTTTTTAATTAAATTATTTTAACTTTTTATTTTTTTATTAACAAGTAAGAAAAGCTTGCTTTTAAAAAGTTTTTTTCTCTTTAAATTTTTATGTTATGGTTTTTTTTTAATTTTAGACATTCAAATACGTACCCGTTCAATAACATACACACGCACAGAAGATTTATAATAAAGATTAGTTTAGAAAAAAACATGTTAAAATGTCATTCCTCTTCCTTTCCTGACGACCCATTTGTGAATTCAAAACATTTTTTTTTGCTTTTCAATAGGTACTTCAAAGCTATTAGGTCCTTACCTATGAAACTGACGTTTTTTTCTTACTTATTAAAAGGTCTAAAAGTTCTAAAAGTCAATACCGGTAGTTAATAATATTATACACCTTTAATTATGACTATGTTACTTAGGCTTCAGTAATAACAATGATTATTAATTTTGTGTCTCTATGGCCCATTTTTTTTTTTTTAAATTTACTACTTTTTATGTTCGCGGAATTGTTTTTTTGTTTCATTGTAGCTTTGAAGGGATTTGATTTTTTTTCATTTTAATGTCTGCTATATTTAGCTAGTGAAACAAACACACTACTTTGCATTTTTTGTAGTGTTAACATAAACATATGCTAAGAAAATAAAAATAAAACATTAGTATGAAAAATAAAATTTTATAAAAATCTTCATACAAAACGTCAATTTCATAGATAAGGACCTAATAAATGGGATCGCAATAAATTTTGTACTGATCTCCAAACTTCAGTATAGAGATAGCACTAAAAAGATGATGACTTAATAAATGTGTTTATACCTTGGATCTTGCTGTTCATTTGCTTGCTGCAAATGGTTAGGTAGGTACCTATTTGATTTTACCCCTTGCAGGTTCGAACCCGCGACAGTAGGTTTTGCAGCATTGCCTTCATGTTTTGACTGAGATTGTTGGTTTGAAGTGTTTGCAATGCATCTCTACGTTCTTAACTACTGCACGAATGCACTTTCTTAATAAATTAATTCCCTATATTAAAGTGAATTAGATGATTTTCTTCTTGTTATTTTCTCCCATTGATTTATTTAGTTCCATCTCTTAAGTCATGGACCATTATTATACACTATTAAACTTTCGCGTTCTATTTTAAACAAAGTTTTATAACGGGGCTTAACGCAAACTGCTTAATATAGGATACTAGTGCGACCGCTCTCGGTTTCACCCGCGTGGTTCCCGTTCCCGTGGGAATATCTGGATAAAAGTATCCTATGTGTTATTCCAGGTTAAAAACTATCTGTATGCCGAATTTCATCCAAATCCATCCATCCGTTGTAGCGTGAAGAAGTAACAAATATACGAACATACATATACACAAACTTTCGCATTTATAATATTAGTAGGGTAACGACGTTCATATTCATATTCATATTCATTTATTGCATCTTGTTGTAAGTATACAGGTGTTACATAATTTTTTTCGCACAAACAAGAACCCTGTAAGGGCACAGCAAAATACTTATATACTATACTTACTAAACATATTATTATTATTACACTTAATTATAACAGGCGCTGACATTTATTATTATTATATTAACTATATTTGTTTATGTAACATAAAAACTTAAACTAGGTACATAAATATTTATATTTACATATTTAAGTTTCTAAATTAACTTCTAAATATTCCTTTATAGAATAGTAAGCTTTATCAAGAAGAAGTTTTTTTTAATCATTATCAAATTTTCTTCCCTGAAGGGCTTTTAATGAGTTAGGCAAGCGGTTATATAAGACGACTGCCATATAGAATGGCCCTTTTTTAAAAAGGTCAAGGTGTGGGGTTAATTGACATAAATTATTTGCCCGGCGAGAAATGTAGCGTCTAGGAAGGTCAGTTATTCTATTGAAATAATGTGGACTGGTGCGAACCAATCTACAAAGCTCGTAGATGTATAAACAAGTAACTGTAAGGATTTTCAAACTGACAAACCACGGCCGGCATGACTCTTTGGGTGGCAGATTGGCGATCACTCTGATGCAACGCTTATGTAGGATAAATACTGATTGGACTTCGGTTGAGTTCCCCCAAAAAATAATCCCAAACTTGATCCAGGCCGCAGCGTGCGCATGGTATGCAGTCAATGCACATTGTGAATTTGTACATTTCCGCAACTCATATAGGGCATACGCAAAACTGCTAAGTTTACTCACAACTGAACTTACATGAGGTTTCCAAGTCAAGGTGGAAACCATGGTGATGCCTAACAACGTGAATGTATCGACCACTTCTATTTTATTCTGTTCAAACGTTATCGAGTGGCATTACTGATCTTTGGTGTGGTCTAAATTGAATTATTTTGGTTTTTTCCAGATTTAATACGAGGCCTATTTCACTGAGATGTTTCGCTATATTATTTATGGACGATGTTATTGCATCGTGTAATTTATTAATGTCATTGTAGTTGCCAGATATAATGAGAGTAGCATCGTCAGCAAATTGCACGACTTTGTTCGGCGTGGCATAAGGCAGGTCATTAATATAAGCTAAAAACAGCAAACATCCCAGCACGCTACCTTGTGGTATTGATCCGAGAACTGTGCCGATAGAGGAATCAATATTTTCGACAACACCTTTACTTGAGTGTGCAATTTGTACGAGTTGCTTTCTGTCTTTCAAGTAAGATGTCAGCCATCACTTAATTGGATTTCCACGAATTCCTAGGTGTTCTAATTTTTTTATAAGTACCTCATGCAGAACACGGTCGTACGCCTTGGAGATGTCCATGAATATTGCCACAGCACACTTGTTTTCGTTAAGAATATTCAGAATCTCAAAGCTACAGTCGAGCACTGCTGTTGTCGTGGAGTGTTTCTCTCTAAAAACATGTTGGTTCGTATTAAGCACCTCATATTTTTCAAAAAATCGGTAAATTCGTTTGCACATTATTTTTTCAAAAATTTTTGAAATTACTGATAGTATGGCTATCGGACGGTAATTCACTACATTGGACTTGTCACCTTTTTTGAAAATAGGTTTGATTATAGCCTGTTTTAACTGACCGAGTTGCACCGACCGTGGTAACGGGCTGATTGAAACGTCGGATATAAAGTTATGCCTATACCTATCCTATATTTAGCAGTTTGCGTAAATCCCCGTTATAAAATTAGGACATAAATAACTTTCGAACTAAATTGCCATGCTAATCCGAAGGGAGTTACGGATCACGTAGGTACCTAAGTAAAACCTCTAGACCACATGGCCAATGCTACCTTGCATTACATTTAATAAGGAAATAAATATTCTGCAGTGGTCCTAACGGCCGGAGAAACCTGGCCTACGATCGTGACGAGCATCTTCGTGGCTCACGGATATTGTGACTAGCAATCGGATCTTTCGGATACATAAAAATACCTTACCTCTCTAATCTCTTGTCTTACTCATGTAGGGCACTAACAACTTCACTGTCCCATGAGTCCTTCGATTAATAATGTGCTTATCTACTAGATTCCCGATGATCGCTTAAAAAACGGTAGGTGGCTTTAGGGGCCACGGCCACGGAGCCATAATGATGATGAATTTTTGAGTGGTAGAGCCACGCTGCGTTGCAGCGCGAAATGGGCCGGCTCGCCCGGCGAAATACCACCCTCTCACAGAATATCGGCGTGAAACAACGGCACTCGTTGCTGTTGTGTTTCGTCCGGTGAGTGAAAGTACCGGAGGCCCATTTCTCACACCTCCCCTCTCCCAATTCCTACTCCCTCCTCAAGATCCAACTCCTTCCTCAAGGTCGGCAACGCATCTGCGATTACTTTGGTTTTGCGGGTGTCCATGGGCGGCGGTGATTGCTTTCCATCAGGTGACCCGCCTGCTCGTTTGCCTCCTTTTTAACATAAAAATAAAATTACGAATGTGGCGATGACAGTAACTATTAAGTACAAATATTTTGCAACCTTAATTTAATCTTTAATCGATTTAAGATTTAAGGTTCACAGTAAGCTGAAGTTGTTGATGCTATCCAATGTTTTTCAGATTTTGTTATTCGACAGATGTTCCATTTTTGTATGGACGCTAGGCCCCCTAATTCTTACAGTGATGAACTTTTATTATAAGAAAAGAGCACAAAATAAGAAACCTTTCCATGTATTAATATATTTTTTAAACATACCGAAACATTGTGTTATATAATAAAAAAGGTCAGATAATAAAAAAATCATAAAATAGCAACCCTAAACTTTTTCTACCTTGGCAACTTCGCTTTTCTAATGTCTTCGTGAAGTGAACTGTCAGTGTCAGAATTTAAATCTTATTTTTTAAATTAGTAATGCAATGGTACTATCCATTACAGCCAGCAACCGCATGGTTTCATTTCCAGGAAATTGCATTAAAACCTTAAAATACCTTTGAGAATGTATAAATAAGTTCAGCAATACATAATGAACACTTAAAACTTTCATTAGAACCCAAAAATAATAAGAAAAGCTTGATGAAGAAAACAAGATTTCAAGTTTTTTAATATTTTTTAAATTATGTTGGGGCCTTTTTGTATTTTTTTTTTGGAAGCATCATCTCAGAAGGCAGATGTATCAGAAAAGCATCACTTCAAAACTGTAATAAAATAAGGGCCCAAAAACGAACATCTCCTTTAAATGTATAGGTAGGTATGAGCAAACAGGACCTCTTACGAGATGCATTTTTGTTCTGGATCAAAAATAATAGAAAACATAATAGAACATTATTGATCGAAGCATGAGTCACATGTGATACATTAACATTACAATTGATTTTTCTATTGTTTTAATTTTTGGACAGTTACGAAAAGTACGTTATATCGAAAGTTGCCATATCGAATGTCGCTATATCGACAACGGTGTATCGATTAGTTGCTGGATCTACGGTACGCCACATCGAAAAGTACGTTATATCGAAAAGTTGCCATATCGAATGTCGCTATATCGACAACGGTGTATCGATTGGTTGCTGCATCTACGGTACGCCACATCGAAAAGTACGTTATATCGAAGGACAAGGCAGTCAGTATCATCATACCAATCTTAAGCACAGTGTCTTCATCATACCTGATGTTAAGTGATGATAAGGCAATTGTGAAAGCGCACTTCACACTGAACCCTCAACTACTGAGGCGTTGGGTATCATATCCTAGCTGCCGGAACATAACAATCCTACAAACATTGATGTTTATCATCATCAGCTCATTTTATGCCCCCACTGCTGGGGCACGAGCCTTCCCTATGGATGGATAGGGAGAACGGGCCATAAACCACCACGCGGGCCCAGTGTGGATTGGTGGTTGTTAACGACTGCTAATGCAGCCGGGACCAACGGCTTTACGTGCCTTCCGAAGCACGGAGGAGCTCGCGATGATAAATTTTTGGTCACTTATCCGATGACCGGCCTTTGCGGAAGTTGCTTAACCTCGGCAGCCGCAGACCGGGCGCGTTAACCGCTGCGCCATCGAGCTCCTCATTGGCATAGCATTGATGTTATGGCGACATATTTAGATAAGATGGTGGTAGCTAGCCAGGCGGACAAACAAGCTCAGGTTGGTGGTAACCTACCGAGTACACAAAAATGTACTGGGAATTAAACTCGGGACCTCTGGCTCTGAGACCGGGGTCTTAACCATTAGACCACACAGGCGGTTAGATATTATATCATGATCAGGTCATGAATGTCATGATGTGCTGTCATTCTTGAAATGAAAGCACAAATTCGAAGAATGTAAGTATGAAAATCCGTTAAACCAACCAACCTTTAGGTACACTCCAATAAAGGTATTTCATGATGTGCTGTCATTCTTAAAATGAAAGCACAAATTCGAAGAATGTAAGTATGAAAATCCGTTTAACCAACCAACCTTTACGTACACTCCAATAAAGGTATGTCATGATGTGCTGTCATTCTTGGAATGAAAGCACAAATTCGAAGAATGTAAGTATGAAAATCCGTTTAACCAACCAACCTTTAGGTACACTCCAAAAAAGGTATCTGTAAAGGGAAATGCACATGACTAGCGCAAGGTAAACACAACGTGGGTAATTAACCTACATTAAATTCACCCGACTGTGCTTAGACTTCATAATTTTGAGCGCCATTGACCTAGCTAGTTAGGATACATACTGTTTTGGGACTTTTTATCTTTTGATATCTATCTATTTGACGACCTCCTTGGTCGAGTAGTTTGTACACCGGTTTTCATGGTGTCGCCATCTCTGAGGTCCCGGGTTCGATCCCCGGTCGGGTCAATTTAGAAATTATTGTTTGTCTAAATTGTCTCATGTATTTAAGTATTTTAAGTATGTTTATCCGTTGTCTAGTAACCATTAACGAGTTTCATAACGAAGCTTCTCTTGGGCTAGATAATTGGTGTGAGTGCCGAGTGTAGGAAAGTTTATTTAGATGAATTGGGTAGTTGACTGGTTAGTCAATATAGACACTTTTTAACAAATGTCAAAACGATTATATTTTTAATAGAAATTGTAAGGGATTAGCAAACTGTGACTTTACTATTTTGTGCCGTCAAATGAGTGTTTATTAATAACTTTTTAGGTTACCTAAATTCATGCTTAGGTCTAATAAAAAATTGGTTAAGGCGACGCATTGTTGCATTGCACAAATTTACGTAGCGGGGATCTTGATTTTTCCCAACAAATACAAAACATATGAAAGTGATATTTGATGACATGATTTTTTATTTAATTGACTTCATTTTGCTAGTTGCAGAAACACGATTTTCCAACTTTTATAATAACAGAGAAAAAATATCAAAGTAACATTTTTTTAAACATAGATTTGCATTTTACAAGCAAACCAGACCGATTTAAGCATCTAAATTTTCTTAGTAGATTAGTCTTAACACACACCTAAATATGCTAGTTATTTTTTTTTAAATAATATGTAGTAATTTGAAGGAAAAAAAACAGTTTTTCTTATGGTACGGGGCGCAAACGCTCCGTAAGTTAATTGTTTAGCGGTGCGTCGTCGGTCGTCGCTCTAATGTATAAAGGACTGTTTGGGATTTCATTTATACGTTTATTGTTTTGGTATTAATTACTGTTGTCAACTACTATTATCATAATCATCATCGTGTAAAATTGAGCTTTAATTTTATCTGCCTTTGTGATGTTTCTTTTTTGTTCCCATAACTTCCACTTTTTCTCTTTATTGTGGCAAAGAGACCGATTTGTGTTTTTTATTTTTATGAATATCGTATTTTTTTAAATGCTTTTTCTTATTCTTCCTTACTTTGTATAACTAGTGTGTTCCAGGGGGTGAGACAACCTATATTAGATCCAGAGGTCCGGGTTCGATTTACAACGGAGGAACATATTGTTTGCTTAGTTTGTAGCCTGTAGAGTTGGTTTTAAGCCCGCCTGACTGGCCGATACCTTATTATTTACCTACGCTATAAAAACATAGCAGCATCGCTGTCAGAGACAGTTTGAGATAGAGAGTTGCGTAGAGCAGATGATACAATTGTATCTTTTAAATAAAGGTCCAGTATAGACAGGAGTCAAAATATATACAGTCAGACAGTTACTCCTGTCTATATGGGAAGCATAAATTATCTACCAAGAATTGATCGCAAAATGCAATCTCCGTAATAAATATATATATAATAGGTTAGGGAAAAAGTTTCTTCGCATTTTTTAAGAAAATTCAAAACGTTTTTTAATATAGTTTATTTATAGTCTAAGCTCCCGTTGCATGAAACCCTACCTCACAAGGTGGCAGAGCAGAAATGTAATGTAGTGATAGATATCACTTAGGAACACTGGATTTTAGTAGGTTGCCATCGCATATCCTGGAAGAACTCTTATTTTTTTACGTCATCGTATCGCTATTTTGATCGAAATTTACATCATAAGGTGGCAGATTGAAACGTTTCCTCATCGAAAGAGACACAATTGGAGATAACAACCCGCATAGGTTGCCAGGCCAAACCCTGGCAGGTTTCAAGATCAGCCATGTTTTATGAGCTCCAAAAATGGGGTCAATTACCTCATCAGGTGGCACGATGAAACTGATGCAGATCGATTGCCCTAGACGTGCCGTTCATGAATATATAGGGTTGCCTGCCTTCAGCTTGGCAGTTTTTCTGATCAGCCACCTCGAACAATGTATTTCAAAATCTTGGAATAAAGAGAAATTCTTCTATAGATGCAGGAATTCAGGGTATAATTTAATAAAAATCGTGATATTAAATTAAAGTCGACGTACTAACAGACTTGCGTCTTATGGTGTTGAAATAATAGGGTAAATGTACCAGTTTTGGTTATTGCTCATTGGTATTATCTTCAAATATTGAAAAAAGTGATGTTGCTTTTACGTTCAACGTGATATAGTTTGACGGGCATTTTTGTGCTGCATCACAATATTTATTATGTAGAAATAAAATGAAATAATGAATCATTAATCACCTGTGATTTTTATAAGTAGATTTTATTTTACAAAGTTATTCTTCATCAGAAGATGAATCACAATTTATATCAGATTCATCTGATTCATTTTTATTAATACAAATTATGTCGTTGACGTGTAGTGGAGTGGGATCTCCTTCATACCATAAATATCATAGTTGTTAGAGCCCATCCGCATTCAATGGGATCATATAATAAACAAGATGTTTTTGTAGCATTGCGCCACATTGAGCTCACAAGCAGTGTCCTTAGTAAATGTTGTTTTAAACTTTTCCAACATGGCGGTAGAGTTGCAGCATTGAAATTTGTATTTTTTTTCATAAATTTTGATATTTGCGTTATATTCTCATATTTTTTTGTCAACATTTCGAAACGAGCCTGATTCACGTCACTTTTTGGCGAAGAATATAACTTGCATGTAAACTTTTGAATTATTTGTATCTTTTCTTTGTTTTCAATGTCCTTTGGACTATTTAAAGATGCAAAAACATTTCTAAAATCATGGTCGGCTTCGATGAAATCAAAAGCATTAATTTTTCCTTTCCCTTTGAAGGAGGATGTGTAATCACAACCTGTGTAGGCGTGTGCAGCTGGTAAGGCTTTGCACATCTAAGGTTGGGACCTTAGATGTAAGGTCCCAAGCATAAGCTGCATAAGTGCATAAGCTGGGGCTTATGCGCTAATTCGGTACAGCTATAAGCTGATTGAAGGTGGGTATTATATACCCAAATTTGTGAACAATTTGTAATTTGGTGAATGTTTCCTATTATAATTACCAACTTTGGATTCAGGTTTAAATATTCATTGTTTTTGTATAAAAATGCATAACATTTACATAATATTTTTTGTATAATTATTATAAATTTAGCTCACAAGCCGCAGGAAAAGGCCTCTCCTGGCCGGACTTTTTGCGGCTAACTCCCGAATCGATGACTGCAATGCACAGCCACCAACAATTCCTCACTGTGGCATCACAATGCCTGATATTAAAATCAGACAGTGTGATGTACGTGCGGAGCTGCAGTCAATCGATGTTCGGAAAGCTAATGGCCCTGATGGCATCCCAGCAATAGTTTTAAAAATGTGTGCAGCGGAGTTGTCCCCGTTTTAACTCGTCTTTACCGTCTCTCGCTTTCTTCAGGTTGTGTGCCGGAATCTTGGAGAGATGCTAATGTGCAACCGGTTCCGAAAAAAGGAGATCGGTCAGATCCGACTAATTACCGCCCAATAGCCGTTACTTCAGTTTTGTGTAAAGTCATGGAGCGGATTCTAAACAAACAGCTTATCCGCTACCTAGAAGAACACCCCTTAATTCACGATCGCCAATACGGGTTTCGGCCGAAACGGTCAACGGGTGATCTTCTAGCGTTCATTACACATCTCTGGGGTGAGGCTATTGATAAGCGTGGCGAGTCGGTGACTGTTGGCCTTGATATAGCCAAGGCTTTTGATCGGGTCTGGCATAAAGCCGTTCTGTCCTCTGCCTGCTCAGTACTGGGCAACTGGGTCGCTGGCTTCCTACATGAGCGTAGAATCCGAGTACTCACAGACGGATGTGCTTCGCGGTTCATGTCAGTGAACGCTGGTGATTATCATTATTGTTATTACTTTTGTTATCTTTTGTCAATAATAAATCACCGTACTTCATGCCTTGACCATTGCGAGTACCTTTGAGAGTGCCTTTGTACACTTTTGAAACTTTTTATAACAAAATGTCAAAGGTTTTCTTCCTTTTTGCATAAAAAATACACAATCATTTTGTTAGTTTAAATGTGGTACTTTATCCTACAAAAATAACAATTTACACATTATTATTTTGTAGACAAATTGAGATCAATCACTCAAAATTTACGTCACGCTTCTTACAAGTCAGCAAAGCAAACAAAACTTTTTTTTTTTAGACTTACCGTAAATAGGTACAATAGGATTTTCAAAATCTTGTTTCTTTGATTTTTTTTGCTGCATACGTCTCATTAAAATATAATGCGAAAGTGTGTTTGTCTGTCTGTGTCTGTTTGTTACTTCTTTAAGCAAAAACTAGAGAACGGATTTGGATGAAACTTTACAGTGTTATAGCTTAGACACAATAATACCAATTATGGTAGGTACATTTTACCACGGGAAACGCCGCGGGGCAGAAAGCTAGTACAAATATAAAAATAAACTCTACTCATAAAAATCACAGGTGATTAATGATTCATTATTTCATATTATTTCTACATAATAAATATTGTGATGTAGCACAAAAATGCCCGTCAAACCATATCACGTTGAACGTAAAAGCAACATCACTTTTTTCAATATTTGAAGATAATACCAATGAGCAATGACCAAAACTGGTACATTTACCCTATTATTTCAACACCATAGGACGCAAGTCTGTTAGTACGTCGACTTTAATTTAATATCACGATTTTTATTAAATTATACCCTGAATTCCTGCATCTATAGAAGAATTTCTCTTTATTCCAAGATTTTGAAATACATTGTTCGAGGTGGCTGATCAGAAAAACTGCCAAGCTGAAGGCAGGCAACCCTATATATTCATGAACGGCACGTCTAGGGCAATCGATCTGCATCAGTTTCATCGTGCCACCTGATGAGGTAATTGACCCCATTTTTGGGGCTCATAAAACATGGCTGATCTTGAAACCTGCCAGGGTTTGGCCTGGCAACCTATGCGGGTTGTTATCTCCAAATGTGTCTCTTCCGATGAGGAAACGTTTCAATCTGCCACCTTATGATGTAAATTTCGATCAAAATAGCGATACGGTGACGTAAAAAAATAAGAGTTCTTCCAGGATATGCGATGGCAACCTACTAAAATCCAGTGTTCCTAAGTGATATCTATCACTACATTACATTTCTGCTCTGCCACCTTGTGAGGTAGGGTTTCATGCAACGGGAGCTTAGACTATTACATTTATATTTATTAAATATGCCGATCTTGCTCGACTCTTTAAAAATGATATCCATTTTATCCGTAATAGGGCGACCAGAGCGACGTGCATCTTTGACATCAAAATTTTTGGATTGAAAACGCTTAAACCAAATTTGTGCTACTTTCACAGACACGCACTAGGTCCATAAACATCGCAAATTTTTTTCGCGGCTTGCGTTGCATTTTTACCTTTTTTGTAGCAAAATTTGAAAATGTATTAAATTTCTTCATTAGATTCACTCATCTTGACAGTAAGAAAAACAAATGAAAATCACACATTTTCCTAATTTGAATTTGGAATTATCTTCTTTAAAATTTAAACTTTTAATGATACCTAAACCAGCCAGATACAAAAATAGTATAGCCAAAGAGATTTTATTACAAGTTCATACATACTATATCGAAAAGACTTTTTACCTATCCTAATATGTATATTTTATTAGACAACATGACATACATTGTTCTGAATCCAAGGTAAGTAGCTAAAGCACTCGTTTTTATGGAAATCAGAAACAACGATATGGTACCACAACCACCCAGACCAAAATATCTAAAAGTTCGTTTTTTGACATTGACCCGACCGGGAATCGAACCCGGCGTGCAAACCCCTTGGCTACGGCTTTCGTCAAATAAGTAATAACTGAAGCTCTTGCATGACTGTATGTAAGACATGGCAAGACAAATAGATTTAACATTAATGTGACAAATCTACTATCAAGGGGTCGATGACCAACAATGGGACCGGCATCGGCAGAGTGCAACGAACCATGCCCTATGATTAGGGCTCGTGTGTAGCTGCTCTAATGACGCCTAGGCGACGAGCCGGATGGATGACCTAACTTAACACGTGCACTTATCATGTGATGATAGTTTGTTAAGGGTTTAATTATATTTTTCTAATGATGAAGGGCTTGATACGGCAGAACGGCAGGCAGCGGCTTGAGTGGTGAGTGTGTGTTATTCAATCACGTCAACGAAAATAAGAAATTGTAGCATTAAAGCAGTGGATCCGACAACGAGGTGAGTTAAAAATATGCTTTATGTATTCTCGTGATCGTTATCACCAGCTCATTTTATTACTCCACTGCTGGGGCACAAGCAGTCGTTGTGTAGCGGGGATGCTGGGGCACAAGCAAAAAAGAAAAAAAGTGAAAAGCGCAGACGGGGTAAGAGCCTATGCAAGTACCCTCGCGCTCTCCCGAGATTCGGTCCGTATGCCGCAAGGTAGGCGGGACCATGGGTTGGTGGAGGGTTGCTGGACACAAGCCTATGGTTGGTTAAAGAGAACGGGCCACAAAATATCACACGGGCTAGTGCGGATCGGTGGTTATCGAATGCTAACTATGCTGTTAACTTTTTTAGTTTCCTGTTTTTTGAAGTCGGTTTTTTGAAACTACATGGTCTCTTACATTAGAATAAATATTATTAACGGGATTATTACCATGTCCTCTGTTGTGTTTGAGTATCCGATATGAAGGCACAGTTGCATGCGCCATACTCACGGATGTACTGAAGTTATTGCGGGTGGGTGATTATGAGCAGACAAAACGATCTACCCTCTTCCTTAGTCGTTTTTTTGCACTCGATACTCGTACCACCGTCTCCTAAGTCTCTATTCACTCGTTTACACTTTTAGACTTATATGTAGTATGTACGTGTTCATGTGGTCGTTGTAATTACTTCAGACCTAGTGCATATTTACACGCTTGTTCTGTTTGCTTAGTTCAGCCTTCGAAGCAGTAAAGCATAGGTAAGTATATAACATGATTAGGACAAACAATTATGACGTCATAAACAGGTCGGTCGGTACCTAATAACTTGCAAATATTATTAAAATGTTTTGACTAATAATAATATTGTTTTATTACCAGTCAATATGTACACACGGCGGCAGATTAACCTACCCAAAACGGTCAAATTTCTACAATAATTTTTGAACTTTATTTTTTGGTTATAAGGATCAATATTCATTGGAAAAATTTGACAGATTTGAGTAGGTTGATCTGCCGCGGACTGTACAGTCATGAGCATAAATTAAATATATTACCTACCATAGGGACAAGTTGTCCACATTATGTTATCTCTTCAAGTTTTCACATATTTCTAGAGCTCATTTCCATTATCAACCGTTTTTAACTTGTCATTTAGACATAAATAAGTACATTTTCTAATACTTTCTGGTGCAGATATTGATGTCGATTTGACAGTTTTAATTTATTTATGCTTGCCACTGTACCTCTACCTACACAAAAAAACTAGTAAAATCATACGATACTTTGAATTGTATTAAATTACCAATGTGTTTAGAAGCACCTTATTAGTTATTACCCATAGGTACACACCATACGACAATATGTCATTATTATACGAATTTATTTAATTTTTGTTCCTTTTTAAGGGTGCGCCGACAAAAAAAATGCAAAAAATGCAGTTACGGTTAAGTAGATATAATTGAAAATACTATCGTATTAAATGAACAGGAACGTGTTTACAATTTGTCAGAACCATAAATTCATAACACGCTATAGTTTTTTCTACAATATCATTTAAAGTTGGGCAAAAATCATGAAACCAGTGGCAGCGTTTAGTAGATTTCTTATAGTTTATCTAAATTATTGTACCTCTGATTTTCTCTAAACAATCATCAATGGATAAACTACAAATTGCTAGACTACATTTTCGATTCATCAAGTGGTTATTTAAATAATTATTTTTTATTAAGCACCTTAAATTCCCCATACAAAATTAGTATGGCCGCGCGGCATCAAATAAATATGGACGACGACATTTCAAATAAAACATATGACACTTGTCACTTATGGACGGCGCACCCTTAACATGCTATTTTTCTGTATGAAATACTTTTACGCTTTTTTTTTTAAATGTGCCAAACAAGTACTAACACCAAAAATTTTAATCCATTTGTAAACACCACCTCCGTTTTTAGGTTATCAAACTACACCTCTATGTAAAAGTTCATTATAGGAAAATAATATAAAATGCTGATTGATTGATTTATCTATCCCTTATCATCAGTGAGTATCATAATATTCATAATGTTGGGTAGTGGCACCACCCAGTGTTGGTTGGACAGAAATAAAATGAAATGAAAATCCTTTATTCAATTAAGGCATATAAATTGCACTTATGAACGTCAAGTAGTTATATAAAAAACAAAAATATATTATAGAAATCAGCGTTCGACTTTTTTTCCTTTAATTATTGAAAACAAGGGTCAGCTAGCTAGCACAGAGCTTTTACGGATCTACTCGCTTTTATTGTACACATCAATTTGATTTAATGTTTATCCTGACGTTTGGAACCCTTTGCAGGGTCCGTGGTCACAGGGAGACTGACACTGCAAATGGTTCCGAATTAATGTGTAAAATAAACGCGAGTAGATACGTAAGTACTTAGTTATATTTCAATGTGTAGGTAGTGTTCGCGTAAACTTTAGAAAACAATATTATTAACATTACGGTCGTCGTAAAGATCCGTTTTCTTCCGATCATCATACGACATAGTGTTTGCACTTGACCTACTATAGCAATTTGGAGGATGATCAAATTGACCCGCACTACAGCAGCTACTTGTGCGTATGCCACACAGTTGTGAACTCTTTTAGCTCGCGTGACCTATTTTAACAGATCGGTTGCGCACGCTCTTTTGTTTGTTTGGCGACGAAGCCATAAAATAAGTAGACCACAGAAGGTAAGTTTAGGCCTACTATCTACTGAACTTTTTAACTGTACTTCCGTAGTCGTCTTTGGAGGCATTGTAAAATAACGAACGTATAACCTAGCGCGCTAACCAACAAGCAATCCAAATGAAAGCGATGAAGGACAGTGACGCGAGCGAGCGTAGGTTACTACACGAACGGATTATTACTGTAGGTACGGTACGGTGATCAAAACTATGAATACAATTTACTATTTGTCTCTGCTCTTTGTATACGTAACAGTAAACGATAAATATCTAAAACAGTTAGGTAGTTACTAGTTACGTAGGTATATTACTATTTGAGTGCAATAACAACGATTGAAGGATGCGTGTTACGTACTATTTATATTTAAATAGGTACCGACGTAGGCTACATAAACAAACGAACACGATAGTTGCGTTTGACAAAGCGTTAGGTAGGTACCTAATTAGTGACTATGCACAAATAAGGATATCTAAGTCTAAACCTAAAATGCCTAGCTTGCGGGTTTAACTACTAAATAAAATAGCTAGGTATTTAGGTGCGGTGCGTTTATTTCTTATGGAACAAATACTAAAATGCGATTCTGCTACTATACAACCTTATTTTTAGTTTATACGAAAATCGAAACGGGTCAATTATTTTCATTTAAAGAATCAGTACAAAAAAAATATATCTTGAAAACACACGAAGTTTTCTCACGAAGGCCAGGTCAACCCGAGCCGAGGTCCGAGCGCCCGTTTAGAGCACAGAGCGGAACAGCCCTCGGGTTGTTCCGCTCCCCGATTCGATCCGAACCCTTCGGAGAATAGTAGGGCACAGGGACACGCACTTTTAAGTGCGTGATGCCGTTCCCTCTAGAAAACCTCCGAAGGTGATTCGTTTCACATAGCTTAAAAAATCCTTTAAGTTTCTCGCCGCCTCCAAAAAAGCCCGGTGAAGCTGAAAATGCCGTTTGAGGCAATCAGCAATCATTCTCCAAAAAAAAAAAGTCCGGCAGAGAACGATTCCATGTCCGTAAGAGGTTGCTTACCTTCTGCTCTCTCCTTACTTTGTGGAGAATAGTACGGGGGTTGCTCCGATATGCTCTTGTAAGTTAGGCAACGATCGTAGAGTCAGGTCATCGGATGGGTGACCAAATAAAATATTTCGAGTGCTGCAGTACTTCGAAAGGAACGTTAGGCACTCTGCAAACAGCTATGTAGTTGCGAGTTGCCTGTTGCCGCAACCACAGAAGAAAGACAGTAGCCGTAACATAGAACTCAAAGTTGCTCTATCTTCGGAGCGCCTTTGACGTTGGTACTACCAACCCGCTTTAGGCCAGCGTGGTAGGTACCCAGTTGATGCTTCTCTCTATCGCAACGCGACCTATATTACTCTGATTACTTACTGATATACTTACTGATTTGTGCTATTACTTGTGATATTACTTACTGATTTGTGTTGGATTTCTTAAATTTAGTCCATTATTATAGTCCCACAACAGGTATTTCCCAAATCTTTCCAAACGTTTCGACTTGACTGTCTCCCACCAATTTTCATAAGGTTGAGATCGTTTCGCTAATGTTATCTCGGATCTGCCTCAGATTATTGTCTAGCTGCGTTTCCACCAGCTTTAGTAAAATCAATTTTAGAATCTGTTTAGCAGTTCCAGACATTGTCCTCTACACACAAACAGGCAAACAAACACAAATTATACCACCTTATGATATTAGTGTAGATTCAGCAGTACGCAATCTGCGGTACTTTACCTGTTGAGTTTAAGGTAGTAATTATTATTTAATCTGTGGTTTTAGTCAATATTATGATATTATTCGGTCGCATGTTCTGTATACAGAGCCTAATATTATTTTTTATATTATATTTTTGTCGTCATGTATGTTTGTCCTATATGCCCATGAAAAATTCGCTAACTTTATTGTTGTAACAGGCTGTAACATTGTAATGTAAAGTATCATTATCAACACAGAACACAATTACCAATTTACCAATCTTGTGATCTTGTCTTGTTGGTATTGGTAATTTGATTTGTTTCTTTCTGTCACTTTTAATTTTTGTTTGTTTGTTGTTTACTTGCTTTATATATATATATATATATATATACTAGGCAGAGGGAAGTAAGCCATACAGGCACTTAATTTATGTTCCATTTTTTTTTCTCTTGTTTTGTAACGCAAATTAAACTCTTTTTTTGTGTTTGACGTCGCCCTACTCAAGGCCCAGCCGAAAATCAGCGTTGTGGCGTCTAGCTGCAACATTTGCTGAGCTGGTTAGCCTTTTCGGCCAACACTGTTATTTTAAGTATTTTATATTCGTATCTATTTTTTTTGTTTTTGTTTTTTTCATGACTGTTATTTGTGTATGTAGCCGAATAAATGATTTACTTACTAATATTTGACTTCATTCATTTCGACGACCTCCTTGGTCGAGTGGTTTGTACACCGGTTTTCATGGTGTCGCCATCTCTGAGGTCCCGGGTTCGATCACCGGTCGGGTCAATTTAGAAATTGTTGTTTTTTTAAATTGTCTCGGGTCTTGGTGTTTTCTATGTATAGTAAGTATGTATTTAAGTATTTTAAGTATGTTTATCCGTTGTCTAGTAACCATTTTAACGAGTTTCGTAACGAAGCTTCTCTTGGGCTAGATAATTGGTGTGAGTGTAGGAAAGTTTATTTATTTATTTATTAATTATTTCCCTTACCTCATTTCCCTGATGCTGGAGATTGACATGTCACGACCATGATGACGATTATTATGATGGTTATACAGCGTTTCGTAGCTTGATTTGATGTTATTTTTTGTATTTTGAAAGCAAGATAGCACGACAGCTGCCTAACAAAAAATTTACTTCTAAACCACTAATTTCATTGAACAGAATCCAAACCGCACAATCATAATCAGCCACAGTCGTAGGTGCTCGTAAGTATAAACACGGTAATGGTATATGCGCAGAACAATTTATCTATTCCGTGGGTGTATGAGTGCGCGAGGTTTAATTCTCAATTCGCGATCATCAAACGAGAATTTGCAAAAACACTCGCAGCACGCATTCAATAGTTTAAAGAAACGCAAGTTTAAAATTGACTTGACTTGAGTAAAGGTTTTTTATTTGACGATTTAGTTTTAGTTGGTCTAAAAACCCTTTTAGACAACTTGGATTGTTCAGGCACCAAAAAAAAAAAGGAGACCCACAAAAGATAAGGTATGGACATTTAATGAAAGTCGTGGATTCACCTAACTGTACTATATGCGGAATAAGAGAGGACACATACCATGCTTTGGTGGAATGTGTCCGGATCGCCGCCGAGCGTAAGATGTTTGAATTTGAGGCAAAGGGGAACATAAGGCATGGATTGTGCAACATAATATTGTCCCAGCCAACATCTAAATTAGCTGTGAAATTGTATCACATTATAATTAAATTATTTAAGTGTAGAAATTAAGTATTCATTGTAATTTATTAGGCTGACATAGTCGTTCAACGACTAAAGCCTTTAAATAAAGAAAAAAAAAAAAAAAAAAAAGATAAGGTAAATACATACCGCTCCAGCAGCTAGGGTTGCCAATCATACTTTAAAATAACGTATCCTACGTTATACGAAACCTGAAAACTGTTTGTTCAGAATCAGTAATAGGATCGATTTCAATATATTTTTATACCATGTTACATTTTCACCAAATAATATTTACAAAATCTCAAATAAAGTATACCCTACTAAAAAACACTACGGGGCAGCGCAAAAAGCTTGTAACTTCGTGAGGTTTTAATATATTATTTAATTTTTTTTTGAACTAATTCTTTAAATGAAAATATTTGACCCGTGTTTCGATTTTCGTATAAACAAAAATAAGGTTGTATACCTATGCTATGCGATAGTCGCGATCGCGACACATTTTATCCACAAAATAAGGAGACCTCAGAAGGTAAGCTCCATTGAAACGTGTTCGAGCACGCACACATAGACATCCTCTCACGGACACCGAATCTCGCTACAGCTGGCGCTTGGACTGGTTTGAGATGGTCCAAGATGCCGGTCTATGTGTGCATTGCTCGAGCGCTGTATGTATTAAAGCGACGCATTGGTAATTTACGTGGCGGGGATCTTGATTTTTCCCAACAATTACAAAACATATGAAAATGATATTTAATGACATGATTTTTCATTTAATTGACTTCATTTTGCTAGTTGTAGAAACACGATTTGTTTACTTTTATTAATTTTCTTAGTAGATTAGTTTTAACACATACTTCAATTGGCTAGTTCATTTTTTTAAACTTATTTGTAGTTTTAATTAGAAAGAAAAAAAAAAACCGTCTTTTTTATGGTGCGGGGCGTTCATCATCATCATCATCATCATCTCAGCCAAAAGGCATCCACTGCTGGACAAAGGCCTCCCCCAAATAATCATGGGGGGTATTTGCCGTAATCGCCACGCTTAGCAGGCGGGTTGGCGATCGCAGTAGGTTGAGGGTAACCTCAGAGAGTGTGCTGCTGCCCATCCTCTGGAATGGTCTCTTAGTCGGCTTCGACGACACCCACGGGAAGAGATGGGTTGGTGCAATTCTTTATCCCCGGCACCACACAGGGTACCGTTTTTCTTATGGTGCGAGGCGTTAACGCTCCGTATTAGATTAATTGTTTAGCGATGCGTCGCCTTAAGCCTACTTTCTGGGATCTCCTGTGTTGTGTTTTATCGAAGTGATCTATTTTGACGGACGAATAAATACCAACGTAGAGAACTGTCCGCAATCTGTGCCTTAAAGATTGCACAGGACGGACATTATAAATACTGTTTTATTACGCTGCAGTGAAAGGGTTTATTATATTACGCCAGCTGCAACTCTCCGCGACGACCGACGTGCAATATGACGACACCGTGCTAAATACTTCATAATAGAATTAGGGCGATTACTTAGAGAAAGCTAAAAGAAATAAAATTGCGCCTTCTCCAAGATTAGGAAAAGGGCAGGGAAATGAGGATAAAAAACTAATAGATTCCTGGAATTTAAAAGCGATACTAATTTAGGAATAATAAGTTTAGTGCGTTTATTTAATAACTTCTTTGTGCTTCAGTTAAAAAATAACCTCGTCAGCTCATAACCCACTGCTGGGTTTAAAGCATGAAGTGAAGAATAGCACATGGGAAGATTGGAAAGAGACTCATCAGTGCCCATCATCACGGGTTGGTGGGTTTGAACAACTGCCATATCTGACGACAAGAACCGGGAACATCGTAGGACCTTTGAGATATTTTAATTTGGTCACCCAACTGAAGACCCGTCGTTGGGAAAGTTGCTTAGCATGATCGCAAAACGAACGCGCTCGTTACTTTTCTCACTTGTCCTTTCTACAAAGTATTTATTGATAATATAGGTATACACATTAGGGTGGGTCACTTCTGTATGAAGAAAAAAAAATGTGTTTCTTTTGGCATGTAATAGCAATAAAAACGTGTCTTAGGGTTGTAAGAGCAAATACATAAAAAATGGTGACAATCGGGCAACATCTTTTGCCTCCGGATTGACCTTGAAATTTTAAAAAATTGACACAAAACGCGATATTTAAAATTTTCTTAAATCGATATTTTTATATAGTAGGATAGATATAAATAATAAAGCTTATTGTTTGAATAGTAATTTTAATTAATTAATAAAATATAAGTACAAGTAATTAAGTTTTTTAAAGATAAGAAGTATTAATTAATCTACAAAAAATCTTTTTTGCTATCAAATTTTGGCATAAGTTTACGAGATTGTATCTTGGCTTTGATGAAGCCCTCACGAGCTGATTTGGAGCACAGACTTCCTGAAGCTTCAGTTACAGTCTTTACTGACCTTTCCACAGCTTGAGTGTGGCAAGGTAAACGCAAAAAATCTATTTTGTTATTCTCTTCTTGAGCAATGAGAGATTCTAGTTCTTCAGTAGGGATTTGCTTCAAGATAGGTGGTTCTGTAGTAACTTGATTTTGCCAGTTTATCAGGTCGTAATAAACTTTTGCATCCATGTTTACTTCTGGAACTTTAAACAGCCTCAAATTTTGGGATGCTTCATTACGTGCTTTTAAAATACGACGCAATGCCAATTCTCTTATTTGCTTTTTCAGGGTCTGATAACATTGCCAGCAGTAGATTTTCAGGATGAGCGAAATAACTATTGCGTTGTATTACTGGATCAATAATAGATTGTATGTGGTTTTTATGTTGTATTTTTGGGATGAGATTTCAACAATTTTTTCAATTTTAGGTGATAAGCTTTCAGCATTTGTTGCACTCTTACATGTGATAAAATTGGCAGCGATGCTTTCTTCCATATATTTTCTATTTTTTCGATGGCAGTATCAGCAACTTCTTGAAAATTTGGCTCCTGTTTAGTATTTTTGGTGATTTTAATTTCAAATCTCGTCCACTCGTAGCACTTCATTACTTCTTCGTAAGTCGGAAGCGTATTATCTTTTAAGTCACTTGTGTCACCAAATATAGGACATTTAAAACCTTTCCGAGTACGATTCATTTTAAAAGTCACAGAAACACACCTCTGTCGTAGCAAAATACAGCTAAAATGAATTACTAAACAAAACACTTTGCGGCTCTCGCTTTACTCAAATGTAAACAAAACTTTTATATGTAATTTTACCCTCAAGTGTATACGTTTCCGTATCGTTTGTAACAGAAGACATCATTTTAATACAAAAAACGTAATTTTAAGACTGTGAGTGGTGTATAATTATTAATGTGATTTCTTGAAACATCAGGTTTTTTATCAAAAATATCGAAATTTAAAACCCGATCCGGAGGCAGTTATACTACACCGATTGTAAAAATATTTTATACGTGGCATACTAGCATCAAATGACAACTAATTATCGCTATTAGAAATCATAATTTTGAAAAAAAATTTTTTGACCCACCCTAATACACATGTTTTTACAGGTTATTAGGCCTTAACAGCCACTATCTTTGGTCTTAAATTAAGCAACTTCTTTTTAATTAGCGGTTCAAAATGCATAGTTTTCGTCATAGCAAATGTAGGCAAGAATAATAAAAAATAAGCATTATTTTACTAATTTATGCACTACCCCAATCACCACAATTTCCTTTGTAATCAAAATTACAGGCTATAAAAAAACGTGCAAGTACCTACTTACACTTTTAGTACGGTTTGTATAAAAATAAAATAAGTAAAATATTCTTTCAAGGGCAAGACTGGTTGCACTTACAATTACAGAAAATAATTGAATCGGTTTTTTATGCAGTGGCTTTACGATGTTGTAGGAGAATTTACGATTAAAGTCGTTTGTAAATAAGTATAAGTTAATTACAAATAATTTTGTATAAGCTGGGTTGTTCTACAATCGATACATTCTCTCATTTTATAGGCAAAACGAGTACCTGTAAAGAAGCAAATAACTATATAAAATATAGGCCTACAGCCAGTTACAAAGAGCGCCAGGACATGGTTTCTTTTAATTTTAGATAAAACATTTCACTTGATGGCAATCTTGTGACATTGATTGACCACATTGATCAGAGATTGCGATTTGATTGCAAGATTGAATTCCGTATCCCATGCTTATCCCCGGATGCATGGGATACGGAATTGCATCACCCCATCCCCCGATCCGATCCGAACCCCTCGGAGAATCTGTAGGGAGCGGGTACACGCACTAGGCGACATGCCAATCCTCCTAGAAAACCTCTGACAGTGTTTCGTTTAACACGGCTTGAGAAACCCTTTCATTTTCCCGCCGCCCCCAAAAAAGCCCGGTGGCGTTGATATGCCACCTGGCCAATCAGCAAACTATCCTAAAAAACCGGCCAAGTGCGAGTCTGACTTGCGCACGAAGGGTTCAGTACCTATAAAAACTGAAAAAAATCATGTCTGTTGTATAGGAACCCCACTTAAATATTTATTTTATTCTGTTTTAGTATTTTTTTGTTATAGCGGCAACAGAAATACATCATCTGTGAAAATTTCAACTGTCATTTCTATCACGGTTCATGAGATACAGCCTGGTGACAGACGGACAGACAGACAGACGGACGGACAGCGGAGTCTTAGTATTAGGGTTCCGTTTTACCCTTTGGGTACGGAACCTTAAAAAACTACCCCATCTCTTCCCGTGGGTGTTGTAGAAGGCGACTAAGAGACCATTCAAGAGGATGAGCAGCAGCGTCTCTTTGTGATTATTCTCACCATACTGCGATCGCCAACCCGCCTGCCAAGCGTGGCGATTATGACAAATTCGTCTTATGTAATCTACACCATACAAACGCAGTATGCGCAGGTCTCCAACAAAGTGGACCGACGATCTGGTCAAGGTCGCGGGAAGCCGCTGGATGTGAGCAGCACAAAACCGGTCGTTGTGGAGATCCCTGTTTTCTCATACTACCCTGCAAAAAAGTTGTTAACCTGTCCCATCATCTCCGCTTTGGCCTGCTACACACCTTACAAAATATATAATAATAATAACAAAGATAGATACAGAAAGATCCTCCAGAGTCTCTTGCTAACTTCTGTCGTTCTCCCGAAATTCAAACGGGTATTAAGTAGTTTCATCATCATCATCTCATCCAAACACGTCCACTGCTAGACAAAGACCTTCCCCAAGGATATCCACAACGACCGGTTTTGTGCTGCTCGCATCCAGTTGCTGCTAGCAACCTTTAGCAGGTCGTCGGACCACTTAAGTAGTAGGGTATTGTTTTTATTTATTTTATTAGTATATTAGTATATTAGTATATTAGTTTCTATAAAATGTCATTTTACATAATTGACACTTTACATAATATAATATACTTACATATCTCCTATCACATGAGTAGATATATGTATATACATAATTATATCTACTCATGTATCTCCTATTACTAAATGTTTGCATGTTGTATGTTTCCTGTAAAGAAAACCAATGAATGGGTTATTAGGTTAGATTTTTGACCACCGTGTCTTATTCTTCTGTGACACAAGCAGGCCGAAGCACAGAATAAGTTGCTAAAGGAGATTGCTTGTTTGCTTGATTGCTTTTATGACCAATAAAATTTGTAAAAACTTGACAATTATGGCAAATGAAAGGTTATTTGTTATGAAAATATGGCAAAGAAAATTATTGCATTTAAAATTCGGGAAAATATTAGTAAATTCCTTAGTAGTTTAGCTTAAACAACATTTAAGTTTATTATTATTTATATTTTTTATAGTTGTGACGTCAATGAGTGTTTGTGAAGACAACTATGGAATTAACTAACTATTTGACTTTGGCTAAAAGGTTAGCTACAAGGGTATACAAGGGTATATAATGGTTTTTACTGTTGCATTCGTCATTCACGGTGCAACTATTTTTGTTTAAAGTTAATTTTGAATATACAATATTGATTTTACTGAAGTTCTTAAGTTCATAGGAATAGAGATGGTATCTATCACCTGGTATCACCAGTAATACTAAGAGAATAGCTAATTTGAATTGCAGAGGACAATAAAATAATAATGTATCCATGAAATTGTGTTAATTCTTTTTGTATGAATAATGTACTTGCGTAGGCAATTAAAAATGCCGAAAATAGGATGTATGAGCAATAACTTAAGCACATGAGTGTAAGGTGAGGATAGCTGTCTTTTAAAATAAATAGTAAATTAATTTGGCGGTAGAAAACATAGTATATTTTTAGATAATTGAAAGATCTGCACGGTTATCAGGTGCAGTACCACATATTGCTCTGATGCATTTTTTTTAGATATGAAGGTCATAAACATTTTGGTCGAATGAATATTGATGTTTTGTATGGAACAGCTGAATTTTATTTTAATAGTAAGAGTTGTTCGTTTGTATTTGTATTTGTATTTGTATTTGTATCACGGGAGACATCTCAGAAGTTCTGGACGGTGATAAAAAAGGCAACCTGTATAGAATCAGGCCACTGGCTCCAGGCATTACCATCTGCCAATGTCGGTACCTTGTTGGACGGGCCGTCTCTCACTCTAGCGGTCTGTCTTCGTCTAGGCGCCAGGGTAGTCCACCCTCACCGCTGCGTATGTGGAGAAGCTGTTGATGAGCTTGGCCACCACGGCCTATCATGTGCTCGCAGTGCTGGGCGTATGCTGCGTCACTCCACTATAAACAGCATCATCCGCAGTGCTTTTCCCACCGTTGGTATACCGGCTGTCTTAGAGCCAGCTGGTATGTCTCGCAGCGATGGCAAGAGACCTGACGGGATGACCTTTGGGCCCTGGAAGCTCGGCCGGCCGTTGGTGTGGGATGCAACCTGTGCTGACACCGTGGCTCCCTCACATGTACGCGCCACCTCTCTTCATGTAGGGGCTGCTGCGGTAAGTGCTGAACGCAAACGGCACAAATACGCAAACCTGGGTCCAAATTAATTATTTGTTCCGTTTGCGGTGGAGACATTTGGTCCATGGGGGCCGGAGACCAAGCAGCTTGTTAAAGAGTTGAGTGCTCGCCTTATTGAAGCCTCCGGTGACAAGAAGGCTGGCAGCTACCTCTGCCAACGTATTAGCTTGGCAATCCAAAGAGGTAATGTTGCCAGCATTAATTATTTTTTTCTTTATTGTAGATAGTTATGTTATAATAATTTGTAAGTAATTAAACAGTACCTACGAGTTTCATTCGCCATTCGATTACGTTAACGAAAACGAGAATTAGTATGGCAAAATTTTAACTCTTCTCGTATGTCGCCAGGAGGCGCTGCTGAAATGCCATATTAATTTTCGTTTTCGTAAACGTAATCAAATAAACATACACGCGATTAGCCGTCAGCAATGTTTGTATAAAAATCCATATCTGTTGCGTTTAGCCGTCGCGTCGTAACGGACAGCAATGTACCATATCTGGCGCGGTATTTAAAAATGGAACGAACTTTTTACTCCGAAACATGGAGGTTACTTACCAAGGATTCATCGACTGTTGGTTCATAGATTAATTTCTACACGTACAAAGTATTAGGTATCTACTATTTAGTTAAAAAAAATAGTTTGAATTTCCGCGCATTATTTTGAGAAAAGAAATACTAGTACAAGTCTTGGCTGCAACTAGGCATTGGAGGACTCACTTATGTGACCCTCGGCTTCGCCTCATCCCACATTTTACGTTTGTCCATGAATGCCTGATTTACCGACCGCTGGCTGCAGTAACCTACTATTATTTAAATAGTCTATATTGTGTCCCACTGCTGGGTCAAAGCCCTCCCTCTACGGCTCCACTCAAGGGATGAGGGGAGACGTAGAGGGGAGTCATCAGGTTGGTTGGGATAGGGTATCCCGGCCCACCTGATCGGTACCACCCCAGCAAAAAAGTGGTTAAGTCGTCCCGCCATCGCAGAGGTTACCTAGCTATTATTAACATAAGTATGTAATTAGTATGTAGGTACATAGGTACATAGGTATAGGTAGTACATACATTTATTACTATTGAACGCATATTTCTTATTTAATATGCAAATTACCCTTTAAAGAATCAGAACTATTAATGAATTCCATTCCAGGACAATGTTTACCGGTCCTGTGTAATGGAACTCTGCTCTACAGCCATCCACCACTGTGCTTGTTGCATTGCTATGTAGTTACTAGTCAGTCGGCCGGCTTTACGCGGCAATAACGCGTGCGCGCGCTGTGAATAAAAAGTTTGTGATAAAAAAAACAAATTGGCGCGAAAGACCGATCAAAAAGTTTTTATACCCCGGTCTTTGAAAAGAGGTGAATTATTTTATCGGTGTTGTATTTTTTATCTGTATTATTATACCGTGTGTCGTAATGTTATAATGATGTATTTATACTCTGTGCGTGTTTCCTGTGTGTGCGGTGAAATTGTTTCCGCAATAGGTTTTGTTAGTTCATTTCTAAAGGACTGGTGTGCTATTTAGGATTCATATTCTTTTTTCGTTTACGCATGCTATACATATTTTTTAAAGTATTATACTTTTATCTATATTAAATTCTCGCTGTTCCTATTATCTAACGGGAACAACTAACTTTATTTGGTTACGCATATAACGTTAAAAAAAGGTTAGTAGTAGATAAGGTTGGTGCTAAAAGTAGTTACTGAGATATATATTTAAGGCATACATGTGTACTTTGACTGTAAACATTTAAATATCAATTAGGTACATGTTTGCCAAAACATTAAATATATTAGAGATTTGATAACCTTATTTTTTAGAGTTAGTTTTAAAAAACATTTGTTTGGTATTTACTTATTCTGTGGTTTGGTTGTACGCTTATTAAATAAATAATAGTAATAAAAGAAATAGTCCTTGATACAAATTCTGCAGCAACTTTTACCTATATAATACATACTCCATGTGTAAGTGACCTGATTTAGACAAATACATCGATAACATGATAGGTATTATCTTGAATTCGTAGTTTGTAAACACATATTTGTAATTGAATATACCGACATGGGGAACGCCTTTGCCCAGCTGTGGACGTATTTTGGTTGAGATGGTGATGACGATGATACCTACATCTTATTTTTATCTTCATTAATAATTAATAAAAACCATAACAATTTCAAAAAATACAGGCAGATTAGAAGACAGTACTTGCAATTAAAATCAATAAGCAAAAAAGAAAACAAAATACTTAATACTCGTAAAATTACCTGCTGTCAGACCATCTCGACCGGGTTGTAGCTAGGGTTGCTAACTATTTTTCAGAAAATTAAAGTAAATCTATCACAACTAGTATAAAAAAGGATTTAAAGAAAAAATAAAGAATTTTCTAAATTTATTTATTTAAGCGTTGCGTTTCGTTCCACTTCACCTGAGTCTGAGTATCATTCAGTAGATCAGAAATTAAGTCAACAGGAATTTTCCGTTTAAACGCACGCATTAGTCGGAAATATAGTATTTTCCATACTTTATTTTTATTAAAAAGAATAAAGTATGGGGATGGAAAATAACGTAGGACAAGTACGTTATTTTAAAACCCTAGTTGTAGCTAGAACCCGGGAAGTGTGGCGTTGGGCGATGGTCTGCTCGACTCTCTGAACCATACGGTACCCGTCTAACGCAATTGCGGAACCTTAAAATGTAAAAAAGTTTATAGCCTATAACTGTCACACTGCTAGGCAAAGGCAATTGATAGCTAATGGTTTTATCACCACGCTTGCCAAATGCGGGTTGGTGATCACAAACCCTGGCTATGCATCAAAAAATACGAAACAAACTTTCCCCGCCCTGGGAATTGAACCCGGGACCTTCAAGCCTCGGGCCGAGCTCTTTGCCACTCAGCCGACGCGTTCAAGAACTCGTGAAATTACTTGAATATTTTTTGTCACTTATTTATCACTCAGATTCCATCATGTGCTTAATCCGCTATTACTTATTTAAGCAAAAATTTATATCTTTATCCGGTCGTTGCTAACATACCCAGAGAAATAACGTCTTCTTATTGTTTTTTACAATATAGGTATTTATTAAGAGAATCCCTAAACACGAGATCCAGTTTATACTAAACATAACGGTGTGGTTAAAAGTGTATCAGTTTTCTTGTGCGCACTGTACCTGCTCGGGTAATTATGTACACCGAAGAAAAAGCCACTGTAATACGGAAAACTTTCTTCTTTACATAATACGTAGCGTAGGTAATACGACGTAATAAATCGTCCAAACGTAAAATAAGAAAGGCACACCACACCTTTCTTACTTTACGTAGGTATTCATTTTTATACATTTAATATTATTGTCACAAAAGTCTTAACTCTTAGCTGGGAACGACGAAACATTTTAGTCAGGCAGTGGTCAGTCACCCAGTGGTCGAAATTCGACCGTTATTCACAACATAATATATGTGTACAATACTTATGCAATGTAATAGATAAAAGCCAAGCGTGGCGTACAAAAAAAAATTAACACATTTCGGGAACATTTCATCTATATATTAATACGTGAAGTAAAAACTTTGTAAGTACCCCTTTTTTACGAAAATTGCGCGGACGGAGGAGTATGAAATTTCGCACACTTATAGTTTATATAGAGAAGGTTATCCGAATGTTATTTTTTTTTAATTATGCATAAAAATACATTAAATCAATAAACAAACATTACACACACTACCATGTATTTGACACACATGCATAATGCTTTAATTTTTTATTGCTTAAGATACAATCCGTGCAACCTTAATAAAATTACGGTCGAATTTCGACCATTGGGCGACTAATCAGAAATTAATGGACGATCGTGTTTTGAAAGTCCACCGTAATAGTGTCGCGGTGGTTGAGAATTTCGCGAGATGTTCTCTTCTACTGGTGGCCTTACCATCAGGGTGCCTTGCGAGTTTCATTCGCTATTCGATCACGTTAACGAAAACGATAATTTTTATGGCATAATTGTAATCTAATCTAATTTTCGTTTTCTTAAAGGTAATCGAATGAATACGGATAGTAAACAAACCTCACAATGATGCGATTAACATCATGATGACAGATGAAGGCCAAGCTTATTACAGTAAAAAATAAAAATAAACCTATATCGGAAACAAAATACCTACCAGAAATTAATGCCATTAATCTGTATCTGCTGCCAGGTTATGTATTCAAAATTGACATACCTGTTTATACTTGATTTTTTTATAATAAATCTGTTTGCTCTTGGCCTCAATATGGACCAAAAGGTCAATAAGATGCGTTCGGCGGAGGAGCCTGCACGTACGGTGGCTGCTCAATTTTTTGTACAATAATTATTTTATGATTATGGTAATGTACCTATAATTTTACGCAAATTTTGTTGCGAACAAATTACAATTTGTAAAAAGTCAAGTTGTTGAAAAAAAGATCCACGTGACCCACAATAGGATAGTTGGCAGTGCACCTGACCCGGCATCTCATGGGGTGGACCGTTGGATCTTATGTTTGATGTTTCACTGGCCCAATCCGATCCAAGCCACTAGGAGAATCTAACAGGGAACGGGGAAAAGCGACAAGTGGGTTATGCCATTCCTTCTAGAAAACCTTTGACGGTGTCTTATTTGCTTGAAGACTCCTTTATGTTTTTTGCCGCGCCGAAAATTCAGGTGACTCTAAATAAATGTTTCGCTGGATCCTGACTTTTTAATGTAAGAACCGATTTCCATTAGACCCTGTTTATATCTAAAAGTGGATAAGTGCAAAATTGATACAATTTCAGCTGGTTACTTTTATATAACCCTACATTTATGTTAACAATCTGTAAATATAGAAAATGCAACGCACGCAATGAGTTGCATACAGGGCTGTCACTAGACTAGAGCTAAGTTGAAATGAAACAACTTTTACGGATCTACTCGCGTTTATTTTACACATTCCTTTTAATTGATGTTTATCCTGACGTTTGAAATGAAATGAAATGAAATACATTTATTGGCACACACTACAAAATCACACGATACTCACAATAACAATACAAAACATAGACAGACGAAGTGTGGCCAACTAGGCCCCAGCCTCAGCACATGCTACAGCGACATAGAGCCGCTGCAACGCTGGTATTCTGGAGGGGCCTAAATTGGTGACGTGTCCACAAAACAGAGGAACCAACATAGACAATAAAATAGTAGAACGCTTATACACACAAAAAAGAAAAAAAAAGGGACGTTTCGAACCCTTTGCAGGGTCCGTGGTCACAGGGTTCGCGTAAACTTTAGAAAACAATAGAGCTACTTAAGTTATTAAAATTGTATACCGCATGGTCCACGAAATTATAAAAAAACAAATATTATTGTACAATCAAATAAAAGGTCGCTCCATATAAACATTTTGTGACTTACCGTTAATAGGTATGAAGTAATTATTGTTTTTTTAACGATTTAAGCGATTAGGTTTGCCTCGAGAATGTAATGGTAAAATATTAAATTACGGCGGCAAAATTTTAATCTAAAAATTAAGTAAAGGGTGTGCCCTTTACTGTTGTGTTCAAAAATACTATTAAGACGATGTACACAGTGAACTATAAACAATTATTCTATTCTAATCTATATTATTCTAAAGTATGAAGATACTATACCATTACGAGTATATTAAAAATTATGTCGTAGGTACTTTGCAAAGGATTTTAATTTTTGTATCCGTATCCGTACATAATACAAAGCTATATTATTAGTTATATTTTGTATACAATATAAATATAAATTTGACGACCTCCTTGGTCGAGTGGTTTTTACACCGGTTTTCATGGTGTCGCCATCTCTGAGGTCCCGGGTTCGGTCCCCGGTCGGGTTAATTTAGAAATTATTGTTTTTCTAAATTGTCTCGGGTCTGGGTGTTTTCTATGTATAATAAGTATGTATTTAAGTATTTTCAGTATGTTTATTCGTTGTCTAGTAACCATTTATTTAACGAGTTTCATTCATAACTAACGAGTGTAAGTGTACAATTATAATATATATTATTATCATTATTATAATGGGGTATTTGACAGGTTTTAGAAAAATATGTCTAATGGTTCACTATAGCTTAATATATTTGCAATTAAATGAATTCGTTATGAATTTCTTTATTTTTTATGAAAATCGCCATTAAAATTCAAGTTAATAAAATAGCCGCCAAAACGCTGAATGCAGGTCACGTGATGTCGTGACGTCAACTGCTTGTAAGCAAACTTTTAGCTGTCAAATTAAACGTACAAAACTCTGATTGACATTTACTGAAAACAAGCTGGTGACGTCACTCCAGATTCAGCGTCATCCCGTGCGTTTTTGATCACGTGGTCAATCATAAATTTTTTATCATGTTATTAATGATTTTTTTATAAAAATCATACTTATTTTAAAATTTTGTGCTGGCTAAATTAGTTTAAAAACATGTTTACTATTAAGTTAACAACAGTTTGATCAATATTTTCATTGTAGTCAAATACCCTATTATACGATCTGACAGCCCTGGTTGCATAACTGATGATGATGATGATAAATTAGTTGGTAGAGTCCGCTTTTTTAGCCGTATGCGGGTAGCACGTCATCCATGACACTTAACACTGTTTACTCCTTATTCCTTCGGGGTAGGGTTCATATTCCGACTGAAGGTTTCGGGAAGAGCCGATGATGTGTGTCGTTACGTCTTTCAGTTGCGGTATGCGGCTTATTGGGCTATTCATTTGTTATTATATAAACAAATATTTATTTTAACTGTTAGCACTTCGTTCGTTAACGTCTTCAGACTTGAGATTTGATAAAAAATACTTCTACTTTGAAATTATGTCTAGTTTGCTTTTATACACTTGACACTGTCATTCAAAATTCAAAATTTAAAATCATTTATTCAGTTTAGGCTACAAATAGCTCTTATGAACGTGTTATATTTTATATTATATACACCTTATATTTTATTTAGAGGTATTCGTCTTTCTCATGCATCACACTAATATTATAAATGCGAAAGTTTGTGTGAATATATGTGTGTATATTTGTTGCTTCTTCACGCTGCAACGGATGGATGGATTTGGATGAAATTCGGCACACAGATAGTTTATAACCTGGATTAACACATAGGATACTTTTTGGGAACCACGCGGGTAAAACTGCGAGCGGCCGCTAGTATATTCGATCGCGATTTCGATTCGATCGAGAATTTGTATGGCATCGTAGCAGCGCCTACTGTTGATATTTAGCCACAAAAAAATCTCGTTTTCGTAAACGTGGTCGAATGGTAAAAAATCTTGTTTAAACAAGCACCCTGAATGTTAAAAAGTGTATAGTTTAAGATGCCGTTGCCAGTACCAATGATTCGGCAGCCTTGGAAATAATTGGGAGTGAGTGTCGCAACAGTGATATTGACCAACATTTTTGTTGTTTATCGTAATGTAACGTGATAAACGATTGAGTCTGTAATAATGGTTACTGTGCGAGTTATCGGTCATTCGTTTTGGTCACGAATAACGTATTTTTTTTATGATAGTAGTCTTTGTCATTATGTTGATGCGTTGATTGCTACGAAATACTTAGGTTGCAGAATGTTGCATAACGACTTAGTTAATTAATAAAAGATAGTAGTGTTTTACTACTGTATATGTATTAGATACTTAGGTATAGTCGACAATTAAATTTTTTACCACCTTAGAAGTGAATTTTGTTTGCTTATAATAAAACAACAAGTTCTATTTTTGTTTAAAAGACCAAGTGACAGATACGTTGTCATTTTTGACAATGAGCCTTAGCGAAATTTTATTTTATTAGAAGTTTTCGTCAAAATTGCTAAACCAATTTCATGGTCGACTAATATGGTTATATAGGTATACCGTATAATAGTGTCGTGAATTCTACAAAAATCAAGTTATTTTTAATGATACTGAGCCGCGAAACGAACATAGTACACACGGCGGCAGATCAACCTACCCCAACCTGTCAAATTTCTCCAATGAATATTGATCCTTATAGCCAAACGGTAAAGCTCAAAATTTATTGTAGAAATTTGACAGTTTTGGGTAGATTGATCTGCCGCCGTGTGTACGATGGCGGCCAGTGTTGCCAACCAATATTTTAATTAAAAAAAATAGCACTTGGATAGTGTTTACCCACTTTTAGTTCGAAATTCGAAAACTAAAAATAGTTACATTTTTCATAGTAGGTTTACCGCTGCACAAATTTCTAACAAAATCTTCTGTTACCTTCAAAATAGTAATTAGTAGGTAGTTTTTTGTATTGTTTGCTGATTGCCTTTGGGCGTTTTCAGCGTTACCGGACTCTTTTGGGGGCGGTGAGAAACTTAAAGGTTTCCTCGAGCCGTATGAAATGAAACACCCTCAGGGGTTGTCTAGAGGGAATGGCATCAAGCTCTATAGTGCGTCTCCCCGTTCGCTACTAGATAATCCAAGGGGTTCGGATCGGATCGGGAGAAGTTAGAGATAAGATAGTCAGTGCCTCAGTAGCTGGTTTTCTAGAGGGAATGGCATCAAGCTCTATAGTGCGTCTTTCCGTTCGCTACTAGATAATCCAAGGGGTTCGGATCGGATCGGGAGAAGTTAGAGATAAGATAGCCAGTGCCTCAGTAGCTGGATTTCTAGAGGGAATGGCATCAAGCTCTATAGTGCGTTTCCCTGTTCGCTACTAGATAATCCAAGGGGTTCAGATCGGATCGGGAGAAGTTAGAGATAAGATAGCCAGTGCCTCAGTAGCTGGTTTTCTAGAGGGAATGACATCAAGCTCTATAGTGCGTCTCCCCGTTCGCTACTAGATAATCATCGGGTTCGGATCGGATCGGGAGAAGTTAGAGATAAGATAGCCAGTGCCTCAGTAGTTGAGGATTCCAGGTAAAGTGCTTCTAACTTCGGCCTTCGATAACCTCAGATCAAGTGAGATTAAGCAGTTGGCCCAAGCGGTAGAAAAAAAAAAACTTAGAGCAAAATCCTCCCTCCGCGCAAAAGTTCAAGGTTAGCTAGCGTCTTTTCTTTTTGTAAACATCGAGTTCTAAGTATCTATCTAGACTGATTTATGACTCAATGTTATGCTTCAGTGATCAAATCATTCATTTATTACTCAGAACATAGGTTGTTACATAGTTGCCATAAATAAAGGTATCAGGTTGTCTAAAAAGGCCACATTAGCATTTTTGTAGAATAGGTCACACAGGTAGCTAAGTTTGAAGTGTTTGTTTTATACAACTGTAACGTATGTATGCTCACTTATGCAAAACAAAAAAGATTTGATATACCTATAAAACTTTTGAAGGGCCCTTTTTTTGTCAATATCGAATTAATTGCGAGGCTTCCTTGACAAAATTAAGTAATTTTCCAAAAATCGGTTGGTCGTGTGTGTTGACTTATTCAGTGTCGCTGTCTATGTCGCTCCTCCTCCGTGCTTCGGCAGCTTTGATCAATTATAATTGATCGACGTTCGGAAGGCACGTAATTCCGTTGGTCCCGGCTGTATTTGCAGTCTTTAACAACCTCCGCACCCCACTGAGCCGCCAGCGTGGTGGTTTATGGCCCGTTGCCCCTATCCATAGGGAAGGCTCGTGTAAAAATAAAAATGTTTATTTATCAGACAACATAAAGTACATGTAATGTTAGTACCAAAGAGACGTATCACCTATGTTAGTACTTAATAAATATTTTTTAATTTTAGTGCGTAATTTGGCACATGTGCTCGATAAATGGACAGTCCCCACTATCGGCGATTGCTAGCAGGACGTTGTTGTTACTGCTGCCGCGAGCTCGCTTCAAAAGTGAGCCTGTTTTTTATGAATGATGGTCGGGATCGGGAAACTGTCAACCTCTGAGCAATGAGTAGTTACATAAAATGAGTTGGGATGTTACAACCGAGTTCTTCCCGTAATAACACGTGTTGTGAGACTCCATTTTAATTTCCCTTTACTACTAATAATAAAAAAATACTTGAAATTGACTAAATGCGAAACGCGAGGCCATCAATTAAGATAATAAATTAATTAAAAATAAGTTGGTGATGAGTCAATGCGCAACAAAGCATAACATATCATAGCATTAGCATTAGGTATTTTTCCATATAATAGTTATGTACCTAGTTAAACGTGTATTTTATTTGTTCATGAATATATTTTGTATTACTTACTTATGTATATTTGCGAGGACCTGTCAATGGCTTTCTGTAGATATTTAAATGTTTATTCTTGTACAATAACTGTTGGTCTCCCGATCCAATCCGAACCCATCGGAGAATCTAGAAAAAACGGAGACACACACAAAAAAATCAGAAAACTCCCTCTAAAAAACTGTTGGTCTCCCTAAGAATAAATAAATAAACAAACAAACTACTTTCTTAGAGTAAGTATAGTATAGGTATGTGACGTATTATAAATAAAAAAAAGAAACTAAATGTAACATAAACGCTACTATATCCTTATAAAGTGTACAATTACAATGTGTAGTGTTCGCGTAAACATAAGAACACAACAACAAATAGATGAGTGAGTCACGCCATTCAATTTGATAGAGAGGTGTCATTTTAGCCTCACGCATAATCATACCGATACTCGGCTAAATAAGTAAATCGTAAGCGTGAGTCAGCACATTTGAAGTATTAAGATATTTTGAATAGTAACAAAAACTACAATCGAAATCTTTTGGCATTGCAACTTAACTCTCTTAAGGACTAAACTTGTAAAAAAAAATCTGATTAATCACTAGTGTCCGTGGCCCGTGACTCGGCATTGTCAGTTTAATATTGTTGTTATACCTATTTCCTTATTATAATGGGCCTTCATCTCAACTAATGGTAAGATGGTAATGCCGAACGAAGGTGGTAGCGCACTTCACCCTCAACCGCTGACTAGAGGAACTGGGTGCCTAGCGTGAGTTTTGCTTACTATCCGTAAATTGTTTTAGTTTTGTTTATATAATTTTTACCGCAAATTTTGTTGCGAACAAATTACAAAAACACAAATGTTGTTCCACGAGCAGAGCAGATCGATTTGAATAGAAATTGAGAATTTGCGTTAAAAATTATATAAAAAGACAAAGACATTTTATAAATAGTGTTGCCAACCAATATTTTAATTAAAAAAAAATAGCACTTGGATAGTGTTTACCCACTTTTAGTTCGAAATTCGAAAACTAAAAATAGTTACACTTTTCATAGTAGGTTTACCGCTGCACAAATTTCTAACAAAATCTTTTGGTACCTTCAAAAAAGTAATTAGTAGTTTTTTGAATTGTTTGCTGATTGCGTTTGGGCATTTTCAGCGTTACCGGACTCTTTTGGGGGCGGCGAGAAACTTAAAGGGTTCCTCGAGCCGTATGAAATGAATTTGTTGCGAACACGATAGCTCAATTGGGAGAGCACCTGACCCGGTATGTCAGAAGGGTGCAGGTTCAATTCCTGCTCGTGGAAATTATTTCAACATATGTGTTTTAGTAATATTTTTTTTTACTACTTATCCGTAACATTCGATTACGTTTTCGAAAGCGAAAATTAGTATGGCATTGTAGCAGCGCCTCCTGGCGACATACGTGGGGAGTTAAAATTTTGCATTACCAATTCTCGTTTTCGTTAACGTGATCGAATGGCGAATGAAGATCGCACTAGGCACCCTGGATTATCTTATCTCTGACTTCCGAATCAGCCGTACAGTTGTAAATCTTTACAGAATCACTCAAATAGTAATTCTTGTAGAAAGTTTTATACTTTACTAGCGGCCGGTCGCGGTTTCACACCCGCGTGGTTCCCCTTCCCGTGGGAATATCGGGATAAAAAGTATCCTATGTTTAAATCCAGGTTATAAACTATCTGTATGCCGAATTTCGTTCAAATCCATCCATCCGTTGCAGCGTGAAGAAGCAACAAATATACACAAACTTTCGCATTTATAATATTGAAATGCTTAAAACTGAAATGCTTGCGTTAAAAAAGTCTGACAAAATTCTGAGAAGAAGAACTTTCGCATTGTATTTCTTTTACTGATAACATTTTAACAAAACCAAACTATCAAGTATAAGCTTTAGTATAAGTTTATCCGAACTTCCGAGTCGATAAAAAATAATTATTTTAGAAAATGTCGAAGCTTGTAGGTCCTAGACTCGGGTTGATTTAATACTTGGGGTATAATACTACACTAGGTATACTATACTAGGGATAATACTTGGGGAAGGGGAAAAGCGTCCAGGCACTTACGTATCTATACCTGGTAACACGGTGGTTGTGAACCAGGTCTTCGAGTATGAGTACGGTTGTAACGGGAGGAGGCGAAGGAAAGTTGGACTGTATTTAGGAATAAAATGCTAAGTAAAATGTAAAAATAAAATTAATAGAACAAGAAAATAAAAACATAAAACCATCATACCACGTCAGGCAACCACGATGACAATTAAAAAGGAAAGAACCAAACAAAAGAAGATTTTCATGAGAAAAGTAGAAGTACAGTAAAAAGTATAAAAGTCAAAAAGGAGTATTTACTCCGTAACAACGGTGTAATCGTCCATTTTAGTAAATAGGTGTGAGTAGGCAGCTTTTCCAGTACTCCGAGTACTATTTAGTTATCAATAGCCATATATACCTATGTTTTTAATATTAATTTGTTGATTTAATTTTAACTATTACTGGATGTAGACGAACCATGCATAAATGGACGGCTATGGCTGAATGACAAGGTTTGTGAGTAATTGTGAGGCTACTGCAATCATTGGGCCATCGGCCGTTTTGTCTCTAATCTGTACTCTGATTAGGTGTTACTCATTCTGTAACTGTTTTTGTTATTATAGTTAAGTATTATTATTATTGTAGAAGACGCTAAGCATATGCTTCATAAACCTACTTAGTTCTATCGGCGCGTCCAGTGAAAGGCCTGATCAAAACAATAGAATTTCGAAGGCGAATAAGTTTCGAAACGCTGGCCTTGGCTACTGGTGGCCGGTCGCGGTGCTCTGCACTTCACCTTGGACTTGCGATGCACTTTCGAAAACCAGTGTGCAGGACCTAGACAGAAGTTTTGAATTGCGTCAGGCTCTTTTGTTATTAACTACGAAAATACGATACAAACAAACAGTGTTTAAAAGTTGTTTGGGACTAAGTACACACTCCTGCACATCGTCTGATTTGAATAGGGGTGCCAACCATACTTTAAAATAACGTATCCTACGTTATTTTGCATCCCCACACTTTATTCTTTTTAATAAAAATAAAGTATGGAAATAGTAGTTTATGCAACTGTCATATAATGAAGGGTATTAAAACACGAGTGTGAGTTTATGAAACGAGCGCAGCGAGTTTCATAATAGTAACGAGTGTTTTAATACCCGTGTTATATGCAGTTGCATACACTACTTTATCTTCACTAATGCAATTAGTCAAACAACAAGAGTAAAAGCTGACAATAGTTTATTTATAATAATTGTTCAAATTTCCGCCATTAAAATCTAACCAATGAGAGCGCAGCTGCGCGCGCAGGGCCAATCAGGAGCGAGCGCGCGCTGTTCTTTTTTTATTTAATTGGCACAAGATCTTACCAAAGAGTTTTGTGTATGTAAGTTTAGTAGTTTCGACGAAGTTTTCACGTATAACCCAACTGTTTTCAAAAGCCAGCCTAATGTCAAAATTTTATACAACTTGTATGAGGATTTTGACATAAGGCTCGCCAGGTTAATTGGTCGCGTTTTATTGATGTTATAATGAGATTTTACGATATCGATGTGGATATTATACCATCATGTAAAATTGCTTAAATTGAGTGTTTTGTTGTCTGCGCTATAACAGTAGTAATTATAAGTCAAGTATTGGAAACATAAGTAGAATGTTACAACATTAGTGTAGATAAATACTTTATTTCCGACTTATGCGTGCGTTTGAACGGAATATTCCTGTTGACTTAATTTCTGAACTACTGAATGACAGACTCAGACAGTGAAGTGAAACGAAACGCAATGCTTAAATAAATAAATTTGGAAAATACTATATTTTTGTTCAAATCCTTTTTTTATACTAATCCAACCAATCCAAGTAAGTATGTCAAATGTCTTATAATGAGTATTTACTGCGTTCCCTCTATGATTTATGAAAAAATATACGTAATTGTTAATTCTATATTCCATTTTCTTGAATAGATTTGTGGATATTGTATTTCGTGTGTAGACCTATAAATCACCAACAACCTATAGCCCTTTAAACTATATTAATCAATATTTACTGATGATAATAAGTCTCAAGAAAGTGTAGATCATTGATAAAAAATCCAAATAAGCAATAATGAATAATTATTCGATTAAAATATTTAAGTATAATAATATAGCTTTTATAAATTTTGAGGTGAATTTCTGTCACTGCTTAATGGAAAAGTTTCCGTATTTTATGTTACACATCATGCGACTACTGTACGGCTCGCTCTTGTTTTTTTGCTCAGAATAGGTAGACATTTTATTGATATTGATGTTTATTTACTTTTTACACTATCAACAATAATATCATAAGGGTTTTAATAAAACGCTATTTAAAAAAAATATTATTCATCATAAAATGATTTTGTTTTGTTTATATAATTTTTAACGCAAATTTTGTTGCGAACAAATTAAAAAAACACAAATGTTGAAAAAATTTCACGAGCAGGGTTTGAAACTGCACCCTTCTGACGTACCGGGTCAGGCGCTCTTCCAATTGAGCTATCGTGGTTCTAACCAGCCCGCCGAAATTATTTAACACTATTTACTTTTTACTTTGAAAGCCAAAGGCGCCCATTCAATGTTAATAACTACCGTCATTAACATCCGATCATAATTTTTTCAACATTTGTGTTTTTGTAATTAATTATTCATCATCTTCAATTAACATGCTACCCAGTAATGCAACGAGAGGATACAAGCTGTCAGATTTATATCTAGCCCAAGAAAGAAACCATACAACCACCAGTACATGCGAACAGTACCCACCGGTTCTACTACCTGCCATACAGTTACAGCAATATCCTGATAAAATTAAAAAAATTCATAATTCAAACTCATTTATTCATTTTAGGCTACATAGCTCTTACGAACGTCATTATGCTATCGGTATACTGCCTTTGTGTGCCCTGTATTATATGAAGATTATATGTTACTTAAATACATACACCTTACTTACTCGAATGGCGAGAACTTATACTACCACGAATTAAAGGTCTTGAAATGTCTTCACTCTCAGGCACTTCTAGTTGTGAATTGATTTCAATATTGAAAACTCCACTGATGGAATATTGGAATTTTAATCTATGGTTGTTGCTGGCTGACATTTAGTCTAAAATGTTTAAATGTGAAAAACAATAAATGTCTGGAACTAATTTGAATATATTTTTATATGGTTGTCATGTAGAGAAAAAATTTATTATTATTAATTGATTGCTATTGATTGATTGCTTACTGTCGTTTTGTTTACTTAAAATGTCCCTGCCTTAGCTGAATGATAGGTCTGCGAGACCTCGCTGATGTATCGCTGTTTGAATCAACAATCCCAAAAGTATGAAGTAAACGCCGAAGGGCTTATGAAGGATTATTTCTACAAGATCCACCATCTCTAATATGCTCTTCATAATAGGAACGGGCGTATTTAATTGGGTATGTTCCAAGGGCTATTAACTCTAATTGGCTCAATTCAATTTCTTGTAAGATGGCTCTCGCTATGATTTAGCCAGTGTCTAGTTTTAGGGCAGGTTATTAGTGTTTTGACTCTGTCCGTAACTCTTCTATTAATCTTTAATAGGCGTTGCGCTTGTACAAGATAGAAAATCGAGGATACAGGTAGCTACTGACTGATTCTGATGAGATACCTGAAATAATGATAAAAAACTAATTAACTGAGCGAGTTAGTGAAGCAGATAAAATTTATAATAATAAATATAGCATGCAACGCAATCGAAATTCCTTGTAACAGATGACCAGATGACTGAGACTGACATTGCCGTTTTTGTTTGAATTCATATTATAAAAACCTCAGAATATTCACTAAAGCTATTAGTTATTGTTCTGAGTTATAAACATACTCGTAGAAAAGCAGAGGTATTCATCCCATACTGACATTATAGTAATAAGTACGTGATTTGTATTATGCAACATTAACGATTAAAGGCTGTCATTTAAGAGAAAATTTATCTTTTTACATTGAACTTTACCTTTTGTCTGGACTTTCGAAAAATAAAATGTAATATATTGATTTGATTTATTTGTTTATTTATTCATCATCATCATCATCATCTGAACCAAAAGACGTCCACTGCTGGACAAAGGCCTCCCCCAAGGATATGAGGGGTATTTGCCGTAATCGCCACGCTTGGCAGGCGGGTTGGCGATCGCAGTAGGTTGAGGGTAACCTCAGAGAGCTGCTGCTGCCCATCCTCTGGAATAATCCCTTAGTCGGCTTTTACGACACCCACGGGAAGAGATGGGGTGGTGCAATTCTTTATCCCCGGCACCACACAGGGAGTTTAGGGAGTTTATTTATTAGGTCTGGCTAAATATGCTTGATGTCAGTGCCGTAAAGCATTACAAAAATGGCAGATGGTAGATAGAAAATGACGTTGGTTTAAATAAAATTTATTCAAAACATAATTTTAAACACCGCTAGGGACGAAGTATCTATTTTATATAGGTACTTACTTTGTTTTCCTAAATTAGACTGCAATTTCAATTTCAATTTCATTCTGCAATAATGTTATCAGGTCTCCCGCTATTTTTAACTATCGAAAATAAAATGACTCTGGGGCAGATATCGACCATCTCCTTTCCTCAATAGACCTTGAATTTATATCCAATGGCATACCTAAGGTTGAACATCTATTAAAGAAATTTGTCAGTTTTGAATAGTACAGGCGTCTGCACCATCGAGAAATATGATGAAAATTTGCTGGCAAGGTGAGGGTGATTGATTGATTGGTAGTGAGTGTCGTAATCAGTTGTTTTCGTATCTGGATTTTAGATAGAATACAGTAATTAGCCGTGCTAAATATATAAAAAAAAACGAGCGAGCCTTCAGTAGTCGCATATAATGTGTAACATTTTGACATCTCACCTTAGTAATAAGCAATTACAACATTATATTCTGAACAAAAAGTGTCAGGTATTACATCATTTTATAACTATAAAATAAATGCAGTAAATACTCATTATAAGACATTTGATATATCAAAATGTCCTTTAAATAAATAAATAAATGTTTCCCACACTCACACCAATTATCTAGCCCTAAGAAAAGCTGCCTTATGAAACTCGATAAATGGTTAACTAGACAACCGATAAACATACTTAAAATATACTCAAATATACACTTATTATACATAGGAAACACCCAGACCGAAACAAATTAGAAAAACAGGTATTTCTAAATTGATCCGACCGGAGATGGAACCCGGGACCTCAGAGATGGCGACACCATGAAAACCGGTGTGCAAGCCACTCGACCAAGAAGATCGTCGATAGTCAAATGACTCAATATGTCACATACAATAATAATATGTGTTCATAATATCGTCACATTTCACGAAATCACTCCCACAAATTGTATATAAGGTCACATTTTATCAATTGCAAATATTTTAATATTTTTATTAAAAATTGAAATATTTTTAAGAGAGGCAACTCTGTCGGCTCTTTTAAATGAAACTACGGGCACGTGTAGGCGGTGAAGGCATTGCGGCCTCTCTGTTTCGGCTCCTTTGAATTGAAACTACCGAAAGTGCTTTATTTTACTTTTTAATCGAAATGTGTTTGGGCGTTTTTCTTGAAAACTAGCGTATAAAAATTTAAGGTTTTTAACATTGGAAATATTTTTTCGATCGCGTTGGTAGGGGGGGCCGTTTTCAGCGAAAGTGCGACATCGCTCTGGCGTCGTCAATTTTAGAGCTATGCGGGTCAATGGGATATCTAAAGACGTGTCTTGTAGAGATTTACAAGATGGTGTAAAAAAAATTGAAAAAGTCTTAAACTTTTTCGAAAAAGTGCAAAAATGTCAAAAAATGACGTGATTTTTTTGCGACTTCTCAACTTGAATCGACGATATCTTGAAAACGAAAAGCGATATCGAAAAAATTAAAAAAGCATTCGGGGTATTGAGTTGGGCTACAGTTTGCAAAAAAACGGATCCTCGCTATCTGTAATGGAGTTGGAGAAAGCTTTTTACTACGCGTTTACTAGTAAATGCCAATAGATTTTTTTATTCTTTGAATTGGACTCCCACTTGGGGAATTAGGACGAACTAACTCAGGATAGAGATAGGTGGAAGGAGGGAGGGGCGGCCTTTGCCCTGCTGTGGGCAAGTAGTGGTTGATAAGAATTTACAGTGTTCATGTTTTTAGACATTATATTTAAAAATAAAATAACGGTACATACCTTAGAGCTTTAAACCAACGTACATACAAATTGAACTAAATTCAATACCTAACTATTTACCCACTTTCTGTGTTTTATACCCAATTGCTGTGTACATGACCGGTTTCTGGGTTGGGAAGATAATAATAATAAATAAGGCCATTGACACGACTAGAAGAAGAATTAAAAACGTTTATTCGTTAATTTTAGTTTTATAATCGTTTGATTCACGCCACAGAGATGATAGAGACGGTCACGGGCTTGACGTGACGACCTGTCTATTAAGTATTCTGTGGTGACGGCTCATTGTACACACGCCTGTACATCAGACCAACTCAAACTGTCAAATTTCCTCAATAAACTTTGAACTTTATTACATACTTATACAATATGGTTGAACATATATTAAAGAACTTTTACAGTTTCGGATAGGTTGAAATGCAGGCATCTGTACAAGCACAGAGATTGTAATCGCACGAAAGTTTAACTGTTTGTTTTTTTATTACCCTATAAACTCTGCTATCATCATGGTCTCTGTTAATTTGGCATAGGAGTGGGCTACTCTGTTATTATTATAAGTATCATAGAAACGTTATATGGACGGTTAAGTTAAACGTCAGGTTTAGTGATTGTAAGATAATTGAATTTTATGGCGTGCTTGTTTGACTTTATTGACGTTCCGTAGTTTTAGCTAAAATTGACTAGTCTTTATTTTTATTATTTTATATCACCTCGGTATACTGTCACTTAACTACCTCTGTTGTGTTGTGGTAAAAACCACCGGTTCAGACCCAGAGGTCCCGGGTTCGATTCCTAGCAGGGGGTATATGTTTGTGTACTCGGTTTGGTTGGTGGTAGGGCTTGTTTGTCCGCCTGGCTAGCTACCACCATCTTATCTAAATATGTCGCCATAACGTTGTGTTCCGGCAGCTAGAGATAAGATAGCCAGTGCCTCGAATTGAGGATCCGCAACTGAGCTTCCACCCTTAGATGAATGATTGGTCTCGCTGCGCTCGACTAGATAACAATAAAATTTAACAAAATATTCGGTACGCGCACCTCACATACAGACTTCGGCGTAGTATTTTTTGCCGCATGTAACAAGTAGGTACACACGGCGGGAGATCAACCTACCCAAATCTGTCAAATTTCTCCAATGAATATTGATCCTTATAACCAAACGATAAAGTTCAAAATTGATTGTAGAAATTTGACAGTTTTGGGTAGGTTGATCTGCCGCCGTGTGTACCTACGCCGGCGCTATCTAGTCGAGCGCAGCGAGACCAATCATTCATCTAAGCTTCCACCATTGGCCTTATCATCACTCAACATCAGGTGAGATGAAGGCACCCGTAAGATATTAAAAAAAAGTTAAGATGAATACAAGCGCTTTCCTTGAGTAAAACAAAATTTTAATAAAGTTCGATGTAATTTTTATATTTTATAATTAGGTAGTTGACTGGTTAATCAATAGAGAAACGTTTTAATAACTGTCAAATCAATTTTCTTTTGTTGAAATTGTATGGAAAATAATGGAAGCTATGCCGTCCCTATTTTTTCCGTCAATTGAGTGTTTATTTACAACTTTAATGCCATCGCACACTGCACGACTTGTCGCTTCGTCTAGTCGCCGCGTCTAGTCGCGACGTGGGCTTATTCCACTCCGCTCCACGAAATCCTTCCACCCAGGCTCCAATGGTAATTTTATTATGTGTCAAAATTATTCCACCGGACTCCAAAATTACTTTTAGGTAATTATTATTAAATAGAGCCACGTTGCGTTGCAGCACGAAATGGGCCGGCTCGCCCGGCATAACACCACCCTTTCACAGAATATCGGCGTGAAACAACGGCGTTGCTGTTGTGTTTCGTCCGGTGAGTGAAAGTACCGGAGGCCCATCTCTCACCCCTCCCCCCTCCCAATTCCTACTCCCTCCTCAAGATCCAACTCCTTTCCAAGGTTGGCAACGCATCTGCGATAACTTTGGTTTTGCGGGTGTCTATGGGCGGCGGTGATTACTTTCCATCAGGTGACCCGCCTGCTCGTTTGCCTCCTTTAAAAAAAAAAAAAAAAAAAATATCATAATCGTTCCACTGATGGAAATTTCCGCATTGGATTTTTTATTTTAAACCTCATGAACCTACAATTTCGGTATGACGGTACCAAAATTGATTTGCACTCAGGTGGAATAAAAGTACCTAAGTAAATATTTATAGGTTTCATTTGGTAACCAAAATAATTTTGGAGCCCCAGTGGAACCAATGTATGGAGTAGTTTCGGAGCTCTGTGTAGTAAAATAAAATTATTTTGGAGCCCAAGTGGAACCAATGTATGGAGTAATTTTGGAGCTGAGTGGAATAAGTGGAGTGCGGAGCTTTGAACAAAATATAATTATAATGAAAATTGTCGGTCGCCGCCTGTCGTCGCGTCTAGACGCCGAGCTGTCGCAGCGTGTCGCCTAATGTGCGATGGCATTTAAAGTTACAAAAATTCATGCTCAGGTCAAATAAAAAATAAGTTAATGTTTTTAAGAACTGTTACGTAATTGAATTTATACGTATAATGTTCTGAATTAAGTAGATATTATTGTTGTCACCATTCCTATTGTTCCACCAACTAAATTGAATGACTAATTGTGGTTGATTGAACAAAAGCGAATCGATTACCTAAAAATTTTAAGTATATTTAGCCGTTATGTGTACTGCCTCCTGCCTGCCATATTATAATCGTTAGTAAAACACATTAAAGTTAGTAGACCGTCCCGGACTTTGTACTTCTAGGTAAAATAACAACTTAATTAAACTTGCTAATGTACTAAAAATAGATGAGACTACAAAGTGAAAGAATGTGAAAGAGTCTTTAAAGTTTACTTTATGATACTTTATGATAGGGCTTTTTCCAATATTTATGACGCTGTAAGGGAGAAAAGAGCTGGACACTTGCTGAGTTTCTTGCCGGTTCTTCTCAGTACAAGATCTCCCGCCCAGAGTAGATAGACTTACGAACCGATGGCATAAACTGACGTTCATAAGAGCTATTTGTAGCCTAAACTGAATAAATGATTTTGAATTTGAATTTGAATTTGAATTTATCGTTTGGAAAATAATCTATGTTTTAACGATTAATATTACTGGTAAGCGCAGTGCCTTAATATCAACTGATGTAAAGTGATGAAAAGGCCAATGTTATTTTGCGACTGAAAACGAATGCTCTTGTGCGAAACGCTTGCAACTGCGAATATTTGCATTTAGTGTCGCGCAGTCCTTGAACGGTTTCTTAGATATGCAATTGGGATGTTGTTTAAAATCGTTACTTTCTGTAACCTAGAAAGTAGTAGGACTCTTATAAAAACCAAAATAATTCATTGATACAAAAAATTATTAAGAAATTACACACTGGATTCAAGCTAGAAAATTTATTTACGCCATTTATTTACCTAGATGTATAGTATTATAAAAGTAAAAAAATGTGTTTTCTAATAAGTATTACGAATAAGTACCTATACTTAATTTTATCGACGAACTTTAGTATCTGAAAAGATAATCATGTCAGATATCTGTGTAGAGGTGACATTGGATTTTTTTTTCTAATAAGGAATTTAATCATTGTGCATTTTGGAAACAATTATATTGTTGCAATAGTCTATTATAACAAGTATTTATCTTGGCGTTGTATGTTGTATGCTTTTATATAAACCATGCATAGGTGAAGCGCATTTGTCGGCGCCTTAAAGCGATTCCGTCCAGTCAACCAACCATTAATTTTGCACGTTTTCCGGCAGGCTGAACATAATTATATCTACTTTTAGCACATGATTATAACTGTGTTTCTGTTATTTAACTGTTATTGAATTGCTTTATTCCTTTTTTATTTATCTATACGCCCAGTATGAATGCATCTATTTGGAAACTCTACATAAGGAGGAGGTTTCTCAATTCGACCGTATATATTTTTTTTATGTATGTGTGTTCGCGGATAACTTCGTCGTTTATAAACCGATTTTGATGATTATTTTTTTGTTGGAAAGGAGATATTCCAAGGGTCGTACCATGATAAGGAAACTAGGATCTGATGATGGCATCCCAGAGAAATCGAGGGGAAACTTTGAAAATCGTAGTGGCGACTAGTGCGTTTGTAATTTTTTTTCATAAGTATTTTAAAGCACTACTATTATTTAATACAAGTATGGAGTCGATATGATGATGGAGCCGAAAGACAGTCGAGGGACTCCTTAATAATTTACATCAATTACCTGGTGTTTGGGCTTGATTAATTTGTATTGATGAGAACTTTACACCTAGATAGGTTGTGACTGTCATTAGGGTATGATGATGAAGACGAAGGACATTCAAGGGAACTCCTCAACGTATTCAGTAGATACCTTGTGTTTGACTTTAACATTTATATTGATGAGAACTTTGCACCCGTATGGGTTATATAAGTGCCATAACATGTCTGATGATGGCGACCATAGACAGTCAAGGGAATTCCTCAACGATTTACAGCAGTTACCTTTTGTTGGGTTTACTTCATACGGTTCAATATGCCAAAATGTTTAGTTCGTACAAAAATAATACCTAATTAAGATTGAAGTTTTACATAAGAATACCACTACCTACTAGGCCGTCGTTTCGTCGAGAAGTATCCTTATTAGGTAATTATCATCTTGTTAATCTATCATAGGATACTAGTAAAAACTAACCTACTCTTGATTGCATGTAACAAAATTTTTTTTTTTTTTTTTATAAGTATTAAGCAAAAGTGGCTCTCCTACACAGATAAACCTTGTAAGGTTTCCGTGTTAGGATTATTGTATTGTATGTTGTTTTTTGTAAACTGTTTTGAACAATAAAAAAAAAAAAAAAAAAAAAAAGTCTACCCATGACTAAAAATCGTAAAATAAAATAATTTTTAACAAAAAAAACCGACAGTATCTACGTAATTAATAATATGATTTCAATATTATTTCTTGCGTTTTAGAGCTGTTTACTTTTTAGTTTCCTGTTTTTTGAAGTCGGATTTTTGTAACAATTATGCTTATTAAAATTTATATACAGCACCGATACGAATAATAAAAACTTAATAAGTAGGGACCTGCCACCAGGCGGACCCTGGTGGCAGGTCCTACAGGAACCAATCATCGACCCTTCTATACTTTAATCATCAAAAGTAGGGATCAGCAACTAATTTTTTAGTTTAGTCATTCAGTGAAATTTTTATGTTAGTTATAAAAAAAAAGTCAGTAATGGAATTACGATGTTAGTTTTTGGTGGCAAAAACTTGTGTCGAACATTGGGCTTACTGTGTCGAACATTGGTGCCAATACAAGACTATCTTATGTAAAAAAAAATTGTATTTAAGATAATAAAAAAAAATAAAAAAAATAAAGACAAAATTTCTTTATTTGAGAAACATACAATACAATATAGATTATAAATGTTATATACAATTTTACATACAACAGTCAAGTTTCCACTTATTACTAATACATAAGTTTGTGTTTAAGATAATTAATATATTTATTTATTTCATTTTCTTTATACGTCTCAGTTTTCTCTGTACAACATAAACCTTGTGATGAGAAAATAAATTATATTTGAATTTAAATTTTGAATTGAATAAAACTAATATAATAAAAAACCAGACAAGTGCAAGTCGGACTCGCCCACCGAGGGTTCCGTACAAATTTATGGGTACTTACATAAAGTTCAGGAATCGAGTCTCGAATTTTTCCCGAAATTCGGGTTTCTTTGTCCTTCTCCGTCATAAATCGAAAACTTATACATCATAATAATAATTTAAAATCTGTTTAAGCTTGTGCAAATGAAGCTCTTTCATGCGATAGCCCACATGACACGGTTAACTTACTTCAAAATTTGAACCTCCGTTCCTTGCATCACAAAAAAATTTGTGATTTAAATTATTATGTATAGTTTTCAAACTTTTCCCTGTACTTTGTAGTATAAGACGATATTACTTGCAAAACTTCATAGTTCTAGGTCAATGGCAAGTACCCTATGAATTTTGATTCCCTTGAGAGTGTCGAAATATATGTTTTTTGCGACATAAACGGCCGTATCTCTTTTTTCGTTAACTTAGAAGTTTGATTTTTTCACAGCTTCAAGGGACCGCAGACCTGAGTATATGGTTTTAAGTCCAACTCGATACATCTACGCGTTTCCGAGATAAAGGGTCTTGTTGACAGACAGATAGACAGACGGACAACAAAGTGATCCTATAAAGGTTCCGTTTTTTCCTTTTGAGGTACGGAACCCTAAAAACGGTCTGATATTTATCGTGAATAATCGTAATATTATTATAACGTAACGCAATCGATTTGTTTAACAATAGCGGATTCTAATTACGTTTATAGTGAAAGAAATCATATTACGTTAGCTATACAATATCGTCAGTACCAAAAACTCAAGCTTGCATATTTACGTTTGCTACCAAGCATTTTTATAGGAAAATGAAAAAAGACAGTGACAAATCAATAACATTTAATTTATTAAACGTAGGTGAATGAATATAAACAGTGAAGAGAGCAAGGCATGCATTGTTATGTAATAAATTATGTTTATTTCCGAAAGACGAACTTGACTCGGCACTGGGTCAATGCCATATTATAACGTTTTTTTTTACATAATGTTGTGTTGTTTCTTTTGCTTTGTGGTCGCCGGTCGTCATAATTAGTTATTGAGTAACTTTTGCTATGTATTGACGTTCGTGAATTGTAACGTTTTGTAAAGAACATTGAATGTGTAGATTGTTTATGCATTTCACTGTTTTATACACTACGTACACCTAATGTAAGTTTCATTCGCCATTCGATTATGTTAACGAAAACGAAACTTGCTGTGTGTTCCGGCAGCTAGAGATAACAGCCAGCTCCTCAATAGTTAAATAAATAAATAAACTTCCCTACACTCACACCAATTATCTAGCCCAAGAGAAGCTTCGTTATGAAACTCGTTAAATGGTTACTAGACAAACGGGTAAACATACTTAAAATACTTAAATACATACTTATTATATATAGAAAACACCCAGACGCGAGACAATTTAGAAAAACAATAATTTTTAAATTGACCCGACCGGGGATCGAACCCGGCACCTCAGAGATTACGACACCATGAAAACCTGTGTACAAACCACTCGACCAAGGAGGTCATCAAAAGTAGTTGAGGATACCGGGTGAAGTGCGCCTTCGGCCCAAGTGCTTACTGCTTACCCGTAAGTAATAAAAAAATATTAGAACAAAGGCAAAATTTTTACTCTTTTCGATTTCCACTAGGAGGCACTGCTTCGATCATCATCATCATCATCAGCTCATTTTATGTCCCCACTGCTGGGGCACGAGCCTTCCCTATTGATGGATAGGGAGAACGGGCCTTAAACCACGCACGCGAGCCCAGTGCGTTGCAAAAATGGTTGTTAACGGCTGCTAATGCAGCCGGGACCAACGGCTTTACGTGCCATCTGAAGCACGGAGGAGCTCGAGATGATACATTATTTGGTTACCCATCCGATGACCGGCCTTTGCAAAAGCTAAGGCCATCAAGACACTGCAATACCATACAAATTTTCGTTTTCGTTAAAGCGATCGAAAGTCAATTAAAATATACACGCACTTCTCAGCATGACGCCAGCGCAGCGTTGTGTTAGCTCTACACTTGAATCTTGATCCTTCTTAAAATTACAGTTTAAATGTCATTGACATTATTGTCAAGTTGATAGGGTGGAGCTTAATAAAAGCCTGTGGTTTTATTAAAGTTCGTCTGTCTTTTAATTTAATAAGCGACCTTTACACTGGAAAGGATATTGTTTCGATTAAGTATTTGGTATTATGGTAATCTCTCATGGTCGTTGGGTTTCTTTATTTACTATAATTATAATGTATAGTCAGCATCAAATTGATCGAAGCAACATAGGGAACTGTTCAGAAATATCTTGGCATTTCATTGGAAGAGGCCCATTTCAAAAGGACTGATTAATGAGGCTTATTATCATGATGATGTTGATGATAATGTGTTTTAAGAAAACTTGACCGTGGCGTAATTTAATGATTGATGGGGTATACATAACCATTACATTTGTTTTCACGCTGCACCAGTTATCTTCGCGTCTGGACTCCATTTCCACTTAACACCAGGTGGGATGGAGTCATTTGTCGAGCTGTCTATAAAAAAAACCATGCTTGATGGTTTTGAGAAAGAGAGTTTTTGCATTCATGACTGCGGAAGTACAGTCACGAGTATAAGTGTGTTAACAAATTTAATGGAGAAATTGTCCTTATATGTTTTCACTTGAAGTTGTTTCATATTTTTGACGTTACTTGTAAAAGCCGCCTTTTTAATCCATTTTTATATTTATTTAACTGAAATCGTGTAGACCGAAATTGTTGAGTAGAGATAGTAGTAGATAGTAATTTATGTAGGTATATGCTCGTTTGTGTAGAAAACATCGTAAGACGACGTTTCCCATACTGTTTAGTTACTGTTTTTATTCCTTTTTTAATTTTTTTTTGTTATTTTTTTTTTCTGTTTTTTTTTTTCAAGTTAAGTTAAGTAATGTAATATATGCGAAAACATTTGAAGAAAACTTGGCATTACGTTAACATATTTATGGTCGTTTAGTTATTACTACTATACCTACTGTACAAATCATTGACTCGTATAAATACGAGTGACCATGATAGTTTAATAAGTTACGGAGGAATCAACTGTTGGGTTGAATATGTAAAAAATGGCAAACAAGAACTATATATATATATATATATATATATATATACATATAAGGTCACTTTTTATCAACTGCAAATATTTTGAGGATAAATTCAACAACATAAATAAACTATTTTTATGAAAAATCCTTAATTTTTTATACGCTAGTTTTCAAGAAAAACGCCCAAACACATTTCGATTAAAAAGTAAAATAAAGCACTTTCGGTAGTTTCAATTCAAAGGAGCCGAAACAGAGAGGCCGCAATGCCTTCACCGCCTACACGTGCCCGTAGTTTCATTCAAAGGAGCCGACAGAGAGGCCGCTCTTAAAAACATTACAATTTTTGTGTCAGGAAAAGTAAAAATAAACTAGCCTTTTTTTTATATTAGAAGGAGGCAAACGAGCAGGCGGGTACCAGAACCAGAGGAATCACAGATGCGTTGCCGGCCTGATTTTTTTTAAAAATCCTAGTGCCTTATTTCTCTTATATAATTAAATGTTTTGTCAAAATATTTGCAGTTAATAAAATATGACCTTATATACCTACATAATGAATATTGACCTTCATAATTATATAAGTGATGTTATGGCCGACGAAGGTGGAAGCGCACTTCATTCGGAATCCTTAACTACTGAGGCACTGGCTTTCATATCTATAACGGCCGGAACACAACAATGCTACAAACATTGATGTCATGGGACATGATATGGTGGTAGCTAGGCGGACAAACAAGCCCTACCACCAACCAAACCGAGTACACAAACATGTACCCCCCGCTAGGAATCGAACCCGGAACCTCTAAATTTAAACCGGCGGTCTTAACCACAGAGCCGGTTGTTTGATGGTGTAAAACTTGATAATAATATCAGTTACATATCATTAAATAACCCTTTGACTTATAAAATATAATATATTTTGCATCTGGCCTTATCCTTATTACATACTTAATAAAGTTCAATTAATAAATTGTTAGCTAATTTTTGAGTAGACGCAGCTTTTTGTGAAGTAGGAAAAAACCAAGGATTTCCAGTGAGATCGATTTTCGTATAGTCATGATGACTGATCTAACAATAGAAAGAAAATACGAATCCTTAAAAAAAAGTTTTATGTACTTTTCAATACCTTTTAAAATGTTATTGTTCATTTACCTGGGTTGTTGAAAATATGGTGTTTTAATACATACGCGTACCTACATACAAGTTTACATTTTTAGTTTGTTAGGTAGGTAAGTAGGTAATATTAATTGGAGATGCTGAGGTTACAGCCTCTCTTGAGGACCTCCAGAAAAAAAAATTGCTTCTCTCAGTGTCTTCTACCGGAATCACTACGGAGAGTGTTCTGAAGAGCTTTTTGATCTAATCCCGCTCTCTCCTTTCCTCTCCCGGACTACACGTGCTGGTCTTAGGAACCACCATTATACTGTACAGACAATCAGTACTCGTACCAAAAAAATTGGCAAGTCGTTCCTCTGTAAGACTATTCGGCTTTGGAATTCTTTGCCGGCGCATGTGTTTCCCAGTTCCTATAGTCCCGGGTGTTTTAAGCGGGGCGTGAACCGGCATTGTCATGAATGCGTGCGCTTGTTGCCGTGCTTGTTTTACGGTGGGGAGCGCTCTCATTATTTTGGACTGCATCGGCTGCTTACCATCAGGCAGGATGTAGTCACTATGACGTGCCAATATAAAAAAATAAATAGATTACCTCAAAACCACAAATCGGCCCATTCTTCATCAAATCGATTTAAGCAAAACTACACATATCACAAAATTTATTAGTTTTTGTAACAAATCTATTTTTATATGTTTCTGAATTTGGGAAGCGCTTGGTCTTCATATCGCCTGACAGTAATTATTTTGGTGTCTATTTATAGTTTAATGTTTCTTATGATCTATTTGTATAGTCGTTATTATTAGATTATTGCGTAGGTACTCGGCAGAGTATAATAACCACGAGCAAACCTAATAAGAAAAATGTAAAAAATAATGCAACAGTTGTAGTAGGTACCTATACATTTTCCTTATAAAATAAATACTAAAACAGTAATTTCAAATAAGCTGATGATGAAAACTTCACAAACACTTTTGCATATTTTTGCCGTTTGTCTTCCTAACCTGACGGTAAGCGTCGATAAGGTCAGAGTAATGAAATGAAATGAAATAAAAATTATTTATTCAATTTAGGCATATAAATTAACGTCAATAGTTACTTACGAAAAAAAAAATTACAATGTGTTTAATAAATAATATGAGTACACACAATATTAATTATAATATATAACTTGATAAACAATACATAATCTATACTAATATTATAAAGAGGAAACCTTTGTATGTATGTATGTATGTTTGCACCGAATAAACTCAAAAACTACTGGACCGATTTAAAAAACTCTTTCACTATTAGAATGCTACATTAGCGCTGAGTAACATAGGCTATATAAAAAAAAATCCACCCGTGCGAAGCCGGGACACGCCGCTAGTTACTTATATATAATTCGATTTTACGAGCCTGGACTCCAACCGAAATCCTTAACTACTCAGGCACTGACTTTATTAATTTTCCTCTATATTGTTGCAGATCCACATAATGACAGTGTCCACGACGTGTTGAAGAGCACCCGGGATGTCGAGTCCACTGGAAGTGACGGGTCAGACGCGCGTGCTGGGGCGCGCGCACCTGTCCCACCTACCGCAGCGGCCTCCCGTCAACTTGACCTTCCAGGACCTGACCTACACCGTGAACAACGGAAAAAGTAAGTCACTGATGATGTAGAGTCCACTGAAAGTGACGGGGCAGACCCGCGTGTCACTTCTGCCGCAGCGGCCTCCCTTCAATCTGACCTTCCAGGACCTCTACGCCGTGACGGGAAAAGTATGTGTTTTAATGTAGAAGATGCATTACAGACTTTGAGAGCCCTATTGACAAGCTTCTTGAAGTCATTTTCTTAGCTGTACCTTTAAATGTAGGCCTCTAAAATCACTTCTGTGGTCTAATGGTTATCACGTTAAGACCATTGTTCTTAGATGCAGCGGAAGTTAGAGTTTGTTTTAAGTTCGCCTGGAGCTATCCAAATGTTATTAAATAAGATGGTGGTAGCTATAGGGTTAAAGATATTTATTTCTCATAAAGAATTTACAATTCACTTACATGAGACATAGTTATTTTAAAACACATTGAACGACACAAAAACAAAGCAATCAACAAAAATTAACAAAACACGTACGTAGGTAGTTTTATTAAAACTCCGATTCGACCGCTAGGAGCGGACCGTACAAGTACCGCTGCCCGGCGAGTAGCCCCGACAACAGATATACGTTGAACTAACGACACTGGAAGTGGCATGAGCGTACTTTGAGCTCGATCAACAACAAGAGCATTATACAGTCATTTTCTTGGAAAATATTCAAAGTTAATATTATTATTAAGTTATTGATATAATAATACAATAATAAGATCATTCCGCAATGTTAGCATAAATTTTCCAAAAGATTTAAATTATACCTATTTTATCATTATGTTTTAAATGTGTATTCTTATTTTTAATAAATTAATTAAGTTGGTTTTATATATTAATTATTATGCATAATTTATTATTTAGTTAAGTTTTTTTTAAAAATATTTTTAATATAGGTACTATTTATTTTCAAACTGAATTATGATTATAGGTTATTAAATAAATATGATTTTAGTAGCCTTTTAAAAGTGGTTGTTGACTTTGCTTCTCTAATGTGATTTGGTAGTTTGTTATAAATTGCGTCGCCTTCATTTAAAATGCATTTTTTTTCGTAATTAGTGCGTGCTGGACGTAATTGTAATTCTTTTCCTAGTCTTGGTCTTAGCTTTGTTAATTGTTTGGTCTTAGAGAAGCTTAATTCCGTATGTATCTTTTTATTTAGTACTTTCCGAATAAAGATGCATGTAAAATAAATATATGTTTGTGCAATGTTCATTATTCTGGTTTCCTTATATACTTTAACAGTTAGAGTCAGAAAGTCGTAATTAAAGAGCACCTTAATTAGTTTATTCTGTGCCACCTTTATCACTTCTAAATTGGTTTTTGCTATACCAAAATTTTATCTAAAGAATATACAGGGTATTTCTTGTAAGGTGTCAAGCCGATGCGCGGTGACAGGGGACTACCATACCTATATATATTGAACCCCCATGTATGTTTAGCGATTTTTGGTAGTTTGCGAGCTGTGTTTTTTAAATCTTTTTAAAGTATGGTATGGTATGACGAAGTGACTTAAGAGCGTTTACGCGGCACACTAGCGCCGCCAATGAAAAAAAAAACATATCTAGTAATTAGAGATAGAAAATCAAATTATGTTCAAAAAACTATCTGAATGAAGTAATTTAGCATTTTTACGTCACCTAATGAACACCTGACATGTTATGGTTTAGTTAAATATGGCGTTATAGTTAAAAGTGGCCGTAACGTCTTATTTAACTAAACCATAATATGTGAGGTGTTCATTAGGTGACGTAAAAATGCTAAATTACTTCATTGAAATAGTTTGTTGAGCATAATTTGATTTTCTATCTCTAATTACTAGATATGTTTTTTTTTCATTCGTGGCGCTAGTATGCGGCGTAAACGCTCTTAAGTTTTTTTTGGGTAGATTATTCATCTTCACTTTTTCTTTAACTAAGTTGATGAATTGTAGAATATTCATATAAGTTACAAAAAAATAATTTAAACTGATTTATTTGAGATTAACTTGAACAAAATGGAATTTTCTAATATCAAATTTCTGACTATTTTTTTAAACGTAAGAATCAAACCTTTCGCAGTAAAATGAAAAAGGGTATTATTTGCATAGGGTTATTACTGGCATACCCCATAAAAATACTTAAAAAATATATAACTCGCAAACTATCAAAAATCGCTGAACATACATAGGGGTTCAAAAGATAGGTATGGTAGCCACCCATCACCACGCATCGGCTTGACACCTTACAAGAAACACCCTGTATAGCGATGTCATCAATGTTAGTAGCATTGTTGTGTTCTATCGTTAAAGATAAGATAGCCAGTCTCTCAGCAGTTGAGGGTTTCGGGAGAATTGCGCTACCACCTTTGGCCTTATCATCATTAACATCAGGTGAGCCGTGAGATGAAGGCCAAGTGTTATGTAAAATAATTCAACTTAATTACGGTATAATTAGGGTAATTGGTACGTTCACCGTACTAATTGAACAAGTAAATACAATAATCTCTGCAAAGGTTGTGGCAGTGACATTACTGCTGACTGACACACCACGGAAACGCATGCGTAAATTGATATCTATCTACATTTTTTTACCTGTGTAATCAGTACCTACTTTTGATTGTTTTGTTACTGTCATTTTCAAGCAATTGGTAAAAAACTTTGGATTTACTTAAGTTTTTTTTCAAGTAATATTTTATTTTGACGTTTTGAACGCACAATAACCTCAGTCACCTTGTAACCACGGACCCTGTGAAGGGTTCAAAACATCAGCATGAAACGTCAGCAAGAACGCTAATATGTCCTCAATGTAATTCCAATTTTTACCCCCAAATCTTTCACAGTATATGCCGCTCGAATGTGGAATAGACTGCCTGCCAGCATTCGTGAGAGTTCATCGGTAGAATCTTTCAAACACAAGCTCAAAGAGCACTATCTGTCTAACGGCTAGAACTCAATGACATCCCGTTGGAACATAATTAGTTTTTATTATAATAAGTATTATGTTTATGATGTATATTTATAATATAATATTTTATTTTCAATTAGTTATGTCTTAGGTATTTAGTTTAAATACGTTTATGTTAGTCTAGTATTATTTACAACTCATACTTGTTTATTACACCACACAGCTAGGGTTAGCTGGAAGAGATCTCTTCTAGAGATAAGCTCACCTTTGAATATGCCCTGTGTAACGTGTGTTTAAATTTAATTTCTTTGTACAATAAATGATTAATGAATATATGTAAAATAAAACGCGTGTAAATGAAGCAGTGATTCATTTCGATGGACAAACTATTGACAGTTAAAGTACTTATCTTTCTCTTTATCCGTATTTATAGGAGACAAAGAATTGATTAAACCTTAATTACAATGAGGACAGTGTCTGTAACTGTTGGTAACTACCTTCGCACCGGATTGTTAGATAATTATCTACGCCAAGTTCCACGCGTTATGATCATGATTGAGTTGCGATCAAGGTGTTACAATTAAAACAATTGCTGTGGAGTTGATGCCATTGTCTTTTCTTATACGCTCATTGTTTGCTTTATGGCATGGCAATAAACATCTTGGTACACACGCCTGCATCAGACTACTACAAACTGTAAAATGTGTACCATTTTTCCGCTCGCCTTCTAAATTACAATTTGTGGGAGTGATTTCGTGAAATGTTACGGAAGTAGGTGTAACAGTGTGACAGGAAGTCGGTGAAGCGCGAAAGTGCGCGCCATTTTGTAAATTTAAAATCGATATTATGAACATGACATATTATTATTATGTATGTGACATATTGTGTCGTTTGACTATCAAAGGAAGATCAAAGGTCATTTCGATATGTCAAATGTCTTCTTATGAGTATTTACTGCATTTATTTTATTGTTATAAAATGATGTAATACCTGACTATAATGTTGAATATAATGTTAAAATTGCTTATTACTAAGGTGAGATGTCAAGTGTTACACATCAATTCGACATAGTCTTTCTTTTCAAATTGTTAAATTCCTACATAGACTCTCCAGATCTTTATATAAAATAAACTTTATTACCAAAACTCGTTCGTTCGTTAAAGATGTTTGTGCCATCTCGATCCCGAAATAATTACACTAGTAATAATTACTTCAACCGCTGCCCTACTATGTATAATACTGAATTTCCAAACATAGACTTCTTTTGTAATTCTCTGAATTGCCTTAAGTCAAAACTTTTTAAACAATTAATTTAATGGATCTTAATAGATCCATTAAATTAATTGCATAATTGCACTGTCAACATTTTCTACGTGTGTGAGGGTGTGGTTGTGTGTGTATGTGAGGGTGTGTGTGTACGTACATGATTAATATGTATTCTTTTTCATTTTTTTTGCTTCCAACGCATTGTTTTGCAACTGCATGATTACTATAGGTTCCTACTTGTCCTTTTTGTATATTGTATTTGTAAGTTAAAGTTATGTTTGGGCACTCATTGTCTATTAACCTAGTGAAATTTTAGTATTAGTATTTCTTTGTAATGATTGTTACGTGCCAAAAAAAAATAATAAAAAAAAACATATGCAACTACTGTAAGGCTCGCCCGTTTTTTTTTGAGTTTGCTGATTGCCTCAGGCGGAGTTTTCTGGGGGCGGCGAGAAACTTAAAGGGTTCCTAAAGCTGTGTGAGCGAGGAGCTCGATGGCGCAGTGCTTAACGCGGCCGGTCTGCGATTGCTAAGGTTAAGTAACTTTCGCAAAGGCCGGTCATCGGATGGGTGACCAAAACTTTATCATCTCGAGCTCCTCCGTGCTTCAGAAGGCACGTAAAGCCGTGTGTCCCGGCTGCATTAACAGTCGTTAACAACCACCAATACGCACTGGGCCCGCGTGGTGGGCGCCATGGTGATGGCCCGTTCTCCTTATCCATCTATAGGGAAGGCTCGTGCCCCAGCAGTGGGGACATAAAATGAGCTGATGATGAAAGCTGTGTGTGGGACCGATTTGGGTGACATTTTTTGTGTGTGTTCAAGTGGATTGGAGAATGGTTTAGATTTACAATTGGACCCGGTAGGTGGCGCAGCAATAAGGGTTCCATTATGGGATACGGGTGTTCTTAAGCGGACGAAGTCGCGAGTGGGCTACTAGTTAAATGTATCTTCCCTGCTGCGGTCGAAACCTGGTGTATCTCAGTTGCTAACTTACAAACTATTTTTGCTAATATAGTTACTTATTTTAAATATCATATAAAGTCAAAGTCAAAGTGTTTATTGCGATTCATGAATGTTGGACAAGGTAGTGTCATCAATAATACAGTACATCATGTTACCCATTTGGGCATAGCATTGCATTTTAGCGTAGACGTGTAACGGATATGCTGACAAATTAAATTGAACAGAAGTACAATAATTAGGAAGGTTCATAAAATCAAAAGAAAATTAAACAAAACTATGATTGAATATCATAGTATCATAATTATGTTTGATGTTGATGAACAGATTGATCTTTAAAATTGTATTTAGCGCTTTAGCTTATATTGATAAAAGCTGGCGCTTGGCTTAGTGGCCGAAGGACCCGGCTTCAATTTTCAGGTCAGGGAAAGGGTGTTTTAAAATTTTTAGTACATAGGCCGTGTTTATGATACCTAACTCGCATTTGAATTGTGAACAGAATAGAATAAATCATTTTTAATAAAAAATGGAAGTATTAATAAGATGGAGCAGATAAAATTTCAGTATCACATTTATATTTTCCATAAACAGCGTAGATAATTAAGTCAGCACCCTTAATTCTAGCGATGACCAGGTTTCATTGATTAGGCTTTTTCCTGGCTGTTAGGCCATTCTAACTAAATATAGGTCATTTACTTGAAGTTAAAAAATCTCACTAGATTATTTTATATGAATTCAATCTACGTAGGTACACGTGACTTGGTGCTTAGTGCAGTTTCATGTTATCGGCTCGTGCAGTTGAGCTATAAAAACGTCTTAATTACGTAGTTAAGTAGTCACAGAAAAGCTAAACTAGCTTAAGTTCTATTTCTGTTGTGCTACACTTATAAACATTGTTAACTTATAAGTACATCCGTGATCATGGCGCATCGCATGCTACTGTGCCTAGCAATATAATAGCAGATACTCAAAAACAATAAAAAACTTTGTAAGAATCCCGTTCGTTATTATAATTAAGTACTTTAATACGACATAAATTTATTTGTGTACATTTGAGGAAAAACATGAGAAAACGAAGCGGTGGCGCCTACGCAGTATGCTGTTGCGTTTTATATTTTATTCATTGATTTGACATTCCTGAAAAGATGGCCACAGTGTACAGTCACAAACACAAATCGACAACAACATGTGTACATGTGTACCAAAAAACTATTAAACAGTTTATGTCTACACGACTGCAGCTTATAAAACAAATTTATAGGCAGTTTGTAATTTTAACGTCAATACAACAACAGACAACTTTAAGCGAAAACTTGACAATTGTCCATAACTGGGTCACATATTAATGCCGGTGACTGTACCGCAGTTAATTGTTGTATAATCGCCGAGTCGAATCCCTAACCTATTGTCGTCATATTTACAAAGAAACCAGCTTCTAACAATAGTAGGTACAGTGCATAACACTAACAAAGAAAATTATAAGTCGGCGACGACGCGTCATAATGTTAGTTAAGAAATAAGTTGTGTTCATCATGGTATTCATTCATTCATATTCATTCATGGTATCCAATTAAGTATGTTTCAAGCATGTATATAGTCAAAGGTTTCAAGTAATTGATCTTGTTTTACGGCTAAAGACATTATAACATTAGTTAGGTACTTCTGAACAAAATTCGACATTGCATGAATGTCTTCTTTTTTTTTCTTTTAATTGATCGCTTCGTGCGGTTAGCACATTTAGCCAGTGTCAAAGTTATTTCTTACAAGTAAATAGATAATTTATATGATGATGATGAATGATAATAGTAATAAGAAGTGACAAATATGATTTATTAAGACCTCACGCGGACTCACTTGAGAAGATCTAAAAAGTGACGTTGCACTGTTTTGTTTCATTTGCCAACACTTATGCACGTCCACGAACACTTAACGGTTAATAGTCCACCATTAAGTATTTCACATCATTATTCAACACTAGTGGACCCGGCGGACTTCGTACCGCTTTGACAGTTTCCATCAAGTGATTAAATTCTCTTTGGTTTCCATGACAACAAAACAAACAAATCATTTTGTATTGGAAATTTTGATTTTCCAACACAGGAAAATTAAATTGTTGTTTTGATCGATTTGTTGTGTGATTTCCGTGGGAATATTAAAATAAAAACTATCAAAGTCAAAGTCAAAGTCAAATATTCTTTATTCAAATAAACTTTAGAAAAGTGCTTTTGAATCGTCCATAATTTTTTTACCTACTACCCATTCAGGACGTCTATTTTTTAGCTGTGGAGAAGAATGGGCGCAAGAAACTCCACAGCTTTAATTCATTATGTAACGACATTTACAAAATTATATGCCGTTACGTTACCAAGTTATACAAGTTTAAAAAACCTTAACAATATATTGGATTAGAAATAGATTGGAGCATTTTAAACCCATGCTGTTTTGTCTTCAATGTAGTCAGACACTTTATAATAAGCTTTTTTATAAAGCTTTTCTTTAATAGCGATTTTAAATTTATTAATATCTAGTTTTTGGATATTACTTGGAACTTTATTGTAAAAACGTACACACAGGCCTCTAAATGAATTATTTACTTTGTGGAGCATAGTATTAGGTACTGCTAGTTTGTTTTTATTTCTAGTGTTCACATTGTGAATATCACTGTTTTTAGAAAAAGTTTCAATATTTTTATATACATACATTAGGTTCTCGTAAATATATTGTGATGCAACTGTCATTATATTAATATCTTTAAATCTCTCCTTAAGAGAATTACCAGCTTTTAGATTATAAATTGCTCGAATAGCCCGCTTCTGCAGCACAAAGATAGTTTGAATATCGGCAGCATTGCCCCACAGTAAAATGCCGTACGACATTACGCTATGGAAATAACTAAAGTAAACAAGTCTAGCTGTTTCAATGTCAGTGATCTGACGAATTTTCATTACTGCATAAGCCACAGAGCTCAGTCTACTCGACAATTTATCTATATGTGGGCCCCACTGTAGCTTTGCATCCAACGTAATGCCTAGAAACACTGTGGTGTCCACAAGGTCCACATTCTTATCTTTAATTTTTACACTGGTTTTTACCTCCTTAACGTTGGGTAATACAAATCTTATACATTTGGTTTTTTGTTCATTTAATAGCAAATTGTTAACACTAAACCAATAAACTATCTTTGTGACAGCATTGTTCACATCGTCATCAATCGGCTGTCGTCGTTTCACTTTGAATAAAAGTGAGGTATCGTCTGCAAACAATACTATCTCATGTTTGTCTTTTACAAAGTAAGGCAAGTCGTTAATATAAATTAAAAATAAGAAAGGACCAAGAATTGAACCCTGTGGAACACCCATTGTAACCACCGATACCGGAGATCTTTTACCGTTAACATCAACCCTCTGAACCCTATCACTCAAATATGAGATAAGAAGATTCAGTGATGCATCTCTAATTCCATAGTGGTAGAGCTTCCTGACCAGGGTTTCATGTAAAACACAATCAAAGGCCTTGGATAAATCACAAAAAACCCCTACGGCATCGTGAGAATCCTCCCAGGCATTAAATATTTGAAGTATAAGCTCAACACCAGCGTCAGTAGTCGAGCGACCCCTAGTGAAACCATATTGTCTAGAATGTAAAAGTTTATTTCTATAAAAATGAACTTGAATTTGGTCTAGAATTATCTTTTCAAATATTTTACTAAATGTGGGTAACACAGAAATTGGTCTAAAGTTAGAGGGGTCACATGTGCTACCTGATTTGAATAATGGGATTACTTTACTGTGCTTCATTAGGTCAGGAAAAACACCACAGTCAATGCATTCATCAAATATGCAAGCTAAAACTGGAGCTATTGTCTCAATAACGGATTCAGTGACGTCGACGGAATTACCCCACAGATCAGCAGTCTTCTTTTTATTAAGAGTATTAAAAGTTTTAATTATATCTCTAAAATCAATTTTTTGAAAACTAAAATAGTTTTTACTAGCTTTGACATTTTCCTTTAGAATCGCTTCAGCTACAGTGGGGGAGGAGTCTAAAGCCTTTGTAGTTGAAACTGGAATATCAGTAAAAAACTTCTCAAATGCCGCAGCAACATCAGCATCGGAAGTTAAGGTTTGATTTTCGTAGCTCAATTTGTACTCATTGTTACGACTTTTGACATTTCCAGTTTCACTATTTATAATATTCCATGTCATTTTTATTTTGTTATCACTTAGCTTAATCTTTGAACTCAGGAACTTTGCCTTTGCTAATCGACATACTATTTTAAATAACTTAGAATAATTTTTGACATACAATTTAAAATCTTCACTGGTGTTATAGTTGCGTTCATCATATAGCTCATAAAGTCGCTTTCTACTTTTGTGGATACCAATTGTAGCCCATTCACTAAAAGTAACAGTACCACTAACCGAGATCCTTTTTGGAATAAAAGTTTTATTAAATTCTGTACAATATTTATGAAAGAAATTATTATAAAATTCATTTGGGTTATCATTATACTTTAAAAAACATATATTATCATAAAGATTGTTTTTAAACCGTTCCAGACGGCCTGCAGTTTTTGGTACAACAGTGATATTCTGTTTCTTCACTTGCTTACACTGATGTGGAAGGCTGACCATTTGGCCACAATGATCAGAGTCCAGTTTATTAATAATGAGTTTAGACAGTGGTACTAGATCGGTATATATGTTATCAATACAAGTGGCCGAAGTGGCAGTTATTCTAGTTGGCTCCATAAATAAATTATTTAAATTATACGATTGAAATAAATTTTTAATTTTGATAGAACCTGTAGACTTTTCTAACAAATTAATATTAAAATCACCGCAAATAACTATCTTTTTACCTACATTGCGGATTTTAAATAATGCTTCATCCATTACTTTTTCAAAATAATCATACAATGCTGACGGAGGCCTGTATACACTTAATACAACAAGTCGCTCCAGCTCCACACAAGCTATTTCTATTGTTCGCTCAACCGAGAGGCTCACTATGTCTTTTCGTTCCTTTAATTTTAATTTCTTATTAGCTATAATTAAGGAGCCACCATGAATTGAATTTACTCGACTGAACGAACTACCTACCAAATGATTATTAAAATTGAACATGAACTGATGATCTTTAAGCCAGTGTTCAGTAATACATAAAATATCAACTTTATTATCGTTCATGAACAATTCAATCTCCAGATCTTTGCCTGTCATCCCTTGAATGTTCTGGTGAACTATATTAATCGAGTGAACATTTTTAATAATTGTAGGTTGGGACGGGCTTTTCTTAGAATTAATTTTACATTTATTTAAAATATTACCAAACATTTTGCAAGAGAATTCCTCTTTTGTCTTATGATTTAATTTAAATTATTGATTGGAATGTCAGTAGAAACACTACTGACATTTATGTCTATTAAACATTGCTCAATAGGAGCAACTTGTTTAGCCAAGTTTTTGGCTGAGATGTGTAAAAAATATGATAGCGATGAAGCTATTTGTCGCTTGAAATAAATTGGCAGATAATAACTATCTTTTGTCAAATAAAAATTACTAACATAATTGTTAGTGTCAATTAAATGCAAATTTTCATTGTTGCAAAATGTATGTAATGTCAAATTAAGCTTATATCTTGTAGTATTTTCCTCCTGTGGCAAGCTATTACAATAGGGTAAAGTAAACAGTATAATTTTCCCTACATTTGAATTATTTAACTTATTTAAACTCTTAATCAAACTTGATTTGTTCAATTTACCCCTATTTCCAACAAAAATTAATACAGTACTATTAGGTTTATATTTATAATCAATTGCTTTTGTTAAAATATCTTGATAAGAAGCACCAGGCATACAGTAATTGGTAATTGAATGTCCTAAGTCAAATAACAAGCGGCCCATGTTTTTACCAAATTCATCGCTAAATATAACAGTGTCACTCTTATTATCTAAATTTAAATCCTCTTGATTGATATTTTTTACTAAGTGTGGTGTATTTATAATTTTACACTGGCTAAGAGAACCTTTAGGTAAATCAGTATTAATTAATTTTAATGGAGAGGAAGAATCACATGTCACCGATAAACGACCTGGTAATTGCTTACATTTACAAGTGTGGTTACAAGTAAATGAATTAAATCTATCATTGTTTTCATTACATGTTTCTACCAGCTCATTCATAGCCAACATGTGTTCTTTTATTTGTCCTTGTGAAAGTTCATATTTTTTGGTAATGGAAAGAAGAGAATCCTGTAATTGTTCTATACTATTTTGTAAAAGTTGTGTCTTTTTTATATTCCAAATTTTTGTTATGCAGCTGTGATGAATAAGTATATAATTTGTCTATTAGGTATAATCTTTCTCTATTCAATTTAACATTTTTGATGAAAAATTTATGTTTTTTAACTAACTTTTGTGTTTTTTAACTAACTTTTGTGTTTTTGTAATACCTTATCTTATGTGTTAATCCAGGTTATAAACAATCTGTATGCCGAATTTCATCCAAATCCATCCATCCGTTGCAGCGTGAAGACGGAACAAATATACACACATACACACAAACTTTCGCATTTATAATATTAGTGTGATAACACAAATTTTAGAAAATAAAACAAAACTTACTGGTTTCCACTGAAAACCAGTTTGGCTGCATTACTTGTTAGTTTTTAAATATTTAATTATAATACCTATTTTTGATATAAGGAATTTGATATTATTGTTCTCAATGTGTTGTTTGTGCACCAAATAAAAATTTTCTTATTCTTATTCTTATTCTTAAAATCGCAGACTCGACTCTTCATTTTCCCGCCAAGAACTCAAATTTATTTATTTTATTTTTTATGGACGTGTGTGGTGTGTAGGCTTATGTTGATGACGATTATTTTATTATTCTGTCTTTTTTGTGTAAATATCCGCCCGATAACTAAATTTTCAAAATTCAAAATTCAAAATCATTTATTCAGTTTAGGCTACAAATAGCTCTTATGAACGTCATTATGCCATCGGTTCGTAAGTCTACTCTGGGCGGGAGATCTTGTACTGAGAAGAACCGGCAAGAAACTCAGCAAGTTTAATTTAATTAAAGGTAATATCAATTTGAAGAACGACAAAGTGTTGAAAAAATCCACGAGCGGTATTCGAACCCGCACCCCATGGCATGCCGGGTCAGGTGCACTACCAACTATGCTATTGTGGCACAATCCAACTCGCCGAAATTAATCAATGCTATCTACTCTTACTCTGTAAGCCAAAGGAGCCCTATTCAATGTCAATAACTACGTCATCAAAATACGATCTTAATATTTTTACAAATATTGAAAAATCAGTTAAGAATTAGGCAAGATATAAGTATTCATGATTGGAATCGTGGAATTTTTTGAACACTTTGTCTTTTTTGCTCGTATTTTTAAATACAATAATATTGCTAATGATGACATAGACTGATTAAGTCCATGCTAACAATAATTGTCCGTCTAAAAGGCAAGTGAGGATATTTTGAATCACTTAACACTTGAATAGAAAAAAGTGGAGAAGAAAGTATTAATTACAGCTTTTACTCTAGCTTTTGAGAAATTAAAAACTACAAGACTATCTGAACACAGAAAAAAACGACTCGGCTGTATCAGCTGACTATCCCTACTACAGGGAGCTTCGTGCGAAGTTTTTCACCATTTGATTGAAATTTTAATTTTCCTGTGCGACTTTCATTCGCCGTTCGATCGTGTTAACGAAAACAATTAGTTGTTAATTAATTTGTTTGGCAAAATGCTCATGCGCTGGTGCTTCAATGCCTACCAAAATTCTTGTTTTAATATATTAAATATTAGACAACAATCACATACATTGTTCTGATCCCAAGGTAAGTAGCTAAAGCTACGAAACAACGACGGTACCACAACCACCCAGACCCGACAATAAAGAAAAGTTCGTTTTCGACATTGACCCGACCAGGAATCGAACCCGGGACCTCAGAGTTAGCGCCGCCCAAAGTCCGGCGTGCAAGCCACTCGGCTACGGTGGTCGTAAAGTCTTGTTTAAGTTGACTTAATCGAATAGTGAATAGAAATCGTATGCGAGGGGGTTTTTGTGAGTTACTGCAGCAGTGTCATCATCAGCTCATTTTATGTCCCCACTGCTGGGGCACGAGCCTTCCCTATGAATGGATAAGAAAAACGGGCCATAAACCACCACGCGGGCCCAGTGCAGATTGGTGGTTGTTAACGACTGCTAACGCAGCCGGGACCAACGGCTTTACGTACCTTCCGAAGCACGGAGGAGCTCGAGATTTTTGGTCACCCATCCGATGACCGACCTTTGCGAAAGTTACTTAACCTCAGCACTCAGACCGCGCGTTAACAACTGCGCTATCGAACTCCTCGCAGCAGTATGATGCAGCTATATTGAATAAAATATTTATGAATTATTTTACTAAAAAATTTAAACATTTCAGTTATTTATTAGGTAGCTAAATCTAACAATAGTCTATGACATTCTCTATAAAAACTCTCAAACTACGCACATCTTCATAAACTACTAAAGGAAACTGTATATGTATACTAGCTGACCCGGCGGACTTCGTATCGCTTTGACAGTTTCTATGTCAACAATACAATCAAATCGTTACTATGACAACAAAACAAACAAATTGTGGAACACTTTGTATTGGAAAAAAAAATGTTTGTCGTGGACCACCCTTATCACTTAGGGGCTTAGGGGTATGAAAAATAGATTACGACCGATTGTCAGAATAATTTCATAAAAATCTATCGAGCCGTTCCGGAGGAGTATGGCAACTCACATGTGACACGAGAATTTTATTTAAATAGATTATGTTGCATCTTGGTATTTATAGTATAATCAAGAACGTAGCTAATGTATTTGTGCAATATTTCTACATGAATTAAAAAAAAACAAACGAATAATTAAAAATATTATCTATATTTTACGAGCATATTTTTTTTTTCAAAAAGCACAATCAGATAAAAGAGCATAGTTTCAACGTCTGACTCTACACTTGGCTCTAACAAAATATTGCACTTTAAAGCTTAATAGTTCACAAACGGATGTCTCAATCAAAAAAACTATTTCCACAAATCGCAATATTTTTGAAATTGCTATCCAACGACACCCCACACTATGGGATAGACAAGAAAAAAAAAATGACATCCCCACTTAACGTGTGTGGAGGGGTAACCTAAAAAAATGCTTTCTAGTACTAAGAGTCTAGCTGGGCTGGGGACGGACAGACAGACAGACACACATGGCGAAACTATAAGAGTTCCTTGTTGACCACGGAACCCTAAAAATACAATAGACTATAAAGTGTATTAATATTATAACAATAGACATTTGTAAATAGACAATAGACATCTGTAATGCCAAAGAGTCCTGAATGCGAGTTTACCATTGTCCATACTTAATCACCGTTTTCGTTAACGTGATCGAATGACATTAAAAATTCGCGCATGCGTTTATGCAAGGATCAGGCACAGTATTAAAACTGTGGATCAGGATTGACCGCCTCACCGCCTCTGTGGTTTAGTGGCTAAGACCACCGGTTTAGACCCAGAGGTCCCGGGTTCGATTCCCAGCGGGGGGTACATGTTTGTGTACTCGGTTTGGTTGGTGGCAGGGCTTGTTAGTCCGCCTGGCTAGCTACCACCATCTTATCTAAATATGTCGCCATAACATCAATGTTTGTAGCATTGTTGTGTTCTGGCAGCTAGAGATAAGATAGCCAGTGCCTCACTAGTTCAGGTTCCCGGGTGAAGTACGCTTCCATCATTGGCCTTATCAGACACTTTACATCAGATGAGATCAAAGCACTGTGCTTACCCGTAAAATATTTAAAAAAAATGAGGGTTTTTTCACCATTTTTTTAACAATGGTCATTCAAATTTTTAACTCAACACCAAGTTTCGCTGCTTCAATGCCATTCAAATTCTCGTTTTCGTAACGTGAATAAATTCGAATAGTCCAAGTGCGAGTATTATCTCCATTAGTAATTACGTAGCTGTAAACGACACCGCGGGTGGCAGCTACTTAGTACGGGTGGGTAGGCGTTCGTACCACGAGCTGTTCATACCACGGTATGATTATATTAGGCCGTTCATACCGCGCGCGGTACGAACGGCCGGCGGCCTAACGATCCGTTAGTACGATACTTACATATTTTAATATTTTCTTAGAGGCTAATAGTGATGATGCATTTTGTCATGTCACTAGAAACTGCATTGATGCAAACGCACGGTCGCAATTATTGAAGCCCCGCTACCAAGAACATTGGTCAATCTTTAGAAAGCTACACCGCTTTTAGTGATGTTTCGGAAACCTTATCGATGTTTCGATACCTCATGGTGCAATAATGTGTATTGCACTTTTATTGATGTAGGTTTATAGCGAAATACGTTAAGCTCGTATCGATAGAGCTGTGCGCTCTCGTGTTATCGATGATTTCGTGTTTTTATTTTTATTAAGTTTTGTTCACGATTATTTTATATTTTCTAAATGAATTGAATTTAAACTTTTAATTACTTTATACATTTATTCAGGTATATATTAACACATACAAATTATAATTGTCTGTCTATTTTACATTTATTTTACATGCTACGTTATAGTCACACGTTTTTAAATAATTTATTAACAACTGCCAGATATACCAAATGGCATAGTTATTTATTGTTGTAAATGTTCACAAAGCAATAAGTCCAGATGATAACCTATTTAAAATTGCGTTATTCATCTTCATTTCATTATATTCATTAACACGACTTATCAAGTAATGAACAGGGGCGTCTACGTGTCCCAATTACACGATGTTTCACAAAAGTTTCAGTTACGCTGTTTATCGATAACCGGTGTCGAGTGACAAACTAGTGTTGTAAGTGGTCACGTGGCGGGCCGCGTCCTAAATACGAGCCCCGGCGCGGCGCGGCCGGCGGCGCATGCGCACGTGAATGCACTTGCACTGCAACCGGCGTGACGTAGGTGAGAACAGAACCCACACTTCTTATTGCTTCACTTCACTTTTACTGAGGACGCAGTTACTGCAAGCAGGTGATGAGTTTTAAGCGTCTTTTAATAGTTGATTTTTATCTGTCACGTATTAGGGAAAGGTATAAAAAAGTGGTAAGGTTATGTACAAGATACCTACACTGCAAGCAAGATTTAAGAATATGTTGGAACGATTAATAACTTTTTACTTCATAGAAACGATTATCTATAGATTAGTGAGGTCTTCGATTGAAGACAAGCTGGTAGTCGCCCAATAGTGGAAATTCGACCGTAATTCACAAAATATACAATGTTTATCAATTTAATATACTAACACATATTATAATTATAATTCAATGTTGTCTTTTCTTACTTCTTCTCCATATAAACTTCCTATATAAAGTAGAATTCCTTTTTCTACTCAGGCCACGTCGTGTGCCATAGAGCTGCCCGAGCAAGGACACCCGAACACCACAGTACTAATTAAAAAAGAGGAACCAAGTTTTTCCTTCATGTATTCAAATATCTATATAAATTGTATATTGAATTGAATGTTATGCAGTTATTATGCAGCCTATCTTCTGGCTGACTGCGTTATGCCACAAAAATAAGAAGACTGTAGAAGGTAGCTTTGTACAAATGCGCTCGAGCGACGCATAAAGGGTCACTTTTTTATCACCGTGTAAACCTGCTTATGACTCCCGTGATACAAACGAATAACTATTGGACCAACTATCTAACTCGAAAATAAAATTCAGCTGTTCCATACAAAACATCAATATTCATTCGACCAAAATGTATGGAACAGCTGAATTCTATTTTCGAGTTAGTGAGATGGTCCAATAGTAAGAGTTGTTCGTTTCGAGTTCCGAGTTCCGAGTTGTTCCGAGATTCCGTGTCCGTGAAAGGGTCGAGTGCGGTGCGGTATAATCCCGCGGTGCGGTAGCTCCCGATCCGATCCGAACCCCTTGGAAAATCTATAGGGAACGGGGACACGCCCTACTGCGTGATGCTATTCCCTCTACAAAACCTCTGACGGTGCTTAGTTACACACGGCTTGAGGCCTCCTTTGGTTCCTCGCCGTACCAAAAAAGTCCGGTGCCGTTTGAGGCAATCAGAAAACTCTCCAAAAAAAAAAAACGAGCGATCCTTACAGTAGTCGCATATGATGTGTAACATTTGACATCTCACCTTAGTAAAAAGCAATTTTAACATTATATTCTGAAAAAAATGGGTCAGGTATTATTTGAAATGTATGTGAAATGGATAAAATCCATTTGAGTCAACTTACACAGTAGAAAATACACCATTGTGTAGGATAAATCAGGTTACAGACCTCGGTATCATTTTGGACAGTAGGTTACGGTTTGTGTCACACATTGACATGATTGTTAATAAGGCTTCCAGAATGTTCGGATTCTTGAAGCGTAATACTAGGCAATTCAAAGATGCCCACGCTAGGGTCATGCTGTTTAATTCCCTTGTGCGGAGCCATCTCGAGTACGGGTGTATTATCTGGAACCCAATGTATAGTGTGCATTCTCAACGGGTTGAAGGAATTCAGCGTGCGTTTACAAGGCATTTGGCATATATATCCAGTGGCATTTCTCACCGATGCACGTATGCTCAGCGTCTGGACTTTTTTAGCATTCAGCCACTTTGTACCCGTCGAAAACTGTATGATATGGTTTTTCTGTACAAGGTTGTAAACCACAGCATAAGATGTCCGGATATTCTTGGACGCATAGGTTTGAGCGTACCTTATAAATTGCCGCGTCATGCTATTACTAAATTATTTTCAACGCCACTTGTAAAAACCAATCTAGGTCATAATTCTCCAATAGCTAGAATGTGTAATGAATATAACATGCTTAATGGTAGGGTAGATAATCTGGATATATTCCACGATTCTTTGCCCTCCTTTAAGAAAAAGGTGCTGGAACTACTTGCATAGTTTTAATTATTGCATAGGGTTGTTTGGAATGTTTTTGTTACCTAAATATATTTTATATGTCTTAATTTTTAATTATTTTTTGTAACTTTTGTAAAATTTTGGTGTTAGTTATTCTTTAAATTGTAGTTTTAAACTTAATTTGAAAATCTTGTTAGAAGAAGTTATTGGCAAATATTGTACGTACCTATTATAGGTGTACATATCAGTATTTGTCCTCTGTGTATGTAACCATGTCAATAGTAAATAATATGTACACTGTTGGTGTGTCTAATAAACAAAAAAAAAAAAAAATAGAAATGATTTTTCATTTTTCATAACAAAAAATAATTATTTTTAATGAAAATTGTATTTTGTTTAATTGACATTAAGAGTAATGCAATACCGCGCGCTCATTCGTCAAATCAAATGACGCACGCTTCCCCGATTGGTTGGTATTATCCGACGGCCAACTCTACCACCGCGCGCTCATTCGTCAAATCAAATGGCGCTCGCTTGCGCGCTTCCCCGGCTTCCTGTTACAAACTTCCGTCCCATTTCACGAAATCACTCTCACAAATTGCAAGAAAGCGAGAGGAAAGATAACAGATCAAAAAGTATTGTATATCAAGCTTACCTTCTACAGTGTCCTTATTTCGCGGTTATGCTGTAATGCAGCTCGCCAGCCTGTACCCGTTTGAATGGCATAATCGGAGTTACATCGGATGTGAAACGTAACTTTACGCGACTCGGCCACTTTATACAAACACTTTTGTTTTTCATTTTCATTAAAACTTCACTTTTACTTAAAAACTGAATTTTATTGTGTTATCTATACTACTTATAATATTATAAAGCTAGAGAGTTTGTTTGTTTGTTTGTTTGGTTGAACGCGCTAATCTCAAGAACTACTCATCCCGTAAAATTTAAATAAAAATCTATATTATTTTTTGGCGACGAAAACTGGCCTTTTACTGGTAGTGGCAATATAGTTGCCACCATAATTTGAACCTTATGTGGTTGCAATAGCATCGAAAACCAATTAAAAAACGAGCGAGCCTTACAAAAGTCGCATATGATGTGTAACATTTGACATCTCACCTTAGCAATAAGCAATTTTAAGCGGCACACGAGAAGAGTTAACATTTTGCAATACCAATTTTACAATACAATACTTAACACAGTACTATTTATACACTAAAACCCCCACTTTAATATTAAAATTCATTTTTATTAATTATATTATTTTATTAATTTTACCCCAATATCGTTTTCGTAAACGTAATCGAAAGAATACGGATAGTAAACAAAACTCACACTAGTAGGCACTCTGCAGGAGCACGAGCCTTCTCACACTTCCTTTGTTTTTTTTTTGTGTGAACTAAAACACATAATAGGCAGCATGTAGGTACAAGAAAAATACAGACTTACTAAAAACAATATAACTTTGCGTTTATATTTTAGATTTACACAGACAAGACAAAAGCATGTCATATACACACGACAAGGTAGATAGAATAGAGCATGAGTTATAGGAAATTCTAAGACATGACATTATTATGACTGACACTAGTTACTGGCATTTACGGCCTACTAACAATGAAAAAAAATAAGTGGATTGTATCGTTAAGAACAATTACTGAATTACAGATTCAGTGCAATATACTGTGCGCTTTCTTGCAAATTGTGGAAGTGATTTCGTGAAATGGGACGGAAGTGTGAAACAGGAAGTCGGGGAAGCGCGCAAGCGCGCGCCGTTTTGTAAATTCTGTAATCGACATTAAGAACATGACTTATTTTATTATTATAATAATATGTGACATATTGTGTCATTTGACTATCAAAGGTCATTTTGTTATGTAAAATGTCTTCTATAGAGGAAGTAAGAGGAATGAGTAGGTATTTACACTGCATTCTCTAGATTTCTAAAAAAATATACGTCATTGTTAATATATTCTATTTTCTATTGTAATATTGATTTCAATTTCAACCCTTTCGTGTGTAATAGACTTTATCATTATTTATTATAGTTATAAAATGATGTAGTACCTGACCAATTTTTTTCAGAATATATAATGTTAATTGCTTATTACTAAGGTGAGATAAAATGTTACACATCACATGCGACTACTGTGAGACTCGCTCGTTTTTTTGGGAGAGTTTGCTGATTGCGAATTGGTATTTTCAGCTTCACCAGACTTTTTTAGGGGCGGCGAGAAACCTTAAGGGTTCCTCAAGCCGTGTGAAAAGAATCACCGTCACAGGTTTTCTAGAGGGAACGGCATCACGCGCTTGTGCGTGTCCCGTGCCCTACTAGATTCTCCGAGGGGTTCGGATCGGATCGGGGAGCGGAACTACCCGAGGGCGCCTCTAAAGGCTCAGACTCGGACCTTGGCTCTGGTTGACCGGGCCGTGGGGCTGCGAGATTTCATGCCCGCGATATGTATGAAGCTTACCTACTTACCTTCTGCAGTAACTTTATTTTGTGCCTTTCCTAAGTTAACTCGACTCATTAAGAGAAAAGCCTTTTTTTAACTTTTAATGAAAAAAGTAATTAAATCGGTCCCGTTTCGGAGGAGGTATCAGGGGACTACGAAACGTTGATTTTGTCTACTTTTCATACATATTTTTCAATTCAGTCGCCCTTAGTATTTCCTCTTAATTTCGCTGGATCTCCAGTACATTCCCTTCAAACCGGATTACTTGTAATTGTAAAGATACATGGTAATACTTAGATACACGCACGAGTATTTGTTTTACAAGGAACTTGTAATACAATAGAATTGACATTGTAAATGGTGTAGTAATTCTTGCTTTTTCCTTACCTACGTTGCTTGTAATTTGATAGTAGCCTAGGATTAGGTTTTCCAGTTTCAAGTGTTGAACATTACTAAGAAGTAGTCGTTAGTAGTGGTAGCGTAAATAACTAGAAAAAACTAAAGCCCACCCCCGCGAATTGGTCCGCGTGATTTTCCGTACTAAATAGCGGGTTTTTGTTTTACAATTTTAAAAAAAGAAGCCAAAATAGTCTAGCGTTGAAAAAATATAGGCATTTTTACCAAATCTTTAACCCTGTTATTTGACCCTCTAGGACACGAATTTCAATAATAAAATATTTCCAGATATATAAAATAGACCTTCAACACACCTGATCCTGATGTTAAGTGATGATAAGTATCACACTTAACCCGTAACTACTGTCACGGAACAAAACTGATACCTACTAACAATGTTGATATGGCGACATATTCAGATAAGATTTTTGTAGCCATCCATTCGAACTCAAAACAAGTCTTAACCACCTACTAAAACGAGAACAAATATAAACCCGCTGGAAATCAAACCCGAAATTTTTTAGGGCTGAAACCTGCCAGTACAAGTAGAAGTAGGTAATAGAATGTTCATGATGCAACGCTTGCTGCCTGTCCTAAAGCGAGAACCTTCCGCGGAAGTGACAATTCACCTTACTTGGTACTTTAACCACAAGTGCTAAGACCTATCTAGGTACTACATAACAATCTTATAGCAGGACTGTGTGTGACTTATGTGCACTTGGAGAGGCCTATGTGCAGCAGTGGACTTATGTAGATGCTGATGATGATGAAGTAAATACGGATTCCGTTGTGGTCTCATTGACATTTAGACGGGTCTGGGTTCGAATCTTGTCTACGAGATAGACACTTTTTCAGGTCTTCGTTAAATATGCTTCTGGCAAATTCTTTACCCAGGTATATAGGGTAGTGGGCATCAGTGTTCGACACACATATTGTGTCATTATAAAATTTATAGATAAATAGTACTGTGTTAAGTATTGTATTGTAAAATTGGTATTGTAAAATGTTAACTCTTCTCGTGTGCCGCCAGGAGGCGCTGCTTCGATGCCATACTAAAACTCACACTAGGCCCTCTGTACCGGTAGCCAAAGTACATTAAGAAAACGATAGCGAAGTTCGAAAAGAATAAAATGTATGGGATTGACATAAGATTGACCACGTGATTTAGCACGGCTTATGTCAATTCCATACATTTTATTCTTTTCTACCGAACTTCGCTATCGTTTTCTTAATGTTACTTTGGCTAAGCCTACTGATGTGTGTATGAATGGTAGACTATAGTGTTCGTTAACGTCTATGGGTGAAGGCAATTGAAAAGATAAAGAGAAGTAAGTAGGATCTCAGAATCATAATAAATTGAAACTTAAGGGGTTTGGGGGAAATATAATTTAGTATTAAACATCTGTTTTCACTAAACTTGTAAAACTATGTATTAATATTGATAATGAGTAATGTCTAAATCGCACGATAGCATTTAATAAAAATATTGCTTTGTAACGTTTGCGTGAAAATCATTTATCATTAAAAATCTATCATCCATCACTCATTGTCATCATATTATTAAACAATGTTAATTTTATTTTAACATTAACCTTTCTATAGCGACAAGTCCGTCCTCCAAACAATTAAAATGCTATTGTGTCTGTATTCACAGCAGACGACAGATTAATACTGGTTAATGAGCAAACCGGACGAAGTCGTTAAGGCGACGCTTTGGAAATTTACGTAACGGAGATCTTGATTTTTCCCAACAATTACAAAACATATGAAAGTGCAGTAGCAGTTGCAGGAACACGATTTGTTAACTTTTATAACAGAGAAAAAAATATCAAAGTAACCTCTTTTAAAACATAGATTCGCATTTTACAGGCAAACCAGACCGATTTAAGCATCAAAATTTTCTTAGTAGATTCAATAAGCTAGTTCATTTTTTTTTAAATAATTTGTAGTTTTAATTTGAAGGAAAAAACAGTTTTTCTTATGGTACGGGGCGCAAACGCTCCGTATGAGATTTACCCCCTTATTCATAAAAACTATTTAAGCAATATTTAGTTAATCATTGTTTTGTCTCTTTTTCTCAAATTCGTTTGTGTGACGTTGACAAAACAATATTTAACTAAATAACGCTCAAATAGTTTTTATGAATAAGGGGGTTATTGTTTAAAGTTTAAGTTTAAGTGCGTCGCCTTAAATAAAAATAAAGAGGTTTGTTTGTATAATAATGTAAGTGGATGAACTTATAGCATATTACAGTTTTTATTTTTAAACAAAGACTTCAATGTCATAGAGCGGTGCTACGTACTTATCTGTGGTATTATATCGACCGCATGTTTGACCTACATTCTGTTTGGATAATTGCGAGCGGCGAACCAGACATCATGAATGACGCGCCAACTCGTGTACCACAGATAACATAAACTATAACGTACCTTTATATTTCGGTTCTGAAGGAATTATCAATGTAACTTTGCCTTTTGAGATAGTGTTAAAAAAGTTCATGAACGCGGTTTAACCCCACCACTAACACCCACAGTTAAATGGACTAGTAAATAAAATTAAATTAAAGTAAGCTTGTAAATTATGGTTACATACACATAATTTTACGCAAATTTTGTGGCAAAATTTTGCGAGTTGAATATAGGCACGATAGCATACTTGATAGTGCACCTGACCCTCCATGTCATGGGGTGCAGTTTCGAATCCCGCTTGTGAAATTTAACCAACACTTTTTTTCAAATTAAGCTTGTAAAGTCATAAACAAAGAAAGAGGAGCAACAGATTTAAAACAGATCTCAATTAATCCTTTAATCCTTTAGTTCTCAGTAAGGTGACACATTTTTACTATGACGACATCTCTTAAGCGCTGGATTGGGAAAAAAGCATGTCTGGAACTTTAATCTAGAGCGTTACAGTGATTTTAAACTGCTGGATCTGCTTAATAGTATTTAAAATCATATTAATATAAATAAGTAAACATAAATAAATAAATATCATGTTTTTAGGAGGCTACCGCGGCCGGCTGCGAAGTGCGAATGTCCACAGTCCTCAGGGTCCCGCCCGAGCGGCAGAAGGGTGTAAGTACTGAGGTTTTAGTGGGTCGGCCAGAACATCGGCTAACCCCACATACCTCGCGGAGTTGGACGCCCACCCCCGAGATGATTCTGCTAGCGAATTTGCTCAGTATAAAAAGGGCTTGTAGTGCACCGACCTAACTACCACTATCATGTATTAATCTGTCGCCAACAACAATGTTAGTAATCATTGTTTTCTTATAGCTAGATACTTATCCAGTTGAAGTACACTTCCATCTTCGTGGCTTAACCGATACTCACTTAGGCTTATCACAAAATGCGCGCGCATGCGCTTTCTCAGAACTACGAGCCGGGACGCATCGCAAAAGTAGCATTTTGTGCAGTTGTAATTATTACATTTATTTGAAGTTTAATAATTTTTTATCGTTAAAAAAAGTATATAATTTGAAATCTTATAAACTAATGTTAATTTTGGTGTACATTTTACTTAATAATATTAACGGAGTAAGGAGTTATTTACAGATAATCCTGAACGTTTTATGGCTTTGAATGGGATTTTTTTTGTAGAAATCCCATTCATATTTCGAATTTCTGAGGCCGCTACGAACTTAACCACTATTTAATAGATATAATTATAAAGTTTTCATTTCGTTTGCTTAGTAAAGTAGTTCAATCCATGAGCTTGAAAATTGCCGTCAGCTTATTTAATTGAAAGCTAGCTTCAGATTTTTGGCTTCATATAAATAGATAAGGGAAAATTGCAGAAAGCGAGGCCGCTACGAATTATACTAATAACTATTTTCCTCCATACAATAAATCAAAATTGTCTAAGGGTTTTAGTTTCTCTGAACAAGAACGCCGAAGTTGGGCATTTTATGCAAAAATCACGGTCAAAATGTAATAGGCCCTTAAGGCCAACTCGGTGCTTACCATTCGTGATCCTGAACCATCCCCGTGTCAGAGAAGAGATGGCACTAGGTTTGTAGTGGGTATATCTCCCCTCCCCTCGTCGAGCGTTTAATAGCTGGGCTAAGGAAGAGAAGGAGAGTCCCACATAACCCGGGGTCACCCCTAACCCCGGTGTATGCGCAAAGCATTGACACTAGTATAAATAACAAAATAAAAGGTGAGATTAAGGTAGGGTTGCCAAGTTTTTTTACAAGAAATAAAGTATTTTAGGTCTGACAAGAAAATTAAACAGTATTTTAGAAAATGAACAATATTTTACAGACAGATTCGTTCTGAAACTCCATTACTGTAATTGTTTGTGGCTGCGGCTGCGCTGCAATGAGCGCCTTCTGACTAAATAAAAGAAATTGTGTGACCGTCTAAGTCTAACACTTATAGTGCTAAGTATTTTGATGCTGAAGACAGTATTTTTTTGTATAAGTACTTTATTTTTGTTCAACAGTAAAAAGTATAATGTAGTGAAAAACAGTATAATACTGTTTTAACAGTATAGTTGGCAACCCTAGATTAAGGCCAAGTGCTTACCAATTAAAGAAGATAAAATACAACATATTTTCGATAATAGTATTTTAAATTGCATACTATTAAGTTGCAATATGCTACATTCGAAGCGAGCTAAACATTTAGGATCGAAGGTCTTTGTTCAGCACATTTAGCTTAAGGCCGGTCACCGAACTCCGACAATCACTCGTGGGCCGTGGCGGAATCGGCCGCCAATCAGACATCTCGCTGAAACTAACACGAAACCTGTGTTGCGTCTGCGTCTAGACACGACTTAAGGAGGCATACAGAACGCAAGCTTCATAAACGCGCTTGCGCAACGCACAAATACGGGGTGTTTGGTAATACCTGTATAGTCCCGAATACGACAGATAAGGTACCGTTTATAGAACCCCGGAAAATTATGAGCATAGCTGAAAAAAAAGAAAGAAAGATTTTTTTCTATTTCTATTTCTTTTTTTAAAAACACCAGTTGGCCGAGCTATGAAGGTTCTTTGTTACTAAGTTAAATTGTAAAGTGACAACCCTAGGTCAAGCTGGTACGTTGTTCTTGGTCGTCAACTTCATGATCCAAACAAAACAGAAGTCAAAACATGTCAGGGTTGTCCAAAAATAATGTAATAAAATAAAGGGGATTGACCAATGAAGTATGGACTTTGGTTTCACATTTTATGATTATGTACCCCTATGAAACCTACCCTCATCTTGTAGAGCTTTATCTTAACATTAAGTTAAAAAAAAACCTTAATTCTCTAGTTCGCCGGAATCACGAGAAATAGACTTATGAAATTTATCAAATCATAGGTATTTTTCATCTCGAAAACAACGTTTTTTAACCGACTTCATCGATTTTACTTATCTTTTTTTGCAATTCCAGTGTCAAAACATTACATTATTATATATTATTATTACAGTCGTTTCGTGGAAATCATGTTAAAATAAAATAGTTAAACGAGGCAACGTCGTACGACGCTATGGCTAAGGGAGACGAGAGGTAAAGAAAGAAAACGTTATTACCTGAAGGTAAATCCAATAGTAAATAAAAAAAACATTAAATGTACAACAATATAATAATAATAACACAAGCTACACGTTTCACTTAACGGTTTCGTCAATTCATTTATTGAATAGTAGATTATCAATCAATATAGGGTTTGATAAAGATGGTTGATTCTGGGATAGAAGGAAGTGATAAAACCTCCCACTTACATAACTATCATTTTTAATATTTTTATTCCGTCGAAGTTAAGACTTAATTTTAAAAAGGATCCAGTACAAAAAAAATATACATATTTTCTATATTAATTTGATTTTGATACAAAGTGATTTCATAAATGGTCAATCTCCTTTACGTTTTTGTATGGAAAAGTAAATCTTCATAAATAGGATTTTGCATGCTACCGCGGTGTTATTTATACTTGGTTGCATGGCTATGTTTCGGGATTATACCACATTGCCAAAAACATCCTGTAGACAACCTCACGGCTGCGCTCGGACTGCAGTGCTATTCTCTAAGCAAAACAGCGTTGACCTCGACATTGAACTCGCTCATAACTTGCAAACGAATGTAGACTTTATTACTATACACAAGTAGGTTGAAATTCGGGGTCTGTGTGCGCTGCTCGTGGTATATGTATTAAAGCTAACTTTCTGTGGGTCTATTTATTTTGTAGTCTAGACTAGAATGAGGTCTAACGGTACTGCGATGCACTAAATCTGACATTCGGAAAAAAATGCAAACGTGAGGTGTGCCTTTCTTTTGGAGATAGTTTACTGATTGCCTTGCCTGCGACACAAGAGTAAATGTGCTACGTAGTATTTAATTATCCCATGAATACACATTCATGTTTATGTTCAACACACGTTGGCCAATAGGAAAAATTTAATTGCGTATAGGTATACGTACTCTTTGGTAGTGCTTACTTTTTGGTGGTTTTACCCTACGGCATTTTCAGCGTTACCGGCCACGGCCGGCGGCGCAGCGAGAAGATGAACGCTGGGAAGATAAACGCCCCAGAGGATGACCGCACGTGCGCTGGATGGATGTCAGGAAGGTTGCGGGATCGAACTGGATGCGGTTTGCTTAGAACTGGTACAAATTTCGGCAGCTGAAGGAGGAGATCTCCAACATGTAACATTTTGGTTGATAATGTCCATAATGACCAATGACCACTAATGACAGACAGACAGACAGACAGACAGACAGACAGACAGACAGACAGACAGACAGACAGACAGACAGACAGACAGACAGACAGACAGACAGACAGACAGACAGACAGACAGACAGACAGACAGACAGACAGACAGACAGACAGACAGACAGACAGACAGACAGACAGACAGACAGACAGACAGACAGACAGACAGACAGACAGACAGACAGACAGACAGACAGACAGACAGACAGACAGACAGACAGACAGACAGACAGACAGACAGACAGACAGACAGACAGACAGACAGACAGACAGACAGACAGACAGACAGACAGACAGACAGACAGACAGACAGACAGACAGACAGACAGACAGACAGACAGACAGACAGACAGACAGACAGACAGACAGACAGACAGACAGACAGACAGACAGACAGACAGACAGACAGACAGACAGACAGACAGACAGACAGACAGACAGACAGACAGACAGACAGACAGACAGACAGACAGACAGACAGACAGACAGACAGACAGACAGACAGACAGACAGACAGACAGACAGACAGACAGACAGACAGACAGACAGACAGACAGACAGACAGACAGACAGACAGACAGACAGACAGACAGACAGACAGACAGACAGACAGACAGACAGACAGACAGACAGACAGACAGACAGACAGACAGACAGACAGACAGACAGACAGACAGACAGACAGACAGACAGACAGACAGACAGACAGACAGACAGACAGACAGACAGACAGACAGACAGACAGACAGACAGACAGACAGACAGACAGACAGACAGACAGACAGACAGACAGACAGACAGACAGACAGACAGACAGACAGACAGACAGACAGACAGACAGACAGACAGACAGACAGACAGACAGACAGACAGACAGACAGACAGACAGACAGACAGACAGACAGACAGACAGACAGACAGACAGACAGACAGACAGACAGACAGACAGACAGACAGACAGACAGACAGACAGACAGACAGACAGACAGACAGACAGACAGACAGACAGACAGACAGACAGACAGACAGACAGACAGACAGACAGACAGACAGACAGACAGACAGACAGACAGACAGACAGACAGACAGACAGACAGACAGACAGACAGACAGACAGACAGACAGACAGACAGACAGACAGACAGACAGACAGACAGACAGACAGACAGACAGACAGACAGACAGACAGACAGACAGACAGACAGACAGACAGACAGACAGACAGACAGACAGACAGACAGACAGACAGACAGACAGACAGACAGACAGACAGACAGACAGACAGACAGACAGACAGACAGACAGACAGACAGACAGACAGACAGACAGACAGACAGACAGACAGACAGACAGACAGACAGACAGACAGACAGACAGACAGACAGACAGACAGACAGACAGACAGACAGACAGACAGACAGACAGACAGACAGACAGGCAGGCAGGCAGGCAGGCAGGCAGGCAGGCAGGCAGGCAGGCAGGCAGGCAGGCAGGCAGGCAGGCAGGCAGGCAGGCAGGCATTTAGACCTACTTTCGCATTCATAGAATTTTCTTACTTTAAAGGTAACGCGTGTTGTCGCTCACATTTTATTTATTTTATTTTATATTAAATTTATTTAATTATAAAAAAGCAAATGGCCTACATAATTTCTCACTGCTGGGCAATAGCCTCCATCATTGAAATCAAGTCATCGCTACAATTGATGGGTAATGGCTTAATCACCACGCTTGCCAAATGCGGGTTGGTGATCACAAACCCGGGCTATGCATCGAAAAATCCGAAACACATTGTTTTCGACCTGGAAATTGAAACCTTCGGGTAATAGGCCGAGCGCTTTGCCTCTCGGCTACCGAGGCGTTATTTATAATGAATAATTTATATTTTTAAGTTTAATTATAAGATCCATTCCTGAGGGGTTATAAAGTGATAACAATATGTTATGAGATGGTGTTAAAAACAAGGTGCAGACTAAACGAAAACACAAAAAATCACGTTGTTGCACGTCCAGTCTATAGTATTCAGTAATATCATGGTAATTAAAAAGGTTTTTCCTACACGTTAGTTCGCATGCATGATATTAGATTGTCTTTATTGCCTTACACATAAGGATTATAATAACGTGTTAAAAATAGCCGCACACTGGCCTCTCTTGACCCCTTCTATTGTTGCAATGCAAAGGAGGCGACATTGAATTGAATGCCTAATTGAATTCTGAGTCTGCAATTCCGTTTTTAATGGTTTTCTTTATCGTGTTAAGCTTTAGCAATGATTATAAAGGTACTTGTGTTGTTGCATTAATAATCTATACTTATATTATAAAAAGGAAAGCTTTGTACTTTTGTATGTATGTTTGCAACGAATAAACTCAAAAACTACTGGACCGATATAAAAAATTCTTTCACCATTAGAATGCTACATTAGCGCTGAGTAACATAGGTTATATTCAAAAAAATGTCCACCGGTGCGAAGCCGGGACGGGCCGCTAGTAATATTATAAAGTGGAAAGCTTTGTATTTTTGTATGCATGTTTGCAACGAATAAACTCAAAAACTACAAGAACGATTTCAAAAATTCTTTCTTCTTCTTCAAAAGGAAAGGATGTATAAAATGCATTAGGCTTACCCAGGCTGCGCTTACCACTGCGCCCGCTGAGACGCAGTCACACAGGTGCGTGGTGTAACGGAGTAAATACTCGTTTTTAGTCGCATCCTTTTTATATTTCTCTACTTTTACTAATGTCAACCTTCTTTTGTTATGCTTTACTCTCTCTCTTGTATTGTCATATTGGTTGCTGATAATTGGTACCTATCTAAGTTGTGTTTTGTTATTTTCTTCTTTAAATTGTAATTATACCTTTACTTTGTCTTCTTATTAAGTAATAACTACAGACTAATACAGTCCACCTTTTCACTTTCGCCTCCTTCTACTTATCTAACACTCATTAGTAAAAAGAATCCTTTATTCATAATACATTTAAAATTAAGTAGGGAAATTACAGTCACATTTTCATTGTATAGTCGAAACAAACGAAATGAAACGGAAATGTTGAGGTATTTTCAACTGTGTTATATTTACCAAATATTAATAATGCCCTTTATCACAAGAGTGCCTATGTAACTGGTATCCAAATATTTAATCATCTGCCCACTGATCAAAAAGGCTCAGTAAATTTAAGCTGTTTTAAAATTAAATTGAAGAGATGGCTTACAAAAACAGCATAATGGCTGTTTTTATGTAACATGTACCTACCTACTAAAAATTGCATGCTCGACTAGGGTAAATTGTTTGTTCCCAATTATAATATACACCTGCTATGTATTTACACAATTTTATGGCAATAAAAGTTATCTTATCTTATCTTATCTTGTAATGCCTATTTAGTATGCGTTTACTGTGTAACATGATGTAGATAAACAGAGCTATTCAATTCTAAATTTCTCTTCTCCTCCTGAAGCACGAAGGGGAAGTGTAGGAGTTACACTACACATTTTTTGTTGACTTTACTTTTAACTATCTACTTGAAGCCTTCAATAGTGATATGGGACGAACTAAGAATTTTTTGGAATGTGGAACAAAACTTCGGGACGGACGAAGCATAAATCAAAGAATGGTGTCTGGTGTCCCACTTTATACCTCTTTTCCCCCTTTCTCCTTTAAAGGAGTCGGGGGGAGTCTCACGTAATCTAATGCTTCTCCCCGGGCGCTGTGGTAAGCAATCTCCTGTATATAAAAGTGATCAATAAAAAATTCTAAATCTTTTATTTACTTTAGGCTACAAATAGCTCTTATATGAACGTCATTACGAGTATGCCATCGGATCGTAAGTCTACTGTAGTCTACTTGTTGTTGTGAGAACCGGCAAGAAACTCAGCAAGGGCTCTTTTCTCTCTTACAGCGTCTAAATATCGGAAAATGCCCATCATAAAAGGACACTTTTCATCACAAATAAAAACACAAAATATAAAGGAAAATCGCAACATGTTAAAAAAAATATAAGTTTACAAATTTACATCAGTTACCAGTTAAAATTTTCACAATGTCATACAGTACTAATGATCCGGGACTGCAATAAGCAATCACCGGAGTTCCATCAAACATCCTTGAACTAGGTACAGGATCATCAACGAGATTGGTTCTGATACTTCTGATATATTCTGCGTAATTGACCAAATTTTTGGCAGAGACGTTTTGGGAAAGTGACTTTCTGCGTCAAGACCCTATCAAATTCTAAACGCCATTTGATTCCACTTTGAAACATTCTAACGAATCGACCGTTGACGATGCATTGTATGCTTAATCGGACAATTTGCATAACGAATATAATTTAACTGTGGTTGTTGAACTGTTGAGATTGAATGTTAATCCACACGCACGATAACTTCCGCAGCTTGGTGTAGGTATAGTCGACCATGAAATTACTTTATCACTTTTGACAAAAACTTCCATTACAATAATATAGGGTTCATTATAACGGTTCAGTATAGGAAGTGTTCGGATGTTCCCACTTTTTGTCACGCCCTTCATGTGGCACTATTACAAACTCTTTTTTTTTGAGAGAGATTGCTGATTGCTTCAAACGACATTTTCAGCGTCACCGAGTTTTTTTGGGGGCGGCGAGGTACGTAAAGGGTACCTCAAGCCGTGTTGAAACGAATCCCCTTCGGAGGATTTCTAGAGGGAACGGCATCGCACACTTAAAAGTGCGCGTCCCCGTGCCCTACTAGATTCTCCGAAGGGTTCGGATCGGATCGGTTTTCAAAGACTTCTCTATCTAGCGTGCACACACTCTGCAAATACCTAGATGATAAACGTATATTTACTAATTCTTTAAATTAAGACAGTAACTACATTACGGCAAATGCTTTATAAACCTGTTTTCGGCGAACATATTGGATCTATCTAATGAATTTGAACCTCTGTGATGAGAATTTGGAAATGTTTAATGCGTTTGCTATTGGTGTACCTTTTCAATAATTAAATAAATAAATAACTAAACGTAACTTATTATAGTAATAATTTACAGAACAATAATAATTATTATAAATAATTTATTTATAGAACGCCGATTATTTTCACTGTCACAATTATATAATATCATTTCATCATCATATCTCAGCCAAAAGACGTCCACTGCTGGACAAAGGGACAAAGGCCTTCCCCAAGGATCTCCACAACGACCGGTTTTGTGCTGCTCGCATCCAGCGGCTTCCCGCGCCCTTCACCAGATCGTCGGTCCACCTTGTTGGAGGCTTGCCCACACTGCGCCTTCCGGTACGCGGTCGCCACTCAAGGACTATCCCGCCCCCGCGGCCATCAGTCCTGCGAGCAATGTACCTACCATGCTCACTTAGCTTTAGCTTAGCAACTCTTCGGGCTATGTCAGTAAAATAGTGTTAATCGGTTAATAATCATAGAAATCATCACTTTTTATATACGGAAACACCCGTTTTTCTACAATACCAAATCTAAAGGGACCACCTACATACATAGGTCACAATTAACCGATTTTCAAAATTTTTCGCCATTTTGTAGCTAAACTGATACCCTAGGACCCTGTTTTTAATTTTTTCTTTAGTCGGTTTTTTTTTCGAAATATTTACAATTTAGTAAAGACACCCCCCCAAAAAACAAGATTTTTTACATTTTTCAAAATTCTAACTATAACTCTTTTATTTTCATGAATAATATTTGCTTATTATTCTTTTCGTTATTGTTATTTGTATACCTATGTACTCCTTTGCGATCGGACAGGGTTTTTTTACATATTGTATAATATAAATTGTGTATTGTGTACACTGTTGTGGAGTTCGATGGCGCAGTGGTTAACACGCCCGGTTAAGCAACTTTCGCAAAGGCCGGTCATCGGATGGGTGACCAAACATTTATCATCTCGAGCTCCTCCGTGCTTCGGAAGGCACGTAAAGCCGTTGGTGCCGGCTGCATTAGCAGTCGTTAACAACCACAAATCCGCACGGGGCTCGCGTGGTGGTTTATGGCCCGTCCCGCTTAAACTTTATGTAGGTAAGTATATAACTATGTATACGAGTATGGTTGAGCAATTATTGAAGTAATTTGATAGTTTTGGCTAAGTGGATGTGCAGACGCCTGTACATACACAAGCCTATTCATCATGATCATCATCATTAATAATCATTATCGCCATCATTATCATAATCAGCCTTTCTAGACCCACTTAGTCTTGCTGGGCATAGGCCCTTCTCTGTTCATGCAATTCGCCTCGACTCAGCGCTAGTAAAGTAAAGGAGAGTCTATTACAACTTTATTATCCATCTACTATTTGTAAACAAAACCCTGTCTGATTGGAAAGGGGTACATTGGTATACAAATAACACTAACAAAAAAAAAAAGAATTTTATTCATGAAAATAAAAGAGTTATCGTAATTTAAAACACAAGTTTTTGGTACCAAAATTGCTTAAATTACCCCACAACTATGCTAATTTTATAAATGTGACCACACTTTCCATCAATGGCGGCGGTGCGACTTCTTGGCGGGAAAGTGAAGAGTCATGTCTGCGGTTTTGTTTTATTTTCTAAAATTTGTGCTATGTCGAATATTAATGTGAAATAATGGTGGATTATTAACCGTTAAGTGTTCGTGAGTGTGCATGAATGTTGGCAAATGAAACAAAACAGTGCAACGGCACTTTTCGCGAAGTCGCGTGAGGACTTAGTAAAGCCCCACATCTTTACTGAGATACTCGAGGGGTTGGGGGGTATATCATTTCTCACTTCTCATTTCTATTATCATTCATCATCATCCTATATAGAGTTTAATTATGAGAAACGTATAAATTAAATTTCGACTGAAGGACTAGTATGTCAGTCATGAACAAATTTAAAAAAAAATATGGCGGCGGTGCCAAAGGTCCTACCTATCGAAGTGCCGACAAAAGTATTGCCATGTAAGTTTTGTCATTTAACAATTTTTTTATAGGGGTAATTTTTTTTCACTTATTAAATTAAAATAATTACGTAAATATAACTGAATCTCGATACCTAATAACACCTCTACGGATCGGACAGGGTTTTTTTTACATAATTATTGTATATCTATGTTATTAGTGAAGAGGCAGAGTTTGTGTCTGTTTGTTTAAGGAGGTTAAGTAATCTCTGGAACTAACTAATTCCAAAAATTATTTTATTGATACAATGATATATTCCTCACGGTTAAAGGCTATATTTTATTAAAGTATATTAGTTTAAGTCAACGTAGACGAAGTCGCGTGGCAAGTGCTAGTCATAATTAAAGTTATGATTGTTGATGTTGATTCCTATCGGTCGATGAACTATATCTCGATACCATGACATAATACCTACTAGTTGTAAATTGCGATCGGTACGCGTTCCAATAGCTATGTCATAATAAATAATCAATTACATTAATGGATTGTGGCTTCCACTAATAAAGCGTGTAATTAATGATAATGAAATACTAAAGTCTTTGTAGATAAATGCAACTTGCGGTTCTTGCGTTTGTCTTAGTTTTTTTAAATTGTTGTTCATAATTCACAATGAAAATATCGTCTTCTTCATACAGATAGTTTATAACCTGGAATAACACATAGGATACTTTTTATCCAGATATTCCCACGGGAACGGGAGCCACGCGGGTGAAACCGCGAGCACCCTTTATGTATTAGTTACATTCCTATAAGTACCTGTTACATATAATATGGAAAATCCGTCGTCTTGTGTCAAAGTTTTCTTTCACATTTTCTTTAGTTAGCTTTATAATTGAGACTTTTTATAATATGATTAAAAACGTTAATTATGACAAGTCACTAGTAAACTGACATGTCCTATTCACCACGCAGGTATAAATCAATGTTGGTAGACGTATTTATGTCAAAACCATTATTTTGACCCCAGAACAATAACTAAAATAAAACTATTTGCCCATAAAGTTATTATACCAACGTTTTGACACGAATACGTCTATTACATGTTATATACTTTAGAGATATGTTTTCAGTTTGTTTTTACTTTGCTTTCTAATAGTTTAAATTTGTGTATGTCGTGGCAACCTTTAGGTATGGTATGACAGCTCTTTAAAATGTGACCAATGTGTATCTATTGTAAATGTGAACAGCTGATGTTATGTTGGTTGTCCTTAAATAAATAGATAAATAAATAAACTAGTAAGTAGCAATATGCATCCCCAATCTGGCCCAATGCGATTTTTTTGGTTTTAATAACTACATACGTGTTAACATCCATAGGAAAGGCTCGTGGCCCAGCAGTGGGGACATAAAAAAAGCTGATGATGATGATGATAATGCATGAGTCCAGCTGTGGGACTTATTTAGGCTAAAAGGGTATTAAAGTGACATTTGACCATATCAATTTCAATCAATGAAAGATAATGATTTAATGGGCGTAAGGAAAGGTTAAATGCATTGATTTAAACCTATCAAGATGTTGCGGTCAATTAGACACGGAGTCTTAATAAGTCGAGCATTTGCAACTGTGAATGCTACAGTGAGCAAATATGTAGTACAAGGTAATATCTATATTATCTACATTTGTATCATAAAAGGGTTTTGTTAGGTTGTTTGTATGTAGGCTTCTATATGTAGCGCAAATCTGGTAGGTACCTTCTAAAACGATTTTTAAAATTTCGGTCATAAATTGAAAGCGCAAAAAAAAGCATCTTCACTTCGTTTGCCACCGGAATAGGGAAGGCCTACGTCTAGCAGTGCAAAGTCAAAGTCAAAGTCAAAATATTTTTTATTCAAATAAACTTACGAAAAGTGTCTTTTGAATCGTCCATACATTTTTCACCTACTACCCATCCAGCTAAACTTATGATTAATTTAGTAAGCCTATGTCCAGCAGTGGACGTGTGTAGACTGATGATGATATAACCTAAAAACTCTTTGAGTTTCAGTAAAGATTTGGGATTTTTCTAACTTTGAAAAGTGATGTTCCACTGTTTTCTTTCATTTGCCAAAGCTCAAGCACGTTCGCGAACGTTTTAAAATCCACTATTATTTCACATTCATATTCATTTACGACTCTTCACTTTCCCGCTTTACCAAGGACGTCGTTGATTAAACCACCAGATACAGTGACGTCATTCTGGCTTGCCATAATCAAAAATACAAATACCAACATCATACCACAGATTAAGTAATAGATCATACTATGACAATCAACTGGTATTTTAACAAGCTAATACGTCATTAAACAAAAAAAAAACATGTTACTCAGGAAGTCAATAAGGATAGTAAATTAAATATTTATTTAAAATTCCTATTTATAATAAGTAGTAGGTACCCATATTTTATGTCAATGTGATTTTTCGAATTAAAGTTTCTGTTAACAAGGTCAAATAGTTTTCGAGTGGACACAATATTTGAAATAATTCGAAATAAAGTCTTGAAAGCTAAGCCACTTTCGCAATGCCTAGTCATCGGATGGGTGACCAAATTTAAATAGCTAAAGTTCCTCCATATCTCGGAAGGCAACGTGAAACCGTTAGTCCGGGTTCTAAGAGTATTGTGTTACCGGATAGAATACATTTATTTATTTCAGGCAACAAAACAGTGTACAAGGTGGTAAAATCCAAAGAGGCCCATAGAAAACATACATACAAATAATAATATACAAATATAAGTTATCTAGAGCCAGTTCTTCCAAAGGGCTCATCAATTCCCATCTTAATCGTAGGCTATTCCTCATGTGGGGAGCCCAGCAGTGGGACGTTTATAAACTAATCATGGTGATGATTAATTACTGAAATACAAACTATTAATCGAACACTTCATCGAATTCGAATATGTCGCGTTTACACAATCCCAATTATTGTGAAAGGCTAATCAAAAAGACGCCGAGCGACGACGCGACGCGACGTCGCGCGTCGGTGTAGCCGAAACGATTTCGTCTAAGCGAAAGCTTTCAGGATGGGTTAACAGTAAGCCGTTTTTTATGTAGACTGTAATTAATGCATACCGTTACATTCAGACTACTAAAACAGCTTGTACCGTTAAGTTAAAGTCTAGACTAAGCATAATTGCCTAACCCCAATCTATAAAAATGCAACGGTAACACTAGGTAGTTACCTGCAAATACGAATATTCTATATTATCACAAATTTCAAAATATCTAAAATCAAAATTTTGAAAATTTCAAATCTCTTTCCTCGCTCTGCTGCGCTTGGTACCTAACAAGTCTTACCTAACCCCTTTTTATACTAGGTAAAATATTATTATATAATGTAGCACACCATAATAATTGTAAACATAATCAACGTAGGAAACAAACATTGTACACATATAAAGTTCCTATGTCTGTTACTAGATGGCGCTGCGCGGCACTGTCCTGAATCACGCTATCGTTTCGTTTTCCCGATACCATAAATAGCGGGCTTGACTTTTGGATTGAATCGAATCTTCTACGCAGCTAATGAGGATTAACATTAGATTACTAGTAATCTACGCGTATACCTAAGTGGAACTGATTACCACTTTTTAAAGAGCGAATTTTTCTACTACCTCTACATATTTGAAATTTGTATGTTTGTGGAAAAAAAAACTACACCTCTTTTCCTTGATGATACGGTATATATAAAAAGTAATAAGTACTAGAAATAAGTATACATACACACAGACTATTTGTCACAGAAATTGAAATATAGAGTATCAATACATTTTGCAATGCTATTAGGATTTATAATAAATTGTAGAGATGAGACGTACTAGGCGAATTGCGTACTGAGTCTTGCAAGTACGAGTACACAAAAATACTTATTCCAGAAACCTGTTCCACAAGTACTTAGAAGTATGCGTTTTTACGTACTAGTTTCTTTCATACAAGCTTTTCGGTAAAGTCCGTGAACACTTAAATAGTACACTCAGCATAATATTCTGAATTAATAACATACATTGCTTAAAGACTTGCTATATTAGGAACTAATACTAAATAGCAAAACAAGACTCTCCCGTAAGTCAAATAAATAAATGTGCAAACACTCCAATCATCTTTTGTATCAAACTAAGGAATGACGTACTAAAACGACTTGTGTTGTGTTGTGTTTGTGTCATATTAAAACGACGTCTTCACGTCTCTGAGAACACCCAAACACAAACCGATATAAAAACATCGTTAAAAAATGTTACGTTATTAATTGCAAAAAAATATTCTGCTTAAGTTACACGACCGGGAATCGATCCTGATCGATCCACATGGCCGTCATGGTCGTCAGTTACAAACTAGGTTAATTAATTTGAATTGAAAAATTAAAAAAAAAATTTTTGCAGCCTTAATAAAACAAAGACAGAAATTAAATTAATTACCTAAAGAAATACCTAAATCAAATAGGTACCTACAATCACCACCAAAAACGTATATTTACAGTTAATGTTTACCACCACTTTCACCATATACACTACCTACTTAATATTTATTTACAATGTATTTACAGTTCTAACACCACCATTCGTTAAAACGAATGCGAAACCACTTATTAACGTTATGTTAATCCGACAATCCCAAGACCACCAAAATCATCTGAACTTACATGTAATTAAAAGTATCTTCTTTATTTATAATACACATAAGTACTAAACCTTCTAACTAAACTATTTTTTATCCGAGGATAAACAATCGTAACGTAAACAAACAATACGCCGAAATAACTGTCTGAAATTCAAATTTGCATAAAGACCAACGAATAAGTAAATAATCACCGCCTAAGAAATATAGACTTTATTTCTAATGAGATACAGTCTTAATGTCCAACCGCCCAAAAAAGCAAGATACAGCAGACTCACACCTACTCATGGTGCATACAAAAAGCGGTTTTAACACCTTACTATAAGGTTGATCGTAAATACATGGGAATAAACTCACTCACACTAAAACCGAACGCGTCTCGAGAACGCGTACTCATGGTGCATACAAAAAGCGGTTTTAACACCTTACAATAAGGTTAATCGTAAATACATGGGAATAACTCACCCACACTAAGATCGAACGCGTCTCGAGAACGCGTCTTTGAGTTTCGGACTCGATACTTATTAGAAGCACAGAGAACATAATACGTTAGAAGTTTATGTGCGTATTTGAGTAACTGTCAACGTATGCGTCGTCGATACTTGTAAATACTCGGTACGCGTTGGACACTGAATCGATACTGAGTATTTATACGTACAAGCAAATACTTATACCAAAAACTTATTCCAGTAAATACGTCTCATCCCTAATAAATTGCCTGTTGAAATAATAGAATTAACTATGAATAAATTGAAACAAAGAGGAGTCTTGGCGGGAAAGTGAAGAGTAATGTCTGCAATTTTGTTTTATTTTCTAAAATTTGTGTTAATTCGAACATTAATGTGAAATAATGGTGGATTATTAACCGTTAAGTGTTCGTGAGTGTGCATGAGTGTTGGCAAATGAAACAAAATAGTGCAACGGCACTTTTCAAATTCTCTCAAGAATTCCGCGTGAGGACTTAGTAAAGCCCCACATCTTTACTAAGATACTCGAGGGGTTGGGGGGTATATCATTCTCACTTCTCATTTCTATTATCATTCATCATCATTTATGGAAATATTGTTTATTTATGTATTACTTGTACGAAAAATTACTTTGACACTGGCTAAATGTGCTAATCGCACGAAGCCATCAAATAAAAGAAAAAAAAAAAAAAAATTGAAACAAAAATTATTTAATGTTTTACCGAATGAATGTTATTATACAACAAAAAGAAAAAGAAAAGAACAAAAGAATATTTAGAATATAAAATGTATTTTTTTAATTGTATCTCAATTCAATAATGTTGAAATTGCATACAATTATAATACTATTATTTTATTTATATGACATTATATACATTTTATTGTTCCGTGGTAGGTAGGTGCTGTATGGTCAATTAATTAAGATTTTAAGAACATTGTAATTTAATTTAAAAAAAAAACAAAAAATTCAAATTTCTTTATTTGCTAGAATGCATGGTAAATTAAGATGATAAAATTAAGATGGTAACAATATTTACGTACATCATGATTCGCCTAATCATTAAGCATGCAAATACAATTCGACATTGTTACAATTTAAATTGAATTAATTAGTAAGCAACTAGGTATAATGAATAATTATCACACAAAAATTTAATTAAATTATTAAATTGCAATCTGAATATCAGGATAGTAAATTAACATAGTGTTCCCACAATTTCTATTAACCTTTTTACCGCCAACAACTTTTATAGAAGTTCGAGATTTTCGTGCCGTCCACGCCAGCACTTCTAAAGAAGTTCTTCTTTGTACCTACTTTATTAAAATACATTTATACGTTGGCGTACAGCGGGACATCGCGTGCAGGATAGTTGGGCGGTAAAAAGGTTAAATATGATGTCTTTTATTTAAAAAAATCCTTTATGTCATAAATGTCATTTAAGTGTAAGTTGCACAACATTTCCACGCCGACGATGGCAGAATATGCAGTTCTTTTTAATATTAAGACACCCCAATGTACACCATATTCTTGGAAATTAATTATTATTATCTATAAATTAATACGTGAAGCAAAAACTTTACGTACCTCTTTTTACGAAAATTTGCACGGACGGAGGAGTATGAAATTTGAACGCTTATAGTATACTAGCGGCCGCTCGCGGTTTCACCCGCGTGGTTCCCGTTCCCGTGGGAATATCTGGATAAAAAGTATCCTATGGGTTATTCCAGGTTATAAACTATCTGTATGCCGAATTTCATCCAAATCCATCCATCCGTTGCAGCGTGAAGAAGCAACAAACCCTTTGACTAGTACAGCATAATAGATATTTTATTGGTTTTCGATGCTATACCAACCACATAAGGTTCAAATTATGGTGGCAAATATATTGCCACTACCAGTAAAAGGGATAGAGAAGGAGTACAGAATGTTAATATTTTTTAAAGTTATGCATAAAAAACACATTAAATCAATAAAACAAACATTACACACATACACTACCATGTATTTATTTATATACTCTTTTCAAAAAATTCAAAAATGGAAGAGAAGCGGCCGAAATCTGTCAATGCCAATCCAAACTCACATTCTATCTTTTTTATTTTTTCATACAGTAACAGCAGCACTCATACTGCTGTACAGTTGCAAATGTACAGATTTGAAACAAAATTGAGACGCAACTCGCCTGAGTTGCGCCTGCTTAACCATACAATGAGGTAATCCACTTTGAGCACCCGCCTAAATAGCACCTGCACAAATAGCACCTGGCCTAGTCCACATTCAGCACCTATTGATATTTTTGGCAGGTGCTATTAGTGGACTCAAATGTATTTTTACATTTTTGTCCACGAACAGCACCTACAATACAGCAGCATAGTGCTGACTGCTAGTGTTTGTTAGGCAAGGCGTTAAATGAAAGATATCGATAAAAATCAGTCCGTGCAGCCTTGATAAAATTACGGTCAAATTTCGACAGTTATCATTATTACACATTTAAAGAAAACAAATTTTACGAATGTACTCGCGTTTATTTTACACATTGATTTAAATTGTTCTATCCTGACGTCTGTCGTCACACTGTGGCTTTGCAGAATTGCAGGGTAAAGGGGTAAATCATTGTATAAAATAAACGCGAGCAGATCCGTAAAAGTTGTTTTATTTTTAAATAGGTAAAATACTTTGCGCATACACCGAGGATAGGGGCGACCCCGGGCTATGTGGGACTCTCCTTCTCTTCGTTCGTTCAGCCACTAAAACTCGACGAGGGGATGGGAGGTATACTTACCGACAAAAAAAAATGTACCATCCCTTCAGATTCTCTGTCACGGGAATGGCAAGCACCGAGCTAAGCTAAGTTAAGCTAAGCTAAGTCTAACCTAACATACTGTAACTGACTACTGTAATCAAAATAAAGTTTGAACTAAAAATCACAGAAAAAAACAATTTTTTAGGGCTCAAAACTATATGTTTTTGGAATAATTAAAAATCAGAATCGGAATTAAATATTTAGAAATATTTGAGTGTTCCTCATGCCGGGGAATATAATTCCTCATGCAGGGGTATTTAATGTCAGAACAAAAATTAAAAAAGCGAGTCTATAGTATTGTACATAATTCCAATAATTTGAAATGAATAGAGGCATAATGATTCATAATAACCTTAAATATATATTTATGATTCCGGTGCGAGCGCAATCAGACTTAATTGAAGGTCTCGCTTTAATTAGCTCTATGGCTAAGTCAAAGTATGCATAATCCTTTGTCCTTTTTATGCCAAGAATTGCAAAACATAGCCTAACGCATTATAGCCTTAATGGCTAAACTAATTAGCATGTTGGCAACATCCCACGGACTCATTACGAAACAGTCATTGACAAAGAGCAAATTAGCGCTGCCAGCCTCTAGACGTTCCAATACTGGGCAACCTTTCCCGCGGGTTGGGTTTTGGCTATAACCCACATGTAGACTCGCCTCAAAGTAAATCTGTCATATTTGTGTAATTTCCATACATTGAAAGTAAACTCGTCACAAGACAGACAACTAAGGGTTATTATGAGCTTGCCACAAGTCTCTATGTTTTAGAACAATTTTGCCAAAAAAACCAGTAAGAGTTTTTTTTCGGCAGTCTGTAAGGATTAAAACAGTTTCTTTTTTTGAGGGAATTTGCTGATTGCCTCAAACGGCATTTTCAGTTTCACCGGGCTTGTTTGGAGGCGGCGAGAAACTTAAAGGGTTCAAGCCATGTGAATCAAATCACCTTCGGAGGTTTTCTAGCACCCCGTGCCCTTCTAGATTCTACGAAGGGTTCGGATCGGATCGGAAATAAAACAGTGTGGCAAGTTAGTTTACAATAAACCAACATAGTTTATTACAGTAAAATAGAATTGTGACGAGTTCACATATACATTTTATTGCGTGGCGAATTTACTTTGTGACAACTTTACAATAATCCGGCTTAAGGCGACGCATTGGAAATTTACGTGGCGGGGATCTTGATTTTTCCCAACAATTACAAAACATATGAAAGTGATATTTGATGACATGATTTTTCATCTAATTGACTTCATTTTGCTAGTTACAGAAACACGATTTGTCAACTTTTATAACAGAGAAAAAAATATCAAAGTGACCTCTTTTAAAACATAGATTTGCATTTTACAGGCTAACCAGACCGATTTAAGCATAAAAATTTTCTTAGTAGATTAGTCTTAACACACACTTCAAAATTGTAGTTCATTTTTTTAAATTAATTTGTAGTTTTAATTTGAAGGAAAAAAAACCAGTTTTTCTTATGGTACGGGGCGCAAACGCTCGTATCAAAACGTGTGAGATTTATTGTTTAGCGATGCGTCGCCTTAATGCGGGTTGATGGATTTGCCAAACTCACCAAACTCTACTTTCAGCGTTCACAAAAGGACGGGTAGCACTATTCTATTCTATTGCTACTGTAAGGAGTTTATATACAGCTCATAGCAAAAGTTAGTTTATTGTATTTGTATGTAAGCCTCTTTAGTCTGGATGAATATTTGAATCATCGAACATGTAAAATTAAAAAGGTTTGCAACGGTTTGACACGGTCGGAGGTAGGAGCTACAGCCCGGCCATAAAGAAAATTGTAGCCCGGCTAAGAGCCGAGGTGCTCGGAGATCGATTTAATATACTGCACTGTAATGCTTTTATTATAATACAAAAAGTTAAGTGCAACTGTTATTCTTATTTTACATACATCTTACACTACGTATGAACTGCCGGCTGTAATTTTTATTTATTTATTCATTAAGGTAAGCATACAGTCAACCACATAAATGTAGGTAGCAAAATCATTGCGATCGCACTTTTGCGTCATCACATCATCATCGTCAACACCGCACCAGGCTGACTATTTTAAACGTCCCACTACAGCGCATAACCTTCCCACATGGAAAAAATTACACATCATTCCTTTATCATTTAACTTTTATAAGTGACCCCCTTAATCATCTATTATAAAACAAAGAAAATATTTGCAAATTTCTTTTTACTTGACTCACTTACTGGTTTAATTAGATTCGCGCCAAGCTAGTTGTTATGAAAAAAAAGTCAACTAGCTTGGTGCGAATCTAATTAAACCAGTAAGTATGTCAAGTAAAAAGAAATTTGCAAATATTTTCTTTGTTTTATAATAGATGCCCTTTGAGCCCCGAGCGCTTGCCGGCAAGCTATATAACAATAAAATTCTATTGTGTCTGGTATTTGCGGTAAACGATGGGTGGGGGTCGTTATGAAAAAAAAAACCCATGTTAAGAAGGCTATTTTGTCAAAAGCCCGCGATGAATAGAGTAGAAAAGAATAGAATGATGTTTAAGTATTGCAGGTTTGTCGTGTATTGTGTACACTGTGGTTAGTGTTAGTGCTTGTTTTAAGCTCCTGACTATTCCAGGTATTTTTTTTTAAATTCACCGTAAAATTTTGATATATTGTAAATAAAGACCCTAGTAAGTTTATTAAAAAAAAACAAAAAAGTTTAAGTTTTTTTATAGTTTGTTCGGCGGGCAAAAGGTAGATGTTGCTCTTAGGTATTTTCACCGCAATAAAGATTAATAACCGCCAATCACTATTTTTTTTCGATCTACTATGAGTAGTAGCGTTTTCTATCGCTTGTACCACGGCGAGTGCTCTGAAGAACTCTTTGACCTTATCCCACCTTCTCCCTTCCTCCATAGAAGTACACGTGCTGCTCTCCGGAGTCATCGCTTTACTGTCACACATATCCCATCGCGCACAAAGAAATTTGGTGACTCGTTTCTTTGTCGCACCTCCAAAAGATGGAATAGTCTACCAGCACACGTTTTTCCTCCTTCCTATGATATTGGGTCCTTCAAACGAGGCGTGAAGAAGCACCTTGTGGGCCGGCAGAGTGAGGTTGACTGATGCTGCGTTGTTTTCACGCTGCACCAGTTGTCTTCGCGTCTGGACTCCATTTCCACTTAACATCAGGTGGTATGGAGTCATTTGCCGTGCTAAGTATAAAAAAAAAAAAAAAAAAAAAAGTACGAGGGCGGTCAGGAGGTTAAGTCCACCTGGCTAGCTACCACCATCTAAGTCTTTCGTCTAAGAGATAGATTTTGTTGTTGTTGTTGAGTTTGTTGAGGATAATGGGTAAAAAAACCATCAAATGATGAAGGCTAACCGCTGCCTCTTTGTGGAATAAATAACGTATATTGATGATTTTGAATACATGCATATAAAACTTTACGCAAAAAACAATTTGATAAAGTAAAAAAATATTAACATCGTATGTTGATGACGTAGTTATTGACATTGAATAAGGCACCTTTGGCTTTCAAAGAGAAGATAGTGTATTGTTCCACTGGTTAGACTGAGCCACGACAGTGTAGGTAATTAAAAGCGCACCTGAGTGCGGGTTCGAATCCTGCTCGTGGATATTTTTCAACACTTTTTTCCGAATTGTAAGGAATGTGACAGGTAGGTATAGTTTAAGATATGGCAATACCGTTCATTTCCAATACTAACTATTTACCTTAGGTAATGTAGAACATAATGGAGTCGTAAATTGTAAGATCTAATAAATGTCATATTTATTTGTGTACCTACATATTATATAACATTTTATTGTTGCGTCTTGATTATTTACAATCGATATTGAATACCACCGATGCCTTTTCGAATAATTGCATTGGCAACTTCATTACCAACTGTTATCCTGTATTTTACAAAACCATACAAAACTGGGTTGCCAACTAAGTGAAAGTTAAATTCGGTGATAAGAGTAAGTAGCTTCCGATACAAACGCCTCGTAGAATATAGGGGAGACGCTTGCGAAATGCCATCCCCTCCAGAAAATGTTTTTTTTTTATATTAGAAGGAGGCAAACGAGCAGGCAGGTCACCTGATGGGAAGCAATCACCGCCGCCCATGGACACCCACAAAACCAAAGGAATCACAGATGCGTTGCCGGCCTTTAAGGAAGGAATAGGCTCGTTTCTTGAAGATCCCTAAGTCGTATTGGTTTGAGGATGTTCGGTCACTACGGCATGAGAAACCTTTAGTATCTCGCCGCCCCTAAAACACCTAGAATTACCTACAATGTTAAGGCGAACAACAACGACCTCTTTTAAAAAAAGAAATAAAAAGAGTAAATTGGTATTTTTTAATTTGATGAGGAACTCGATGACGTAGTGGTAAATGCGTTCGGTCTGCAATTGCCGAAGTTAAGCAACTTTCGCAAAAGCCGGTCATTGGATGGGTGACCGACAATATATTATCCCGAAATTCAAAATTCAAGATCATTTATTCAGTATAGGCTACAAATAGCTCTAATGAACGTCATCGGTTCAAAAGTCTACTCTCCTCGCGTGCTTCGGAATGCACGTAAAGCCGTTGGTCCCGGCTGCGTTAGC